>CAJQUW010001643.1:0-120539 GCA_907163375.1 Prostheceraeus crozeri | reverse complement strand
TCTGTCAAATGAATCAGACGCCTGAAAATTTTGAGCATAAATTATATGGTGAGAGAGGGGCATGAGCTGTTAATTTTTTAGGGGGAAACGTGCCCCCCCCCGGTTCCGCCGTGCCTGTGTGGGGCACTTTCACGGATAAGGGAAAGTGAGGAGGTATGTGCCACCCCGAATCAGAGCTGTGTAACATTTCCTCTTTTCTATTGATGACTGCGCATACACAGTAGAAAGTTGTCAAATAGAACATGGAAAAGCAACTAGCAGCTTAGGCACCCTTAAAAACTCATCAATCGAAATTAGTTGTAAAAACACAGAAACTATAAAATTGTGACATTTCAATTTTGGGAGGGCCACCTTTGAAATTTACGATCTGGTGAATAGAGCATGCCTTTCTCACCGCGTGGTTTTTAGTATACTCCTAAACAAATAATCACATCAGTTATGTTGGTCTGAAGTGCATACCTGTTTGCATATTTGGGCATATTGTATCTTTGAACTTTACGGTCTGATGTCAGTTTAGCACAGGTTTTCGTCAATTTTCCGGCTACCGCAGTCTGCTACAAATGGAATTAATTCGAAATGCATGTTGATTTCCTAAACTAAAAAATATAGCGAACAGTACATTTGGTACACACATTATCACAATATGTGAATACAAGCCCATACACTCGCATTGCGCATCACAAATGTTGGTCACGTGTAAAGCGTCAAAATTAACAAGCTTTGAAAAACTATGACATCCAAGACTAAGACCATCAAATGCGAATCCATGAGATTCATATAGCAACACATGCACATAGAGTCTAAGCAAACGTCATTTTGAAAACTGCTCATTTCTGCATGCAAATTGATATGAGATTTTTGTAATCACAAACATAGTCAATATACTTCACCTATGCAATGGTAGAAATCTCGTATCAAACTTTCGCAAATAAAGTTTTTTAGTGCACTTTGTGCCAACCTGAGTTCGGAAACTCACTGTAGCCTACTGGAATCAAATGAAGTCTCGAATAAACACACATTGTAAATCATAATTTTCCTTCAGCAATATTGTATAGATGATGGTATATTAGCAAAATGAGCTAGCCTTACCGCCATAAATGCAATTTGAATACAATAGCACATGTATAAATGCGCATGCACAGCACTTCCTATTACAAACGAACGCCAACAATTCTATTTCGTATATCGGTATAACTGCACGCAAATTACATGCACATGTAATCGAGAGCATCAATCTTCTCGAACTATAGTGCAGTGCGATGACAACGTATCTGTGGACATTTTGGATAGAGATTGAGATATTCTAAATCAGATTCCAGCCATGAGTTCATGACTATCGATAACTTCCATACCTCTGTTCCCAGCGAAGACGCACAAAGATGAGTACAATGATAGCCGTAATCTCATATTTTCTGTTAATATTTCAAAATTTGCATCTTGAATCTTCCTTCCATCTGTTTTAAGCCTGATGTTGTGACCATAACTACGAGATGTTCTGGCTAACGTTTGTTTAAAGCTGCAAGGCTAATTTATTTTACAACACACACTGTACTGCAGTTGTTATGATATTTCATCACACAAAGATCCTCGGTTGATAAAAGTGTTAACAAGAGTAGTAATCTGCCACACACTATAAGGGAAAATGTGACTTCATTATTTCTCAAATGTGAACTACTTTAAATAAGGAAGCGAGAAGACCGCAGCATGCAATGGGTCAGGTCACATTTAGTGTTGTTGACCAATTCAGGGGTCTCTTTTCAAAAGAGTTTTTTGAAAAAAGTGGTCCAATCTATCAGGAAATTGTTTAAGAAAGGACCCTTCTCATCGATCACATTACTGAGTGGGGCCCTCTCATCAATGTTGCTGGCGAAGAGGTCCTTTTCATTGATCTTGTTGACGAAGGGACCTTCTCGTGCAATCTTGCTGACGAAGGGGGGTCCTTTCGTTCAACAAACTTCACCAAGGGGCCCTTCCAGGCAATCTAGCTAGTTGAAGAGTTCCTTTCAGTAAATCTTTTTACCCACTAAGTCAAGTTTGTTAATAGTTTATGCTGATCTAAAGTTCAAGGTGCTTTTACTTAATACTACCATCTGCAATTTTTTACTTGCAGGATGTCCTAGAACCTACGATACTACTTGCGTTAAGAGGGACCCCGCGGAAATCCGCGAATGAATGGCATGCCTACGGGAAGGCAGCCATGAGCAGCGCTGGCTACAGCACTTGAGGTGTATCCGATGAAAGTAAGGTCAAGTACGAGATTGCCCCGTGTCCTCGACATTCTATCTTCAGACATCATTTGAGAACAATGATGGTGCAGTGTTGTGCCTGTAATTACCGCAATTCTATCGATAAACTTAGTCTTGAGAATGTGTCAATTTCTCCTTTCCATTAAACGAAGCTTTGAAAAATCCATGGACCCAGAAAATTGGACGCTAAAATTTCAAGCCGTCTAAGTATAGTCGTACTTGCTATGAACACATTTCCGATAGGTACGAGAGATTAAACAGGAAGTACAATCTGCTCAAAGGATTACATAAAGCAGTGGTTTCCAAGCTTCATAGTAACGTTCGGCCACCTTCGATCCAGAAAAAGCCCTGATTCTCCCCTGTTCAGTTAAGAAAGAAGTTCACATAGTTTTTATCAGAGATGCAACCTCGACCTTGACCTCGACCTCCACCTCGATTCAGCAGATTTTAACCGAGGTCGAGGTCGGACTGAACAGCAGTCAGATAATTATGAAAATTTTTCTCCATTTCATGATTTTATATTTGTTCCTTTGTTTTTCATACTGATATGCTCCGTTATCCCCACCTTATCGGACATCTTGGACATAAGAGTCTTCAACCAACCACAAAATTTGAATGGTTGCAACAGATACCATGGGAACCTAGAAATGTACTTATAGTCACGTAGCCAGGACGAACATGTTCTACAATCTATGACTACTACGAAAATGCGCGCGCCTACCGAGTTCCTTTGATCTACAGACAAGATCTAAGAAAAAGAAATTTATTCAAGGAAAATTGAAGTTTTCGACTAAAGTGTGAGTTTGGCGTGTTTATATTCCGACTATGTGAAATCTATAAACTGCAGCGCAATGGTTATTGGCAAGATATATCTTCAGGGCATGAAGTCATGTAACCATATAACTTTACTTACGAAAACTAAACATATTTGAATTCGGCAAGCATCTTAGTAAGGTAAACAAAAGATGTTGATCAACTTTTAGCTCAAACCGCATCTAACCACATTCTTGCAAGTATCGCACATCGAAGTTGTTTCTAGCACTTGATAGAACGTGATAGAAGACGATATGAAGACATATCATGCATAGCTGGAGTTAATAAATCTCGCATAGTCGAAAACTTCAATTAACATGTCTTTTCCCTAGATATTGTTTGTAGATCAGAGGAACTCGGATGGTGCGCATTTTGCGAAAAATTACATGAGTCTCATATTTAGTCTCGTTCCATGCAGAAGCTCGTCCTGATGTCGGAAACACAAGTATATTTCTATGTTTCCATAGTATTTGTTGCAATCATTCAAATATTATGTACATCCAAATTTGTATTCAAGATTGTGTCCAAAGTATGCACCTGCTGAGATTGGACGTGAGGCCTTATGTATGTCATTGGAAAATTTCAATGAATTTTGTGACTTTTTATTTACAAAAGAAAATTGTTTTGTTTGTTTTCACACATAAGCATAAATCACATTATGATGTAGTAATTCACTAATTGGAGGAGTCTACACAGCTATACTAAGATTATAATACATATGTTTCAGTGTGAAAATCTTGCTCACTTCCTACTGTGATCGTGATTAATAACATGATCACAAATTAAGGACACAAAAAATCTGTTTTTTTTCGCCCCCGCACACCCCTGCCCCTTTTTTTTTTTATTTTTCCCCCCTCCCCCTCCCTTTTTATTTCCGAACTTTTCATGCAGTGCCCTTACCAAAGACAATCGATATCATATAACTTATTTCGGGGCCGACCTCGACCCTGATCTAGTCGAGGTTGCATCACTGGTTTTATAGTATGTGTTCGACAAATAACTCGGAGTATATATATTTCAAACAGATATTCATGTACTGTACAGTGAAAATATGCAAACAAAACACAATATTAATTAAATTTCCCAAATATCAAACATCTATATATTGAACACAAAATTAATGGGATGTGAGGGAGTGCGGGCGCTCTATGGGCGCGCGTTTGGAGGGAACTGTGAGTGTCAATTATGGAGGCGTATGTATGATGTATCGAGAGGCGTGCACACAGCGTGATTTATCAATGCCTGTTGAGTGGAGGCCAAAGCAACGCGAGCGTCGGATAAAGCAGACGAAAACAGAAATAGACAGTCTGCTTCTATGTTTATTTTTTTGAAATTTGACTGAATGCGGATTCACACTCCTAAGATGTATGGAAAATCAAAAGTACTGAAAGAGCAGCTGCGGCTAATTTCGGAAGCTGGTTCAGTCGTCGAATCCAGAACTCGCAGTTAACTGTTTATCTATCAGACACAATCTATTTTAATGAAGATGTTGTTTCCACGAGTTTTTCTATTCTTTTATTTTTTTCCACGACGGTTGTTTCTGCATTGATATGGTCCAATAGGGAACATATTGCAATTTCACAATTTAGTATAGGCCTCTTTTCATTTGAATTTTAGCCGGAGCTAATCTCTCTACCTAGAGAAGTATAGAGAGCTCTCGCAGTTCTCGGATGGGGGTAATGAGTATCCAGACGACTCTGCTGATCGAATGGCACATCTATGGAATGAGTTGTTCTGTTCTAAGTCGCCTGGACGACTTAACTCTCTACAATCTCATCGTCTCTCACATGTAATGTAACGTCGATATGTGTCTGGTGAGTGGCGTCAATAGATACTGGATGTGTGCTGGCAGAGCTGGGCGTAGCTGCAGCTGTTGTCAGTACTTAACAGGGACTAGGTGATGATCGATCTTAAGGGTGGGACCGTGTGTGGTATGGGTTGGGGGGGGGGGGGGGGGGGGGGGGGGGGGGGGGGCACGTGGGGGGGGGGTGGGGGGGGGGGGGGGGGGGGGGGGGGGGGGGGGAGGGGGGGGGGGGCGGGGTGGGGGGAGGGGGGGGGGGGGGGGGGGGGGGGGGGGGGGGGGGGGGGGGTGGGGGGGGGAAGTGGGACGAGCTGATGGGAGAGGTCTATGACACTGATTTACTATTCTACATTCACTCGTATCTGATTGACTGTCATCACAATGCGTCTTATCCTAACGCTGAGCAGCGGGTTTCAGAAAATATCACTGTTGCCTAACGGAAGCCTGATGACGACACAAGATCATATCATGGCGTCACGAACAGGATTATAGCAATTACTGCAAGTAGTAGCCACATCATCATAATCGTTTAGCGTCCTTATTTTCCATTACCCGGTATATATTTTGGGGTTGGACGTGCGACCTGGCTTTTTTCCAATGCTTCTGTTTTCGGTTAGCTCCCCCGATTTCCAACTTTGCCATATCTTCATCCACGCACCTTCTCCACGTGTTCTTCTGTCCTACCACTGTGCGACCCTTCTCTGCTACCTCCGCACATGTCTCTCCATCCTGACATCTGCTAGCTTTCAGCATTCTTCTGTCGCAGCTTCGTAGAATATTCACCATCCTGTTAGTTGCTACGTCTCCGAACCATACAACAAAGCCGATCTCAAGCACGCCTCATACACGTTCACCCTACTGGCTGTATCAATACACTTATTTACCAACAAACTGGCGATCTCTCTCTCTGTCTCTGCGCTGCTACCGCTCTCGTCCTTACCGTCCTTCCCACTCCTGTGCCACTTTTTGATCAAGCGGTATCTATCACCTATCCTTTGCTGTCTGCTGTTAACACCAGGTCTTCAGCAAAAAGGAATTCCCATAGGCCATTTTTTTCTTTATTCTTCTGTGGCTTCTTCCATTGCTGTTATGAATGGCAGACGACTCACGACTGATCCTTGGTGGACTACAACATCGATGGGGAATTCCCCGATCTCCCCACCACTGTCTCTTGACGTAGATTCCTTATATACAGGTAGCGACATAAACACGGTCGAAGGATTTTTTTGATATTTCTGGTCTTCTGAGAGACCATTCAATGGCCTTTCTTGTAACCCTGTCCAACGCATTCTCTTAGTAGACAACAATGTGGATGGAGTCCTTTTTCTACTAATACTTTTTTGCTCACATACTGTAGCCACATGATGTAGAAAGAATCAATATTGCCTAACGTAAAGTTGAAAACGACACAAGATGACATCATGGCGTCCCGGACAGGATTACAACAATTACTGCAAGTAGTAGCTACACTGAACATTGTGAAGAAGGTCTATATTTCAGAATCAGATGTTCATTGACTGAAAAGTAGAGAAGATGAGATATGCCTACAGAAAGTGCACTGACAGAGCTGTGTGTTGTAACCACCACTGGAAGAAGCTGCACGCCTACGTTCTCATAGAACTGATGCGCAACTACTTACATGTCACCATCGGAAAACGAAGCACGTTTTTCAATAAAATACCCGGTAAGTTAATCAGACTGCCGTCATCCTATTGCCAAAAAAATTGAACGGTCACTTCAGGTTGATGAACGCAAGAAAACCGAGGTCTACGTGAGCGCTGGCAGAAACTGAGAAACGTAAACTGTGGCATCAACTATAGAAAAATAATAGGCCGTTGTTCGAGGCAATACTGTCAAAATCAATTTGAGGGTCTACAGGTGACGCAATTGACAATACATACCATTTGCGAACTCTTTCGATTGTAGTCTTTACTCTTTTAAGCTCTTCTTTAGCCTTGCTTCGAGTTTCTGCGCGCAATGCTCTAGAAAACATAACACTTGCCTCGTGAAAAATCTTGTCTTTTTACGAAACTATTTTCAAATGATATCATATAACCTGTCCAATTGACATAAACAGCACTTAAACGATTCAAATAGTATGGTAGAGGTCTGTCGCTTAAAACAATGTTTCCTAACGTGGACGATATCACGTGGGCGTGAAAATACATCGGAGGGGTCAATAAGTTGGCGAGTTTGCAGGGGGTGATTTAGAAAAATTGGTGTGACTATCAGAATTACACTTTCTCTGGTGAGGATGCACTGGGTCAAATCTTCTTTTCTTAGCAGTGGTGGTTCCAGATAGTAGCAACTCAACACGTGTGTGACGATCGATTGCTATGCCATCTGGTGGCTTGTCATCATCATCATACTTTCCTATGAAGTCTTGTCATACTACCGTGCGTTTCAAATTGTCTTGCCACTCTATGCCTTGCCATGCAGCAATCTATGAATTTCACTTATTGTATGCCTACTAGCATGCAATCATAAATTGCAATCGCACGTCTGACTTCCGAAGATGTTACAAGAGAAAAACAAGTCACAGGAAACCACAATATTTTGGATAGAACCATGACAGAACAATCAATTAGGCTGTTCTCTCAGAATGCTCTCTCAGATATCATCAAGCAGACGATGATATGATGTTTTTTTCCTGTTGATGCAACACCAGCAACTTGGATTCTTTTTTGCGCTTTCAACACTGCCAGAACTCACAATTCACCACGATGAATATCACCCAAGCATTCGTCAACAAACGTGATAGCACGAGCACGAGATTGACAAGGAGCATTTCGATTCAAAGATTGGTCAACTGAATTATTCACCATTTGGAGAAATCTGTATTTACAAAATTCCTTTAATTTTTAGAAAAGCATATAAATTCATGTCACTGGAATCTATCTCTAATGAGCTCTTTGCAGTTGAGTTCAAATCATTGCAATTCATTGAAGAACAATCACATTCAATTTTGTGGATGTTGTAACAGCTGCTCTGCTCACAAATAATTTTTATTTAATTCAACATCGGCATCTGAAGATTTCTCTAACGTCATGAGACAACCAAATTATTTATAAAAACATTCACGTGACATGAAAAAAAGGAGAATCAGTCTGTATAACATTCCTGGCTTCGATGCAGCAGACAGGGCATCGGGTTTCGGAAAATTACGGCAAATATTCAGAAATTGTGCTGCTAGCTTCCCGTTTAATGCGATTTCAAGCATCAGACACACCCCAGATCCCTAAACTTTTTGTTGCCTTTTAGGTCATGAGTTGTTGATCTTCGTCCTATAGTAACATCAGCTGTGTTTGTGAGAATGTGGCAGCAAGCTTAAATAAATGAAGAAACAAATGTACTCCGGAAAATGAAAACAGACGAGCTCGAATGTTTGGTTCACTTAGCTTCGATTTTGCGGTTGCAGCGACGCCCTTTAGGGCTTATGCTCATCACCCAAGCTACACTTACAATTGTTTGAAACAACAGAACCTCACTCATTGTGACACTTTCCAAGGGATTCCGTGAAACGGATATTCGTTTTTCTACGACCGTCAACAGACAACTGTCTTGCGGAATTCCTTGAAAATCATTGCTGCACTTCCAATGTTGAGTTGCAACCTCTGAATTTCAATTTTCAGCTCATTATATACATTTTTGAAAATGGAACACCCTTTTGAAGGGTATTTTGCTCACCACGCAAAAAAGATATGGTCTTTGCTAGGTCGAATGCATTGAGGAAACTTTTTCAATTGCTGTTTGCATTATGTGTCAGCCTCCATCTGCGTGCATCAGTGCTACGTTTTTTGATTATCCTTTTTATTCTTTCTAAATTTTGTATGTTACTAGTACTTAAGTAGTGCGTCACAGTTTATATATTTTCCAATATCTTGATGCAGTGTCATTATTCTCATGTCAACAACGGCATGAGTCACTTATGGCAGGATGAATTTCCTATACGGAACACCGACACCTTACTGTTAACATCGAACACCGATCTCCGAGAAAATGATTAGAAAATGCACTTATCATCATGTTTAGTTATTCAAACTAATAATATGAAGACCATTCTCAGTGATTTTGATTGAAGCGAATATCACCAATTGTGTTGCAATAAGCAATTCCTAGGGATGCAAGTGATTCTGCACAATCAGCTGTTGGAATGATCGACGTAATTGACCACAAATCTTACAACTGCCGCACTGGATGATTGATCAAATCAGTGATTTATAGTTGTGATCTGAATCATAGGTTTTATAGTTTCATGGTTCTTACAATAATCCAAAAAATCATGATCATCTAGATGTTTCGCAAGTTGAAACTAAATCAGAACTGTCTTGGTGTTCATTCAATCGAGCATCATGCAACACTCAATTTATCACAGCCATAGGTTGGGCAGCTTATGTGGCGTCTTTGGATCTATTTACTCTTATGAGATGCCAAGTATCCCTAAGAATTTTGACAAAAAGCTAATGCTCCAACTAGTCGATAGACCTATCTGTCTATTCACAGCATCATGCGCCACTGTTTTAATATGAAGATAAGAATTTGATCTGCATTGCTCATGCGAAACACTAATTATATAAATTGATTCACCAATCCCTTACTATAGTTAGTATTCAGCATCAAATTCTGTCATGTACATCAGGTAATCAAAATCAAAGTACGGACCTGTATTACATTTACTGATCTTCAAATATGCAGGTTTTTCTCTTTAGATTGAGCAATGCTGCAAATGTCCTCAGATGCTTGTTTCATGTAACATTTTGTATTGTTTACCTGATGAGTAATTGTACAGAATTTTGAACTGATTCAGTCTAAATGTAGGATTGACTGGCCAGACAAAGTCGATGTGAGTTTGTGTTAGGCCTGCACAGCAGGCTTAGAGGTGTAATTTGAAAAAGGTTGTGCAGACGGATATCGGCCTACCTGACATTTGGAATGTTAAGATGGAACTTGTTGCCGATTGAGTCAGAATTCTAGGCTTAGATATTGTGTTTTTGCACTCGACCTTTATCTTCATATCTATCCTCATCCAACCAAAGCATTTTCCTGGAGGTTGACCAAAATGTGTAAACAACTACTATTTTCAGATATCTATGATCGGAAACGATCTTGTCTGGCACAAATCGGTTGTTATTCGCCATTTTGCACTCGCATAAGGAATGACAAAAACAAATTTGCCTTGTTTTGTAATTCCGCTACCAGTTTAAGTTCCGTAGTAGGCAGCTTTCACCTGTTAATGCTGTTTTCGAATCTGACCAATCCTTTGACCAATCAAAAGAAAATCAGCAGAAAGTTTCAGCAAATGTCTATTCACGAAGTTAGTGAAAGTTACTCTTGAAACACGCGGTTCTTGAAATTTTGTGACCAGCACGGAAAATCAATTTCAGTTCAAATTGGTTGTGTATGATACTGTGTATCCACTAACAATTCAAAAATGTCAAAGATAACACAGGCATCCGAAGATGCCATAGAACTAAAACACACAAGTATGAATCCGTGGCATGAATGAAATATCAACATTATTAAACTATGGAAGCAGGACTATTTACAACATCATGGAAATCGGAATGATCAGACAACTATTAACAATATCAAAGTTCAGGAAATTTCGATATCACTACGTTGGAATACCGGTAACATATTGTTAGCAGTTTCAATTTTGATTGATTTTGATCGATTTTGTTATTAAGAAATATACATACATGTAAATAAATGTTTATTATTATCGGTAGGCCTAGGCTTATTGATTAGTTTGTGGATTCGGAATGCACGAATTTTCTTCAAGATATTGGGTGTATTTCACCACCATAATTGTCAAAAATTGAATTTCATTGTCGTCTCTACTAGCTTCTTCGATCATCGTAAGTTGAATTGATAGTGATAGGTGAATAGTCCCTTTGAAGTGTAGTAGCATGTTTTGTGGCGACTCACCACGCCCTCTGCGCAGGTTTGTACTAACATCCCTGTTGTAGCACCTGTAGAAATGGTGCTGAAACCTATAGGGTCTTTCTACGTAAAAGCATTGAACACAATGATGGCACGTTTTCGTAGAGACTTAAACTTGGAATGTGAATAATGAGCTAATTACATACACATATGAAGAGCAGGCTTTTTACTTCTTACTTCTTCGCCATAACTACAGGTGATCGTTGGTCATCAATCCTGGCATTGACTTTTGATCTTCCTTCTAAATTGTCCTCGATTCATAGCCATCTCCTCGTTTCCTCGTACATCCGTCTTTCCCGTTACTTCCACCAGTGTATCCATCCAGCATGTGCGCCGCCTGCCGCTTACTTTTTCTGCCAGTTTTTCATGACTATGTCTCAGTTCTTCACCGGCTGATCCTCTGACGATGTGTCCGAAGAAGTGATCCCTTCTTTCTTTGACTGTTATCAGAAGAATTGGGCTACTGAGTCCAATGCGATTTAAAACGTGCGCGTTTGTCATCAATTCCGTCCATTTTACCTTTAACGTTTTTCTGTGGCACCATAAGTCGAATTATGTTATTTTTTTCTGCAAAACTTTCGTTAGGGCAAAGCATTCAGCGCCATATTTAAATATACTACAGACTTGTGACTTTCAAAGTTTCATCTTGATCTTCAGGCTTAAAGTTGCTCCGCAATATTTCCTTGTCTTTCCAAAAACTTGCCTTAGCCGTCGCTATTCAATATTTATGTTTTTGGTTTCCCGTAAACCTGAGTTATTTTGATTTTTGTTCATTTACTGTGCAATTGAATGAATCCTACTGAACTACACTGATATTAATGTAATGATTTTCAATTTCACAAAATATAGACATTATTCTCTTTCTCTCTCTCTCTCTCTCTCTCTCTCTCTCTCTCTCTCTCTCTCTCTCTCTCTCTCTCTCTCTCTCTCTCTCTCTCTCATTCCAGATGTAACATCTGTCTCATTTTTCATGTTCTCGCTTATCCTAAGTACAGGAAGTTCTTGCTTTGTTCAATTCTACCATTCCCTACTTTGAGCTTCATTTCTTTATGTCCAGACTTTGTCACTACCATGGTCTTTGTGCTTCTGGTGTTTATTTCCATTGAGTAGGCTTACTGCTTGCCTCTCTCTTAGACTTAATTTATCATATCCTGTAACTCTTCCTCACTGTCTGCGATCAATACGGAATCATCATCGTCTGTAATCCTGTTGATCGTATGCCATCATAGGCCTCAATACCTGAAAGCAGCGATATGTCACTGAAGGCCTTGTCTGCATGTGTGTTAAGGGCGACAGATTACATCCTTGACGCAATATCATATTTTTGATCTAAGTCTCGATTCATACATACTTTTTTGTTGTTGTTTATCTATATGATGATATTTACATCTGTCATTTGCTTAACGCTCTTTTAGTGCAGCAATCAGCGTATTGTGTTAAACTCTGTCAAAAGCTTTGGTGAAATCTATAAAACAGATGTATGTATTTTTGCATCAGAAGAGCAGGCTGCATGCACAACATATTATAGACAGTGTATGGAAAGTGCAACTGGAAATGGGCTAGGCCCAATCTTTGTCATCAATTTTCCACTGCATGTAATGCTTTTCAACGTACTCTTTCAAAAGCCCTTTCAGTCTTCAACAGGAGGTCAGCTGATCACTCCAGATAGGGGTGTGCAAAATTTGTCATTGATTTGAATTTACCTTATTCGCCTTTTTTATTTTACTCATTTTACTATAGTAGGCCTATTCCTGCTTTCATGCTTGTTTGATTTTGTCTAATTTGTAAGTTAAGCACCCAGTCTCCTCTTTCTATGACAACATTGAATCCTATATTTCTAAGGGAAATAATTCTTCTATCGTGGACTGCAACCAATTTACCGAAAAAATCAGTTTCTGCTTTTTTCTTTCTGTCATCAAGGAAATTGCCCCCGATTCCAAAGCTCACTGCACCTTCATAAAATTCAAGAACTGGGGCATTCATACATTTGACATTCTTGAAAAAAATCACATTTATCAAAAAAATCATTACTTGAAATATTGTTACCTGTAGACACTATTTTCAGAATATGTAATTGGGCAAGTTTGGTGACATCACTGCATGAAAGCACTTGCTTGATAACTATATGAAGAATGTTAATGTTAAGAAAGCAAACTGTAGGTCATATATTGCCCAGTTAATGCGCTTGTGCTTAAAAGGGGTAATATAGACTTGCTAACTTTGCTCATTTCGCAATAAATCCACATTATTCTCCCAGGTTACCCGGCATAGTGATAATCTTTTCAACTGTTGTATCATTGCATTTCAATTTTTCAGAAGCTCGAATGAGTGGGCATACAGCACCATTAAGCCTTTTCATTAGTGTGATGCTGCATTCCTTTCTGGCGACGTGAAATCTTGCAAAGTTACGTAATGCAATCAATGGTAATGTAAAATTATATTTAGAGCTGTTTAAATGCATTAATGCAAGTAATAGCTGGTCATATAATACACAGCTGTCAATCTTCTGCCATTTAGGGGAATTCTAAAAAAGGGGTCTGAAAAGTCAACTCATAAATCGATCAAAGATACAATAAAATTTTAGGGGGAAGGGGTGGTTGGGTGGTTGTATAACTGCAAGCAAGTTCAGGTTATTTCCATTCAGGGTATGTTTACGTGGTATTTGACAGTACAGTCTGCTTTGGCTTTCAGAATTTTTTTTGTAGTTTGTTATTGATATTACGGACATCCATATTTTCGTAGCTACAATATTGTACTTCGCCAGATTTTATTTACTAATTGTTGCTTTGTTTTAGTTGTAATTGCATTCAGGCCTACGTTGGAAGTGATCAATTGTTATCTGTTTTGTTGATTTTTTAATCATGGATCTGTATGGTTACAAGTTGTTCTAATCATGGAGTAAGGGTTCTTATCATAATTGATCAAAGATGAGGATAAAAAGGAATATTTTTTCTTAGTTTGCACGAACGCATGTACTTTCACTGATACAGCGATGCTCAATGATATGGGTAGGTCAATCGGCATGAATGGTACATATATTATATGGATGTATGGATCCGTTTTATGTGGAACCCAGTTAGTATTGGGGATATGAAAATTGATTTAAGACTCTTCTGGGAATATGTTAAGACCCTCCATATTTCCGCCAAAATGCCTTTCTTCTGTTGGCAGGTTATAGTACGAGTAACACCATATCCCGTACTAATCGTACTACCGTGTATCCGTGGTAATAAAGGATGAAATGGAAAAAGAATGAAGTCAAGCCACATTGAATTCAGCGGATTTTACATGTATTTGATTTTTTGTCAAATCGGATTGAATGTAAAACGTTGACCAAAATATCATCTAGTTCTCCATAATCCTTGAAATTGAGCAACCGCGGCATAGTAATGGTGTATTAGGGTAGGTCTACATGAATATATTGTATATCACACAAACAATTTGAGTTTCAGACCGCTAGACAGAGTCATGAGATAAAGGATTCAAGTGTTTGATAGAATCTTTTTTGACGAAAATAGCTCACTTTGGTTTTTTTGAGTCTTAATCATAGAAAAATTTGTATGGGAATAATTGATAGCCTTTCACATGATTATCGACAGCGATCTGACCCTGCATCGATGTTGGTTACTTTGGAATTGTATTGTTGCTTTGTTGGTAGGGTCTTGACTTTTACATTAAGCCTTGTGTATGATTTATGTTGGGTAAATTGGCTAAGGTTTTCGTATATTTTACATTTGTTCTTAAGCTTGTAGTTATTTATTGTCATGATTGTTCTCAGCTGTGTCACTTATAAAATCGTACTCTACGTTTCGGACGTCCCAGAAAATATTTTTGCTGTCCTGGAATTCGAAGAGACTTTGTACCCTGCATTCACAAGCCACAAAGTTCAAATGTTACGCAACTTGTGTCTGAAGAGGATTGTATAGAAGCTGGCTCCAACAGTTACGAGCATCGATGTCGAAAATGTCGATGCATATGACATTTTCTTTCTAGTCCCTCCAACCTCGAAAGAGGCACTACTATTAAATATTTGAAAAGTGAATAATATTTCAGACTAATTTGGCATGGCGTGATGCAATTTTCATGGATAAAGTTGCATTGCTTCATGATGAGAAATGACGAATGTGTCAGAACGTCCGTGCGTTATTTATGGAATTGCCCCAGACGAATTGTGGCTGAAAAAATATTTTTTAGAAGAACATGCTGAGGTCATCAATGTCGACAGACACTTAGAGTACCGTTGCATTTTAACAAATTCTGACTACAAATTGAATGCTGATACATTGAAAAAATAGCGTATTACATTAGAAAACATCGATTCTCATCATTTCTGCATGCATTTACGTGGAATTGTATAGGGCCTAGTTCGCGTACAAAAATTCCGCACAACTTGCGTTCTACATTTGCACTGACCTTCAGAAGTGATTATATGGAAAATGTTCAAAATATTGTTTGCAAAGTGCAAAATGTATTTGCATAGGCTACATATTTGCATTCGATCAGCATATGCTGCAGCTTTGCCCAGAACATGTTTCGTGTTTGTGATTTAATGGAGTAGGCATACTTCTGACTTCCATGAAGATGCTAAAATGTAGGAATTGACATAATAACAATCATGACATTAAGCATCGTCGCTCGAACTTGCAGCTACTGTTTGTGTGCTCAAATATTTCATTGAATATTTCTTCTCCTTGGAAAGTGTGTTCCTATATTCATGCGCTTTGTTTTTGCATCCGCAATCTTAGCTTGAAAATTCGCGTGGCGGAATGAGCATCCCGAGAATTGACTCAGTGCTCATTCTGTTATATTATTGACTGAAATTCAATGATACGCTGTTCATATTATAAGTATTATTATAGTATTTAAGCGTTGACAGAAGTTAAAAAGTTCTGACACACCAGGCTACTGGCTTACGTACCTATTCTTAACACCTGTAGAGAGCGAACAACTTGTCCTTGTCAGGATTTGTCAATTTATTCTCATCTTAATCTCAAGCACTGATCTTATTAAATGAGCCTTACTCGGCAGATGACAGGTCTGGTGTCAATTTTGACCAGTGAACCGTCATCATTAGAATAAAGTTGACCAATTTCATACAGGATTTTCCACACACGATGCAGTACAGCGATAGAATTTTTAATCGCGGAACGTTCCTGCAAGCAATCTGTCATATTTCGCATAAGTAGTTCCAATTAATGATAAGTCTACACTAATCGTATGCACTTGTGCTACTCTCCTTTATATTAAAGCTGTATGAGACTTTGACTATAATGTTGCATTAGTGGAGAACAGTTGCATCGCATTGTGCCGTATTGATTGACATATTTTAGTCAGGGTTGCTGCCAAGGCCTGTGTCCCCGGCAGCCCGGTAATCACCTTGAATTTGAGTGAAGTAGAAAATGAGGTTAAATAGCCCGGGAAGACAAGTTAATGATTCTTGTTTTGTTACTGCGTTTCATAAACATAATTTCTTAATTTCAATTATATTCTTCCAATAGAACGATTGTCGAGCTCGCTAATTTTGGTCACTGTCATCGAATCTCGAAGCAAGTAAATCTGTTCTACATAGGCGTTCATCCACATTGTTCAACATCTCTAGATGACAAATCTATTTGATTTACGAAATATGTAAGTTTCCAGTTTACTGTGTCACTGATGTCTGTGGAGGGATGGTATTTTGTTGTTAAAAAGTCGCATATAAATAAAATTACAAATGATAAAGTTATGCAGATAAGTAGCGGCACATTATTTTAAAAGCAATTCATAGGTGCTAATGTCAAAGTCGCGTACTTAATGATGTTGATTATAATCCGTACATAGGCGAGTACAAGCTCGCAATTATTGTGTGGGGTGGAAAAAACATGGTTTAATGTTTTGTGTTTCTAACCTTGCTTGCATATCATAAATTCGCAATATGACGCATTTTACAGCATGTTGTAGGTTACTTGTATTCGTTCCCCTGTTCTCCCATTCTGCTGTAACTCCGTCAATTCATAAAGGCACCCCTATGCTTGGTTATCAACACGATGCCATCACATGAGATGGCTGCGATAACGTGTAGGTTCGGTCCACGAGCTGAATGTCGATCTTGAATTGCATGGGTTCCTATTCAAGACCAATCTTCAGTCCTTCTACAGAAAAGGTTAAAGTTGGCTTCATCGATCCACACTATCTCTTTCATGAATGAAGCCATTCAATGAGTTGTCGCAATCTCGTCTCAAAGTTTCAATGCTTTATTGATGTCATTTTCATGGCTATCGGTCGATTGTGCATTTTTTTATAGTGCACATTTGTCTATCGAGATGGTTGCCGACTGTGCATTTTTTTATAGTGCACATTTGTCTATCGAGATGGTTGCCGATTGTTGATACTGCCAAACCGATGTTGAATTGCCGATGGATCACTTCACGGATTTGTCTTAAAGTAATCTGTGCATCGTCTTCCAAGCGAATCAATGCGAATGCCATTGTTTCTTCTGACAAATGGTTCGACTTACATTCGTCACGTTGCCACTGATCTCACTTGATGTAACTCATCCGTAGGCCGTCTTTTAGTTCACAATGACTAGGGTTGCTAGCTGCATCCAATCGTCTCTTCTTTGAGGATATTCAACTATTCTTTGTCAATCTCTAGGAGCATATGTTTTATATGTTTTATGTTCAATTCTTTCAATGTCTTCATTTTCAACGCGACACAACAGACACGTTGGATCATCGTTACCCATTAACAGGTTTACGCAATTTACATGTAGAAAATTGAACCATGGTAGCATTCGTGAGAGTTCCGTGAAGCATTGATTGCAAGCATATCGCACAATTGTTAGACTTATTCATGATGACAGGAGATCTGCAGAGAGAGAATTTCTCTCTATAAATGCGACCGCTGATCATTGTATCTGTGTCGCTCTCAATCATAAATGACGCTTTCTGAAAATTAAACTTGCAAAAGGAAATATAAATCTTGATTTCCGAAATCAGCATGAGAGTTTCTAAAATACAATCAATGGTTTCTGAAATTATGAAATATTCTCAAATTTTTCTGCTTAATTCGATGACATATTGAGTGACATTTGACAATGACATATGAGTGACTCAATCTCAATTATAAAGTTAAAAGCTGATACACAAATAGTCATATCTGAAATATAGCCGGTGTCTTTAACCGTGTTAAAAGTCTTTCAGTATGAATTACTCGCAATGTCTACCATATTTTGTAATAGGCAAATTAGCAAGGCGAAACGCGGGTACATATCAGAAATATATGACAAATCGCTCCTGATAGGAAGTAGAAACCGCAATGAAAATTAAGAAATAAACATAAGAATAAATATACATTCAGATGCGATAAATGTTCAGATACCAAGTATCCGGTGCAAGTATGAGTAGAATAAGAAAAAATAATAACTTACGAGAAGTCCTACTGTTCTGCCATACTAAGTGTTGAACTGTGCAGTATTTTGTGATAACTAAGTCTAAATCTGAATGTGTGGTCGTTCAGGTGCTTGCAGATGTCATATGATTGCGTCAGAATAAAAGTAAATGCTTCGATTTGAGATGAAGATGAAGTCGAGTTAACGGAAAGAACAACTACACCAGATTATCTGAAAAGATTGTTTTAAACGTATCCTTATGAAGTCAGCAACAGGAACTTGGGAAAAGATTCGCGTTTCGGTTCCCTACTCCTTGAACACGCAAGCTCACCCATTCAGGCAGCCTCGCAATTAATTAAATTAATTAATATACAAAAGAGCCGTGAGCAGGAGGTGCTTGGGATTCATTATTTGAAAATAAGATTTATACCTCCAGAATAATGAAAATAAGGCCAAAATTTCTCGATATTGTATGTATTGCCTATACATACAATATCGAGAAATTTTGGCCTTATTTTCATTACTCTGGAGGTATAAATCTTATTTTCAAATAATAAATTAATTAAAGCACGCAAGTATTAAGGAACTGCTTTGGAGAACAATATCAGTATTTCAATAAAGTTTCTCCATATTTGTGCATTTGCTTCTCAGCACTGTGCTTTGTTGTTTCCTTCCTTAATGATAGTACTAGTTGTGCTATTGACTTTTTCGATGAAATCTTTTTTCCAGTGTACAGATACGCCCATTTCTGACAGCCTATCTAGCAAAGACTCAAGCTCTTGTTCTGTGGAGCATGCAGTTTTGTGGAAAGGTCAAAAGAATGACGTTGAAATGATAGTGGTCGACCTTATGAAAAACATATGTAATCGTACCGCATTCCGTGATATGTATAATATGATGATAATTATGCAGAAAAATGAAGACATTCTACCATTTTACTATTGCTCCCATTTCTCCTGTCTTCTAGACTAGGTGGTTGAATCTGCGGTATTAAGGAATTAATTTCTTCGTAATTAATAATTCCTAAATCATAGATGCATCTACACCTGTTCCAGTTTTACTACAGAACTTACCAATTATGTAATTGAATGTATCATTTATATTTCAATAATTCAGTTTTAATTCGAGAACAGCTTAATACGATTCAGAATTGATCATTTGTATCTAGTCATATGTGAAATAGTCATTTTCAGAATTTGATATTTGCATTTCGAAGTCAAGCATTTATATTACAGAAAGATCATTGAAGATTGCAAAAGGTCACTTTATTTTGAGTGTTGGTCATTTCTATTCCATCAGTTTAGAAATTGACATATATTTTTCAGAAGCAGTTACATATGTATGTTATCAATTAAGAAATTGACATTTATTTTTTAGACGTGGTCATTTATATTTCAATAGAGATTTATATTTCGGACTTAGCTATTTAAATCATGAATTATACCATTTCGATTTCAGATAATGACAATATTCCCGAGTAGATCATTTATATTTCCGAAAGTTGCAAATATGTTCATGAAATTAACCGTTACACCGTTACATTCCATTTCGTCAGTTTAATGCTGAGAAGAAATCACTTTTATTCCAGAAATTATTATTAGGAAGTACAAAACAAGCAAAATACAAAACTTAATAAACTCATTCTCCAACACGTAAGTCTCTGACCTCGAGGACGTCCCCATGAAAACTTGCGGCATGTCAAGATTCCCGAACGCAGATTTGAAGGGAATTGATCCCTTCCTCCACTATTCCTTCAAGGTATACCAATTGCTACTCGCAAACTCCAAGTCCTACCACTTGTGGTATCCGCAATAATCGCCGGACTGTCGACTTTAGTTGCGACCAGACACTCAATTGGGTTAAGTGGAGGGGAATATGGTACCAAACGGAGTAGTTGTGCTCTATTTTCTTCCAGGGCTTCCTTTATGCGAGAATGACATGGTGCATTGTCACATACTATTAAGAGATTATTCACACTTTTTCCTTTGTTTAACCATTCAGTCAGTACCAAGGAAATCCAGTCATTGCACGCAGGACTGCGAAAAGCACCTCGTCTCTTGGTTATGAGCACAATTCCTTCGCAGGAAATCGCCCCAATGACGTGGAGGTTAGGTCCACGCGTAGATGGCCTATCTTGCACGGTTCGGGTACCCCTGGGTGATCAGCCTTGAGTCTATCTAGTAAATATATTGAAATTCGTTTCATCTATCCAAAATACTTCTTTTCCCTCATGGATAAAGGCGTTTAAACTCTGGACGTAGTTTCTTCCCGTTTGCTTGTTCACTTCCGTATTCATTGTCACAGGTTGATGATGGAGTTTCTTTATGGTATAAACATGTCCGTCCATGTAGTTCCCAATAGTTGAAATTGCCAAATTTAGTTCAACGTGTTGACGAATAAGGTCTTTGAGTTGGCGCAACGTTACTTCGGGATCTTCTTCTACATGACTGAGCAAAGTTTCCAGTTGGCCATCAGACAGGTACTTCCGTATGTATCCACCTCTCGCTTTCCGGCTCGTCTCTCCCGATCGAACCCAACTATAGGCAGTCTTGTATTTGACGTTGAGTTGGTTTGCTAAACTTCTGCAATCTCCTCCGTGATCAGCACATTCTACTATTCTGTCGGAATTCAGGTACGCATCGTTCACATTGCCGATGCTCTACTGTTTCTGTATCATCAATGGTCTCTCGACACAATGGACACAAAGAATTATTTACTCCCAAGATTGGAGCAGCACAGACTTCGTGTAAAAAATGGAAGCAATGCAATTTTCTTGTTAAAGTAACTGAAATCATAGTACGAAGGCAAATTGCACAGTTATCCGACATTTGCATGATTGAACAATGTGTCTGAAACTTGATTGCCAAGTATCAATAAGGCGCTTCTTATACACGTCTTTCAATGGTAAGTGTTCACTTCATATCTCAAATAGAAGTGATTTCTTCTCAACATGAAACTGAATAATTGGAATTTCACTGTCACATTCGGAAATTCATGTGACACTTTCTGAAATATAAATTCTGAAATTTTATTCAATTCTGAAATTTAACTGATCTAATCAAAAATTGAAGTGACATATTTTGATACATAATTTTGCCGACTTGAATATAGGTGATCATTGCAGAAATGTCAATGTTTCTTTCTTAATAATTGAAATGTATATGATTGATTCTAGAAATATAATGATCTAATCTCACTGACAATGTTCATACTGGAATATAAGTATTTTATTGTAAAATAGAATTGTTGACTTCTGAAATTATGATGAATATTTCATAGATGATTGAATACAAATGATTAATTCTTAAATTGTAACGATCAAGTCTTAAATTAAAGTTGAAATTTTGAAATATTAATATTAGGATCAAAAATATAAATGGTAGGTTCTGCAATAAACATAGAAAAGGTGCAGAGGCATTAGATAATAATCTTGCTAGACTGTACTTTTGATTACTATTTTAATAAGTCATGAAAATAAATTCGAAATATGAAGGAAATAAATCCCAAGAAGACGTTAATTACCACCCATAGGTTAAATTCTGTGTCTTATTATTCTGCAGGCATTTTGACGACCTAAGTAAATGGATACCGCAAGTTTCGGCTCAATAGATATCACAGCACTTTCAAATCAGGTCAAAAATGATAGAAAAATATGTATGGATTCATTCAGTCTTTAATTTTTGCTGAGAAATTTTACATTGTAAAACACATGTAAAAAATGTAACGTATTACGTTTCAGAGCGATTATTTAATCTGTAGGATTATCTATTGAGCCGAATGTGGCATAATCTCATATCCTAAGCTAGCATCAGCCAGTTATGACCGAACAACTATAAAATTGATTTTCGCTCGCTTTATAAATGCTGTATCGAATGTAACGTTATTACGTTTCAAGGGAAATAACGTTACACAAACTATATTTTATCATTGTAAACAGTTATCCAAGGTATCAAGAGGAACCTCGAGAGTAGACATTAACTTTGATAAATTGCAAACCCTGTCGTGTGTATTTGACATCAATTTATCTAAAAATATAATAACTAGCTACATCAGCGCTACATCGCTCGTAAACACAAAATTCCAATATCTTATTTTGTAGTACAGTATATAGAACAGTTTGGTATCAATTTAGCGGATACAATAAATAAAATATGTATTCATGGTTTGTGCAGATACTCTGAGGCTATCGCTTTGATGTTTTATTTGTTTTGCTATTCATTCATAAGTGAATCAATAATGAATGTCCGTCGTAGGAACGTTGCACGATTTGCCCTCAAAACCGAGTGGTGATTAATCACTTGTTTTAATCACTTGGATTAATCACTTGTTATTACCGAGTAGTATTAATCGATTGCTTATGAGAAAAGTCTACGAATTGAAAAAATTGATCGAGACCATTACACCATACAAGCAAAGTTGAAATCATATTAGGATGCTAGTTATTGGAAATAAGTTCTTGGATTGCCCTAGCAGAGGCATAAGCTGTACATTTGAAGTCACGGAATCAAGTCAAAATAGTCCTCGTGCGAAATGGTCGTAAATGGTTTTTATAAAACTCCCGGGAAAATTCTCAAGAGAAAATGCAAGTAACAGAAACGTCCTCAGCAACATTTGAAACCTACGCTTCTGTTAAATTTTAAGCGGAAAATTAAGTCTCCGAGTTTGAAACTAGGTATAAGTAGGGCTACTTCCACTGGCAGTCAGAGGCTATTGGTTTTCCGACTAAAATTTTAATGGAAACATCGTTTTTGATGCTGCAGAGACCGTCTATTATTCAAATTTTTTGAGACTTACCCTGGGACTGGTTTATTGAAGTCGAATTTTAGGACCATTTCGTGAAAAATAGCACTTTGACCAGGAGCCAAATTCATACATTGCCTTCAGATTGCTATCTCATTTGTCATGTGATCATGATGCTCAAACTGAGTGGGTGATTCTGCAAGTTTCCATGGAAAACGTAGGCTGCACAAATCATGATCAAAAATGTATGTGCTTTCTATATGCATTTGTGACTTCTTGAACTGTAATCCACGCTGCTGTACTATCAACCGCATGTCAAGTCATTTCTCCTAAGGAAGCGAGTTGAAAGCTTGAGTTATACGCAGACCATCCTGCCGACAAGAGTCTTCGGGAAATCCTACCAGTCTGAAAGAATGTTTCATCCATTAAAATGTAGTTTGAACTAGGACGGCTTCGGTGTTTAATCGTTGGATGGTCGACACAAGTTTCGCAAACTTTTGGTGAGATAAGTTGCCACCTGTAATCATGGAAGCATCATCCGAGGGCGAATCTGCCGTCGTAACCGCTCTATAGTGTTCGTACAGCACATTATTTGAAATTAATCAATCAAAGTTTGAATTTAGCCAACTAGTTTTATTACTAATATCGTGTAATACACAGTAAATTACTGGCATCGATTGAAATATTTAGGGGCAGACTTAAACACACAGGCAGATAACATGAACATTGTGATGTCTCCGAAATGCCGAGTTGTTTATTGCGGTTTTAGTTCGTAACTGTTTTGAATTAAATGTGTCTGCAAGAACTCATGAAATCAATTTGAATGGTGAAGGAAAACTTGCATTCATCTGCTTTTTCCCAAGATAAAGCATTTTCAAAATAACTGAAAGAAAAATACTTTCATCACTATTGTCTACTATTATCAGTAGTGCAACCGGAACGTTTCACCATTCACCTGAAAACCCCCGAGCAAGCATGGGAGGACTTCAAAAGTGTTGTATTGAGGCTAACTGGAGCATGTGAAGCCGAAGTAACTTTCACTTCAGCCAAATGTAAATCTGGATTTCGTACGTGTAACGTTATTACGCTTCAGCTGTAACGTTATTACGTTTCCTTTCTTAAGATTGCTACTAGAGGAATGCACGAATTCAATTCCAACAACTACTGTGATGTTGATAAGATCTTCAACTTTGATTTCATGCAATAATGACATCGATCAAATCTTTCAATTCGCAGACTTTTTCACATAAGTAACCACTACTCGATTTTCATGTTAATTCGTGTAGCGCTATTACGTTTGACCTTAATTAGTTATTGCGTCACAAAGAAAGATTGGTAAAGCAAACCGAGCATGCAGACATTAATTTCAGGGAATCTGCTAGCCATTCTGTCCCGTAGATCGATACCAAACATTTAACATCTACTACAAAAATGTTATTGAAATGTAGTAAATGCATGCAATGTAGCATTATTGCGCATGGAATTGCTCACTTAGACCTACTTGTTTAATAAGTGGGGCCTATACATTGAAGAATTTTTATCTCAGCCTTGACTTTTTCTGTCTTAATAATGTTCATGCAAAATGGTCATTCATTGGGAAAATAACTTAAAATAGAGAAATCTAAGAAATCTGATTTGTAAACCAGTTGAAGAAAAATGTTTATAAGTGGACGATAGCTCTTGAAATTCACATTTATGCCTACATTTTTATGTATGGACCGCATTTTGAGAAAAAATGTCGGTAACACCATTGCAAGCAGTAGTATTGTGCATCTGTCATTCCATTTTCCTCTTCCTTTAAAAATCAAAATGTTGTTGCCACCTCAGCAAGGAAAATGGCAAAGAATCTATGATCTTTGAGTGAGAAATTCTATTTTTTGTCAGTATCAAAAACATTTTCCAAAGCATGAATGGATACTGGCAAGCTTGGTAGGACAGCCTTCATGCAAAGACAAATCTCACCAAGTAATTTTTGGTAACTTCAAATTAGAGCAATGGTGCACCTGATGAGGTGGACAGTCTCGAACCGTGAATCATGTGAATAATTGTACCTGAGTGGCTGAATGGCTGGGCTGCTAGATTCTTCCATGATTAATCATTATTTAATAGGTCTATTTAATTATGATGGCATTAGAGAATTGAAGTGAAATCTAAATGCAAATGTGCTATAACTCATTCATTTTTGCTTTTTTTAACTTTTCGAGTCATGATTATATAGTCCTTGATTAAATTTTTAGCCATTGATCATGGTTGATCTGTTCTTCAGTAGTTTCTATTTGATTGTTGACCACGTGCACAATTTTAAGCTACAATTTTAAACTTCATTACATCTTGTTAAACGTCCTTTTTGAAATACATGTGTTTCGTTTGCTTTGCGCAACATCAAATTTTGTTTAAATCGTAATCGAAGTTTGATATATGGCAAAGTGTAAGCAAAATTGGCATGTTCGTTAATAGTGCATTTGAAAAAATAGATCATGAATCACACGTTGTTTATAACATGAAGATGTGTGCAATTTTTGACGACAGACCATATATCTCATATGATTGATTATTAAAAAAAGCCTTGCTGTTGGTATTATGGTCTGTATTGCCCGAATTGCACATACTAAAAAATACCTACCAATTCACGGTGAGAGAGTGAACGTTATCGCCAATTCCTTTTCATGAAAGAAAATTTCCTTCAACAATTCAATGACATTTTCTTTCTATGCATGAGTCTTCTTTTACAAACATCTACATTTATGTATAAATTTACATTTAGCGTACCGTAAAACCTGTAATAGAACGCCGACGGTCTATTTTTGAACTTCTCCGAGTCTAAAACGTAAGGAAAACTCACTTTAACAAAGCTTGTATGTACGTTCATGTCCCATCTGCAAGACTCTCAAATAATTAAATGCTTCACTAAATACCCGATACATTGTGAAATTGTCTACATATCGGCTTATTAGCATGACTTAGTATTTTATGATTGAAACTCAGATTAGTATACTAAGTGCATGTTTGACTGATATTCAATGAATATTTGTACAAATATTCAAAACAAATTTGATCGATCTTCAATAAATTTATTTATAGCACCCGTATGATTCACTCGTACACTTGTAATAAAAGTTCAACACGCAACAAGATAGTGTGTAATACCTCTCTAGTATTTGATGCACGCAAGATAACTGCTTATGAAGAAAACAAAATGACCATCAACGATCGACACCTAACGATCAATTTAAAACAATAGGTAATAATGAAGGAGTCAAAGGCACTTTCAGAAGACACAGACATATGAATAAGTACCAATAACACATCTTACATCGGACTGGCCTTGCACAAACGAATATCTTGTCATTCACTACTTATACTGCCGAACATAGAAAGTGACGGTCTGCTACAGGTGGCGTTCTATCACAGGGTGACAATCTATTGCAGGCTTTGTGGCATATTATAGATTCAACATTTCAAGTGTCAGTAAAGTTACCTCCTTTTTGCCCTTGAAGCAACCTGAGTGCGCGAAAGTTTGTGCAATACACGCCATAGTTACAACAACGGCAAGGCTTTTTTTAGTAATCATATAGCAACATGCCATGCTGTTCAAGCAGAACTGCAACAAAATTCTATGCAACCTATATCTTATGTTTACTGGTCATATGTTTCTGTGAAGATTATCTAAGAATGAAGTATGATTATGACGTTTTGCTAACTACCACTGTGTTTTTAATCAAATGAACCGATATCTGGCTGACTGTAATTTCATGTTAAATAGTTACCGTGTGACCTGTTATATTTCATCACTTCGTGGCTAATATCATTAATTATTATGAATTTGAACGTAAAATGCTTGATCTATTTAATATGCATGTGCATCATTTTATTTGCAGTCATATAATGAGTGTTTCCATGCTTCCATTGGAACAGTCATTGTGTCCTATGTGTCCTTCTGCTAATGGCTGTTTAGCGAGGGATGCCAGTAGTCAGCATAATCCAATTGATCATTCATTCGACAAAAGTTTAAGTGGAGCATTGCAGAAAGTTCAGGCTTCAATTGAAGGCGCCTGGAAATCACATCATGATATCCTGATAGAAAGAATCACGTAAGTAATGGGTTCTGATATATCCCTATTCTGCTCTTGTAAAGTGAATACGTCGCTGATCAGTAGAAAATAATCGACATGATGTTAGTTGGACACATTTGGATCTAGTCAGTAGGAATTTCAATAGCGTAAAGTGACTTCTCCCATTAGTGTGATCATTTACAGGCTACAGTCCATGCTTGTTTTAGGAACTTGAAATATGATGCTCTTCACAATTCTCCAAGGATCAAGCAGGTGATTGAATCTGCTATTGTTTTTTTCTTCTGTGTTAATGGACGTAAATTCGCAGAAATCCGAAGCGTGGATTTTTTATTGTCAAATGTATGTTAAAACCTAGATGTGCATTTGCATCACATGTTTCTATCACTTAGACTAGCAATTGTAAAACTCTGACAGCAAAGTTTTTGCAAATCGATAGGTTTACAGCTATGCAACTTGTTGATTGCATCCATGCCACCCGCATGAGACCGATTTTTCCGATGCGTCTGTATAATCTCGCTTGACCATGACGCCGGTTAATGGGTAATCTTCTCATAAAGCCGTTCTGACTTAATTGTGATATCAGAATTCTATACCGTCAATATTATAAAATTCATTCGAAATATTGCATATTCACGTCACACGTGTCGGTTGCCTGAGATGCTGCAGCCGTCAAACCGGACTGAAGTGTTGAGGCACTCTTAGTTAGTTTCATGTCATGGGAATCTATGCGAGGGGTTATCAAGTTCTTTGTGACTACTCAAATCAGATAGCAAGATCAGAAAGCACTATCGACGTGAGCAAATGTTGATAAGCTACTTGGAGGTGTCCGGTTATCAATTTTCCGTTATCTTAAACCTTGGATTGCCTTGTATTGGATAGAATTTAGCAGACTTTGGCCTTCATGATTCTCTGACGACAGTGTAGTTATAGTGATGCAAATTGTCCCATTGAATTAACCAAAATTGTTGAACATTGATTGAACCAAATATCCATCCTTAAAGCTGCATTTTGCTGAATGTTTCACGTCATTCGTAATTCTGTCGCTAATTTGATTATCTCAATCATGCATAATTTCATGTAAGTCTGTCATTTCGCCCTATATTTCCTTTGTGATCTTTCTGTAGATTAACAGTCAATCGATTGGTCATTGAAAGCAAAGCTGCAGATTTTTTTGAAAGTAGTGGAGTCGTGCTCGAGAGCCGAGACTCACTAGGCATTTGATAGTACTCTCCTTCGTACTAATAAGCTATAAAATTATCATAGTTATTAGGAGTATCATTATTAGTATAATTATTCATTTATTAGGAGTAATAATTTATTGTAATTATTTCGAGTCTTTCTTTATTAGTGAACCTGATGTACCTCCAGATTGTAAATTGCATGAAGTACCGCTTTCAAGCTGACTATGAGCGGGCCAAGTCACAAGCAGAGCAACTGGGTGGGTTGAATATCTTAAATCTAGTTAAACTTTGTTAAACTAGTGTGTAGCCTGCAGATTGCGTGCAAGCAGATGTTGTGAGACAACATTGATGAAGCATGAGCTGTGTAGAGCCAGGTGAATTTTCCAATGCTGGCAGAAAATTTAAGATACTTGTGTCATAGATCTTATTGACTAAAACGGATTTTTAGCCTAGCCGATCTGTTTCTGTCTGTAGTCTCGCCATGCCGTGCTGCTAGGCTTTGTTTGCACATCTCTAGTTTGAAGATTGGAACATTATTTCTTATGATCATGCATGAATTTAAGCGAATACGTGTTTTGATCAATCGTGTCAATGCTTTGCAGCATACACCTGGTAGTCAACTATGGTATGTCCACGTATTAAGGGGAAATGTCCACGTATTCGGGATATCAACATACGAGAGGAGAAGATTGCTTCTTCGGATACTTAATATATTAATAAAATTCCACCAATATTTCACCCTTCGCCTTTTTCAAAGGAGGTAAAACTGACATACTGGCCACATGAGAATCAAATGACCGAAAAATAACTCATGAAACAATACTCAATTAGACAAATAAGTACAGGCTATAGTCCTCACAACCATTCATCAAAACATTCTGAAATCGACGAATGTACATACCTTCAATCGTCGGTCTTTATATCCTAACATCAGGCCTGTGATTACTCCTCAAATTCCTCAAATTCCTCAAATTTGTTTATTACTCCTCAAATTCCTCAAATTCCTCAAATTTGTTTATTACTCCTCAAATCCTCAAAAATTCCTCAAGTATAGCTTAACTAAGAGAAATTCCTCTAATACGACACACTACAGACTAAATGTCCGATAATATATTGTTTTTGTGGCGAATGGCGATGATATGTAAACTTCCAAACAAGAAGCTAATATAGAATCCTGTAACATGTACCCTACATCCATGCTGCTAATCATGAATCACTCATGATTTATTTTCTTTTTCTTCTCTCATGATTTATAACTTAATTTTTTTCTCTCACACACTTGGTAGATTTTAGATAGCGCAATCCCGCTGTGCTAGCTAGATCTGGTATTTTGATTGGAAACAGACCTGTCCTTCTATCATCTAAATCGGCAGACTGTTAAATAGAATCTTTTCAATATATAAGTGATAAACATAATTTTGAAAAGAACGACTTACTCACCAATTAATTCCAAATGAGGAGAGGAGAACCGTTGCTTGTCCTTCTAGTAAGTATTTTTAAATTTCTAGACATTTTAGGATATAATGATTTTCTTTTAGCCATGTCATATTTAGCACATCAAACGTCTGGAGGACTTATTTTGCTAAGCAGAGAAGTTGTCCGAAGTTATTGTCTGTCGAACTCATTCATTAAATGTTTCACGTATTTAATAAGTGAAACAGTGCGATCAACCTACAGAAATTGTATATTTGAACACTGCAATTTTTTACTTCTAACTTCATAATATTGCTTAGAATTCCAACAATAAAATGCACATTCAATTATTTTCATTAATTATCTTGACCTTTGTCACAACCTTCTTTATATGTTTCTGCGACTATGCGGCTGCTAAATGCATGCCTGTACTTCTTAAGGAACTTATGGATATCGATCTTCCATATCCATTATATGATAACATATATGTAGCCCAGCCCACTTGGATTTCAGTGCTCTTATCAACTGAAGCGTTTGTTTCACTCACTCTCTTCCATTTTATTTCCGCTGAACATGAACACATCCGACGGGGTAAAGCGGATGGTCCCTAAATTTAGTGTCAACATGCCTCCTGGTCACTAGCGTGCGGGGGTTGGAAGCGTATGAACCTCTGCTATCTCATGAGTCTTTTTGCAGCTACATTTTCCAGGGTCTGCCGACCGACATTTATCCTGGATGAATTATTCACGTATAGATCGTTTTCATAATTTGCTGAACACAGGTTGGTGTGAAATTAGTGCACACATTGCTTATCGTTGTATGTGAACTTAGATTAATTAAGACATTAAACCACATAGTACTGGGTTGGTAGATTTTCAACCTGGGTCTACTGCAAGATGTGGACGTCAATATCTCGGCGCAACTTCATGCGAATAGAGGTGATAATCTTTCACTCTTTGCCTGTATGAGACCAACAACTCAACTGGCAAGCCTGTTCTCGACACTTGTTTTGTGTTGTATGAGAGAATTCATGTTCATTGGAATGTAGATCGGAGCGATGTAGCATAAAGTAAAGTTAATAAATTAGTGTGTAATGTGGCGTATCCTTCATGATAAATTACTGACTTTTTTAAGTCACAAGCATTCCGTCAACGATTTTAAGCTTTCTATACTTACGGTTACTCTCCTCCCAGATTTGTCTAAAGTCCTTAAAAATTAATTGTTGCAAAGCCCCAGATGCATGTGGTTGATGATATATCCTACATTCAAAAAATTACAGTATACAAATCTGACAAGCATCATTGAATTGGAGACGATAGCGTGAAGCAGAGCGATATCAGCAGTTTGATCTGACATCCTCTGTTCGACACATTCTAAGCAGATAATACTTGAGGCAACAAATTGATTTCGTAACAACACGGGAGGTGATTATGACCAAGTCAGTATTCCTTTGCAATATACACAACTTCAAAAAGTGGGGTGCGGTCAACCCTTGGGTTACCTTCTTCGTTGTGACTTTCATGATTTGAAGTTTGGCCCAAAATCCGTGCTAAAATTTGTAGTTTTTCTTGCAATTATCATATTAGCTCCGTTTCCGTTCCCCAAATTTTTCACAAAAAATCCTCAATTTTTTTCATAGGCTAATCACAGGCCTGTAACATCCCAAAGTTCAAAATGCAAAATTGACCATGATCTTGACCCACCACCATGACAATTATGAAGATGTTGATGGACAGCGCTGTTACTAGTTGACAAATGTTCCTTAATTCTAGTTTTAATGCAACGAGAGGTTGTTCCAATGTTGACTGAATCACGTAACAAACATATAATTTTACAAAAAACATTTTTACAATAGCAAAGGTTTTTTTCTCAGACGTAAAACAAGTTCACAATTTTCTTGACAATTTTCCTCACAAGTAATGTGTTGTTTAGGAGGATGAAATCTCTGTCTGAGAGATTTTCCAGAATCAAAATATAAGGACACTTAATCAGTTAATTCAGTACGACGAAGAACATTAATTCTATTTTGGTAGCTTCATCGGCAAAAGGACAACGGATGTGTATCTTGTTACCATTGTCGTCAATGTATTTCTCAAAATATTCGATCGAGAGATCTTTTTCTAATTACATTGTCTTAGAATTTTATACAAATATCTCTGAGGATAACCATTACCTATTCTAGCTTACCAATTTCTGAGAATGCTTCTCAGCATCCGGCTTGGTTGATCTGGCAGCATCTCTGCGCAAACTCATCCAAAGTAACACCACGCTTGGTAGACGCTTGGGAAAATTAGTCCCATGAGTAAGTGGCACCACTATGAATATCCCTGATATAAAGTCTAATTTGAAACTGACCATCATGGATATATACTTTGCTATCAAGAAATGGTAAATATCCACTCTCTGGTATTTCAACTGTAAACTCAATGTTCTTTGAGACGCCATTAGCAACATTTGGATTTTATCAAATGAGATATGGGAAGGCCATATTAAAAAGCAATCATCGGTGTGTAGATTCCACCTGTCTCATTTAGAATCGCTGACTCGATATAATTCACATAATGCAATTGCTAATTAAGGAGCTATTGGATTGCTCATAGCCAGACCATTAATTTGGGTAATATCTGACCATCAAATAAAATACTATCTGACATAATGGATAATTTCACAAAATCTAGTATATCTTGAATGTCCACATTTTTCAGAAATTGTTCAAATTCACTGTATGAGTTGAGGAAATCTTTCAAAAACACGAAGAGATTGTCTGCGTCATGAAGAGGGACATCGAAGTAAGCAAAAGTTACCATTAAGTTGGTAACATCGAAAAAAGCAAATCCACCACTAATATCATCATTTATAGCTGGTATGAAAGTATCTCCATCTTTGAGATGACAAGGGACGAATGCAAAACAAATTGTTCATTTTAGACGATAGACATTGAGACAATTTGTGAGAAGGACCATTCACGGCTGAAATTATAAGACGACCTCTCAATTCTCCAGATTTGTGGTCATTTGGAAGTATATATGCGGAATTCGGAGTCGGTTCTGAACTACGACATGACCTTAATCCAACAAATACCTCCGGATACCGCGATTTGTAGCAATTTGCAATAAAACTCGATTGCTTATTAAACCTGGACTGAATAGTGGATGGCTGCACGCGCTTGGTTGAACGAAAATTATCTGGGGCAATAGTTTCATTAAATAATATGCGATCGTAATTATCCTTATCAAGTGCCACCAACCGATTAGTTTTATCTGTTGGTATGATCACTGCATTTTCGGTTTTCATATATTCAGGATAGATTGATTCCACCTCTGAATTCCGATACAGTTTTGGAAGGAATATTTTGCTGTTTGAGCATATAAACGGAGTTATCCACTTCAGCGCAACCCTTCATTACCACTTTAGAAAATTCGTCATTATTCCTTTCACATGGAACGTATGAAGGACCTTTACTCAAAGGTTTCAGGTATGATGATATTCGTCCTATTTCTAAATCATTAGTGACATTAATGTCATTAAAAACATTAACGACAATACTATCAAGGTACATACCCGTTGTCCTTTTGCCGATGAAGCTACCAAAATAGAATTAATGTTCTTCGTCGTACTGAATTAACTGATTAAGTGTCCTTATATTTTGATTCTGGAAAATCTCTCAGACAGAGATTTCATCCTCCTAAACAACACATTACTTGTGAGGAAAATTGTCAAGAAAATTGTGAACTTGTTTTACGTCTGAGAAAAAAAAACATTTGTGTTGTAAAAAGACAATGTTGTTTGTAAAATTATGTTTGTTACGTGATTCAGCCGACATTGGAGAAACCTCTCGTTGCATTAAAACTAGAATTAAGGAACATTTGTCAACTAGTAACAGCGCTGTCCATCAACATTTTCACCATTGTCATGCTGGTATTTATTAATATTTATAATCTCTCCTCTAAATATCATTCATGTGCTTCATGCTATAATAAAATAGGCCTATATTCAAATGTTGTTTATGCAATGTCAATGTCTTCTCCTTCCAGAGCTATCTTATTCACTCCAATCATTTTGTCTGCTTCATGATATTATCATTTGTAAATATTTCCATAACATTATCATATTCGTAATTGCAGCATTGTTTGGCATGTTTTATGTTCGTGTTCTCGATTTGAGAAATAAACATATTGATATTATGATGGGTCAACGAGTATTGTATTGTATTCACGACATGTGACATGCATGTGACTAATCTAAATACTGTAAATTCAAACGAACAAACTAGAAAACATGGAGTAAAAAAAGGAAACTAAGATAGAGTGAACTTGGAAAGTCAAGTCACGATGCAGTCAAGGTCTATATCATGGTGAAATTTGACATTTTGAACTTTGGAATGTCAGGAAATAAAGACCGACGATTGAAGGTATGTACATTCGTCGATTTCAGAATGTTTTGATGAATGGTTGTGAGGACTATAGCCTGTACTTATTTGTCTAATTGAGTATTGTTTTATGAGTTATTTTTCGGTCATTTGATTCTCATGTGGCCAGTTTGTTAGTTTTACCTTCTTTGAGAAAGGCGGAGGGATATTGGTGGAATTTTATTAATATATAAAGTATCCGAAGAAGCAATCTTCTCCTCTCGTATGTTGATATCCCGAATACGTGGACATTTCCCCTTAATACGTGGACATACCATAGTTGACTACCAGGTGTATGCTGCAAAGCATCGACACGATTGATCTTAAATTCATGTTTGATCATAAGAAATAATGTTCCAATCTTCGAACTAGAGATTTTTTTTTAAGGATTTTACGTCACTTTTTATCCCGACTGGGGCCTTGGACGGTGCTGACTGAAGTCAGACTTTGTTTGGAGCGTTGTGGTGCTTTGTAGTCCGTATGCCCTTCCTGCCGACTTCCAGTGACACTTTCCGGGTTCGACCTCTGGACCATGAGATCGCTAGTCCAAGTACGCAACCACTGTGCCACGGACACCACAATGTGTGTGTCACAAAGAGATGTGCAAGCAAAGTCGAGCAGTACTGTTTAATCCCTTGTTGCAAGTGATCGTGATTAATCATCTTTCACAAAAGCAAGCTTGATTATTTATCAATAATTTCATTGAATTTTTAAATGCCGTTATGGTGACCCTTGAAGTATGCGGAGTCGGAGTGGTATTTTGTCAGAGTCGTAGTCGTAAAAGTGCCACGCCCATTGTCAGATAAATTTTGCCCGATTCCACTGTTTGAAGCAATGCAATTATTTTAGCAAACTTTATGAAAGTGACAAAAACATTTTGATAACATGCTCCACAGTTTGAGTTAGAAGCTGTAGATGGTGTTGGAACGTGGGGTATTTTGTATAAAATAGCGTGCAATAGCCTTCGCTTTTACAGTTTTGAAATTAAATGAGTTTAGTCTGTCTTTATCTTCTTTATTCAATTTCACTACCGAACTCTGATTCGGTCACGCGTTGTCTACTAGCTCAGACTCGTTTGGAATTTTGAGGTTGATAGAACAACGATCGAACGTTCGAAATGTAATGCCTGAGATAAGCCATATTCTCTCATTTCCTTTGGTTTCATTGTTTGATTTAATCATTAATAGTCAATTGTTCAATTTTTGAACCCTTTCGAGTTGAAGCTTTTGGGTGAATGTAATTTGAATTCAAATAGAAGGGGAATTCAATCCGTTTCGTGATGTGCCATTCCCAATCTTTTGTAAAGAATGGGAGCCTTTGTTTGAATGAGAATCGAATGTCAATTAATGATCTGATCGTCTTGTGCCTGTAATGCTCGAATTCGCATTGTTGTTGGTAATTTGAAGTTTTATCATGACGTGTGTTCGTTTACTCTATATATAACATGGTGCACGTTGCATATTGGACGGTGGCGTAGCGGAATTCGGTTGGTAGACAGTTATTATCATTCATTCTGCTGTTACTCGGCAATCAATTATTAAAGTACTTGACGCACCGTAAATTGTTATATTAACGAGAACAGGTTGGGTAGCTGAATTACTCATCGACTTTTCGCTGATGAAGCCGGACATGTCTCCTCGTTTATCAAACAGAAGAGCCTATGAAATTTGTCAACTGTTAGGCGAGCCGTGGAGTTCAGCGACCGAGGAAGATACTCGAATAAGTGTAATCAGGTTTGTGAATTGAAGTATTCTTCCTCTCTATGAATTTTGAGAAACCTTGTCGTAACAGACTAACAGACGACGAAATTATTTTGTTTTAATTTTGTAAATCAAACTTGAAGTGATGAGTAATTTCGACCACAGTAGTCTCCGACATAAAGTACCGACTGCAATATTTACTATTTCGTGAGTGGACCTCAAAATCATTTAATTTGCTCGATGCATCCATCTATTTTCTTTAAAAATTTTTGTTTTGAATTGAAGTTATTTTAAATCCGTGCTTTATAATTGCAATAGCGCATTTCTCCGAATGGTCGCAGCGGCTACTGTTGACAACTGAAATTCTCGGCTGCGACTACTGTTCGAGGAAAGTCACTATTAAAGAGTCTCACATCCGATTCATGGCAATTTTTGTGAAAGCCTCAACTTTTGCAGCTTTTCATGTTTGCGCTCACGGTATTTTCGGTATCATGATATTTGCAGTACAACATTTAGACGATCGCAAACTCATAAACTTTACTTAGCAAAAATTGTAGTAGATCTACATAAAATCCTTCTATTGACCTGAATAGTCAAATTTGCTTTTTAGGCAATGTTCGAGATTAATTAAGACAACAGATGACGCCAGCTTCGTTTCATAAAATAGTTAGCTGCAGTTGATGTTTTGTGCATTTCTTTATTGGAATCAGAATCATTAAGTACACAAAAATCTGCATGTGCTATATAAGTTAGTCAGCAAATATATCTTTCAAAATATAAAAAGATGCGAAATTTACATGTATACTAAAATCATTGTGAAGCTAGATTTAGCTTATGCACCAAGCTGACGATGATAAGTGTGGTTATACAGTCTCGACATATAAGGACGGAAATAGTTAGATGAAAACATGTTAAAGATGCAGTTAGATTAAAAACGATGTATATTACATTATTTTTAAAGAAACTCAGATGGGTATTAAGTGAATTACCTGTGTATTATTACCGACCACTGACGTAAATGGTAGTATCGATATGAAGTTGCCTAGATTTCTAGCCGCAGCTACTATTCAAGGGCAGTAATTTTTACAACTCCTGACTAGAGGTGTGGCTGCTATTGGAGGGTGGCTACGATTCGAAGAAACATAGTACTTCGAATTAACGGAAAGTATCATCGGTAAACTATCGTGAGTGTGAAGTGCGTAGCTTTCTTTGACGTGGATGTGCGCTGGGCAAACGAAATTTAAAGCTAACCAGAATGAATGCTTTGAGAAGCAGATATTATAGGCATCTATTTGAAACGTCGAAACAAAAGGTATGTCATTCCCGCATTTGCTCCATGAAATAATCAAAGTGAGGAAAAGTTATTCTTAGACTATAGGCGGATGTTGCAGCGAGCCTTTGACACATGTTGAAATATTTGGCCTTATTTTGGTGTTGTGATTCTTTAATTCTAAATCAACCATTTCGGCACATTCAGATGTATTCGGCTTGATTCTATTTGTACTGTATGTGTGCCATTGGTTTGAGTTATACAGTATGTAAATCAAAAAATTGAGGAACACCAATAAATGTTTATTGGCAGAAAATATTCTAAGTCAATATAAATATACGACAGATGCATTTGCGAATGCAAAAATTTATGTTGTAAAAAGAATGCCTATCGTGTATTTCTTTGATCATTTTTATGTTGCTGAAACTCACCGAAGACCGAACTTTACTTTCTCGTATTCAAGAACAGCTTCAGTTGGTCAAATGCGTTCCGTCACCTTACTCATGTTCATTTTATTTTACTGACGTTTCCACTTAAGCTCTAAGAGCTGGTTTCGTTGATTCCACACATAGGAAAAAGTTTGAAAGGAACAGCATCCGGCAATTAAACCCGGAAATCAACAAACAGTTTGCCTAATACATTGTGGGAGGTTAGGCGGATTAAGCAATGTTTTTACATCTATGATAGCTTTTGCACTTGAAGTTTGTATTTTAACTTTGTTTGCTTTATGCTCTTTCTTTTCGCAGTACATGATTAAGGCGCATGCCGAAATATTGAGCACTTATATTGTGTTAGAATATTTTCTGTCAATAAACTTTTTTGGTGTTTATCAATTTTGATTTACATATTCTTCTTGACTCTTTTAGCCAAGGATGATGTGGTCCGCAGGATCTTTTTTTGTGTTTAGAGCAGAAAGCTTCAAATTTTACAGGTCATCGCTTTCTGGATGACGAAAGACAACCGTCCGAGGCCGGGTACTTTTTCGAGTACTTGATGCGGCGACGAAGTATTGTTTTCGCTACTCTTGGAATTGAAATGGTTTGTAGTGTTTGAAACGGCGCGTAATATGATAGAACCTCCAAAGTCTAAGCGTCTACAGGGGCGGAGGGAAAAATGATCATACATGGAGGGCCTTGGATGAACGGAAAGATCATCTTATCATACGGGAAAGGGTCTTGGAGCGGAGTGAGATATGGGGTTTGACGGAGCGGTTAAAGAGGTGGCATGGAGCGGAGCTGAGCGGAGCGGTTAAAAATCGACCGCTCCAGATCCCTGGGCATAACAGACGCACTTTCTTAAGGGACAGTGCAACTTTACAAAATCATGAATGAAAAAAATGCGAATTAGGCAATGGATGTCAGAGTGCAGGGGTCGGCAACCTGCCGGCCACGTGCAACTCATGAAGTTTACAGTAGTTCACTTACATGTACTTATACATGTACTTCTCCGTTTTCTGTCCTCTTCAACTTTGAATAGTTGCTGGTTAAATTCACTTCTGCTGATTGTAGATCATTGCTGAATTTAGGTTCAGAGCGAGGAGATCATCGGACACAACCTCTGACCATGTTTTCTGTAATCTTAGTAACAAAATCTTGGTCTTCTTATGACATCAAGCAGAAATTATCTCTTTTCATCGAGTAATCTTCGTCTTTTCGCAGAACATCGGAAAGCCTTCTAGGTTTATCTCCTTCCTTAGACCTTTACTCCTGTGTCCATCGATCATCTGCACATCACACTTTCTGGTAACCAATGCATTTTTCTGTTCTTTCTATCTTCATGATCTGATCGCCTTTCGCGCCTCATATCTCACTCCCATACATCATCGCGCCACAGGCAAGCGCAAAATACACATAACCGTTCATTTTCATATTGGGGACTTTTGATGTTAGAAAAGGTGAAAATTGGTAGAACTTCCGCCATCCCAACTTACTACATTAGTTAGCACATTATTTCTATATAGAATGTCATCCATGCTTATAATAAATGACGAATCAAAGTCAACAACAATTTTATGATCTTTCCATTAACAGAACTGAAAAGAGTATTCGCTTCATTAGTTCTGTGAATTGCTTTCAAAAGACACAATGAAAATTCGTCTTGTGATGATTAGCTTCTTCTGGTGTTGCGGCCCACGGAGCGGTAACACTTGATTCAGTGGCCCGACGGCTGATTGAGGCTGCTGACCCCTGTAATGAAGAGCATAAATTCCGATTCCTCGAGAACTACCAAGTCTCTCCGGTGATTAATGTTATTTACTTTGTCATTTAGTATTATTGTGTTTTTCATACTCATGCAACCACATTCAGCGCAGTAAATATTGCATGTCTTTCCTATCAGTATAGATTTTTTGAGACAGCCTAAATTATCGCATATTTTCTCATCCTATTCTTATACTACATTGCAGTGGAGGCTTCAGCAATTATTTGTTCAAATTTTCACTACCAGATGATGTGGAAACTATTGAAAATGAACCTAGGCATGTACTCGTTCGTATCTACGGGGACATGGTGGCCTCTGATTCTCAAGCAAGAATAATGGACATTCTTATCTTCGCCCTTTTGTCCGAAAAAGGACTTGGACCTCGACTATATGGTGTTTTCCAAGGAGGAAGAATTGAAGAATATATTGAGGTAAGCATGCCTATCAGGAGAAGTAATGATAAGTGGAATGCTTAGTCCACATTTCGAACTAGACCTACTGTACATCAGTTACTCGACCAAATTGGCTTGCGAATATTTGGAAAATCTATTTTCTGGAATAATCACATAGGAATTACAGTCGCCGGTTGCAGAAAATAAGGAGCTGTTGACCGCTTTCAACTGCTGACATGCTACCTATACAATTAATAAAAAAGATGTACCGATTAGTACTGATTTTGCTAATCGACCAACTACCAATTAATCGGTCAATTAATTCATTTCAATTTTTCTGAAATCGACGTTTTCGATACAACGAAAGTACCGATTTAGTTTAAAGTAGTTAAAGACCTTCAATGTAATTGCATCGGGTGCTGAAACCGATCGGTCCGTGTATGCATTTGATGCTAAATAAAGAGCGGCCGGATGTTTTTGCTATTTTGTTCGATGCAAAATATTGATTAGTGTGACGAACTTCCCGTGCAGCACTGTTAATTTTGCTTCGACATGTTCGAAAAAATGCTAAACAATTCAACACAATTAGACTTCGATATCCTAAAATAGGCCTACAGTTTGTGAAGCACTAAGAAATGTTGAAATATCGCAAGATGCAAGTAACAGAATAAACTTGGCCTAACTTGAGCTATGCTGGAATAGGATATTATGCAATACCACATTGTGAGCGCAGTACTGTTCCTACTTGCGATTTTTGGTGCGCGGAAACACGATGGCGAGCTTTTATTACATCATGAGAGATTAACTTGTGCTTATTTGTTTACCATGTCATCATCTCCAATAATAGATAAGATAGCTTGATTACGTCGTTTACTCATCATAGCATAGATGCCAAATTTAGATGGGTCTGAGGGACTCAAAATCTGCTGCTCTGTTTTATGCATCTCGCTAGCGTAAACCAGATCACATTATACAGAGTGATCCCAAATTTACACACCATAGGAATTGCATGACAAAGTATCGTGTATATCTCATCGCAAACATATTTCATCTGTTTTCTGTTCGCCAAGCTGTAAATATTACCCATTCATGCAAGTTGCAATTCATGCTTTTGCTTGCAGAAGTGTCTCAAGGTTAGTTATTCAAATCGTTCCCGAAAACGCTTGAAGCGCTCATAGAAATAGGAACGATTTAGCTGGATTTGTGTCCCACAAGTAAAGAACATTTCCCTCCACTTGATAATTCATGATAACTGTTACACAACCTTTAATTGTAGCCAACAGTGTTACTGAGCATGTCAGACAGACAACTATCATACCAGTTGTTTAATTTTCTCGAACCTTAGATGATCAGTTTAGACAAGTTGGTTTACAAATTTCTCCATACTCCGTCTCTAAAATGTTAGTCTCTCACGTTCTGTTGAAAATCGCAAAATTATAGTACAGAGGTCACGGGACACAAAGCGTCTTATTGGGCACTGCAACGAATAAGCACCATTTGATTCGTGTCTGTGTCGTCTATGAAGAAATTTAAGAGCGGAGAGACGGAATTGATCACATGATTTTGACTGATAACGGGTGTATTCGCAGCTGACTAAATATAATCATACATCGCTTTGTGTAAAAGCTCAAAGTAGGCGGCTGTTACATAAGTGTTGACTGAAGGCACTATGATCTTAAGTTGCAAACATTTCTGACGAAATGTTGAGTGGCTGTTTTAATTGTATTTGTTATGTGCTGAGCAGGAGGTGTTGTCATTCGAAAGCATTTATTTATAATACGAAATATTGACTGTGTTTTGAATAGGAGCTGATCGAATTCTATCTTAGTACATAGGTACAAGAAATTTGAGTGAGTGAAACACAAGCTTGTTATTTGCAGAACCTCTTCTAGATATAGGACCACTGCCAGACGGATGTATATGTTGCGGTTGAATCAGGTGTACTGTGAAATGTGACTGTCATCTATGTTTTTTATAATTTCAGTCTCGTGTCGTCCTCCGTGAAGAACTTCGTCTTCCGCACATGATGACTAGAATTGCGAGAATTTTCTCAAAATTGCACAACCTCAGTATGCCAATTTCCAAATCTCCAGATCATTATTTCAAGGTCATGAGAGAGGATCTCGAATGTATTCGACGAGAAAAGCATCGACTGCCCGAGAGTGCTCAAGAAGTATTAATTAAGCATAATCTCAATGAAGAATGCAATTTCATGAGGTGAGAATGTATCAAGTGATTAGAATACTGAAAGCCATCGGTTGTGAACATGTTTTGTAAGCTTAGTATCTAAATAATGATAATTGATAAATATTATAATGTCACTTAAGGTGGAATTGATGCTGAGACATTCCCATAACGAATATTACATATGATCATAATAATAATAATTCTGTATTTGTGAATACAACAAGCGGTATTACAAAGAAATATACACAGGAACAAAATCACGATATGATGGAAAATTTGACAAACGAATTGTTGTAAAGAGCCATTCTTCTGTGGAAGGGACGTAGAGCTCTTGTACGTCTTATATTGCAGTTATTCTGGCGAATTTCAAAAAACTCAGCCAAAGGATGCACATTTGCATTCGTGGCTATCTTTTGTATCAGTTTTTCACAAATCTTATTGAGTAAATCTTCAAGGCTGGTCTTGTCAGTTTACGTCAGCCCAACGTCTAGCAAGGACATGTAATCGTTCAAGCTTTCTGAATTTCCCTTTGCTGATGTCGCACATGACTGGCCAACAAAAAACCATATGACAGAAGACAAAAGCCATGTAAGCCTGCCAAATAACGGGACCACGATTACCGTTCAACATTAAACGTTTTACAAACGACATAGCACGGCAACAGCGATTATACAAGCTATCAAACTGCACACTCCAACTCAAATCACTGGAGAACAGAACACCTAAAATTTTCAAATGCTCAACATTCTCAATAGCATTATTATCAATAAAAATGGGCAAACATGGCGGACAAGAATTCTTGCGTGACAAGTAAGACATTTCGTCTTATCAACATTTACAACAAGTTTTTTCTTTTCGACCCAATAACAAAAACTATCGACGGAGAGTTGAAAATTGTCAACAACATTCACATTACCGAGATGGATTAGGGTGACATCATCGGCATAGGCGATTATCTTAGTGTCATGGAGGTGCGGAAGATCATCAAGTAAAATAACGAAAAGAAGAGGCCCGAGGATGGAACCCTGGGGAACCCCACTAGTGACCACTTTCCAGGGCGTAGATATGCCATTCAAACACACACGCTGCACACGATTTTCAAGAAAAACTGAAAATGAATTTAGTTACCAGCGGATTGCAAACCAAAGTTCTTCATCAGTGAATTAAGAAGAACGGAATGACTCACAGAGTCGAACGCCTTTCTAAAATCAACTGCGAGGAGTTTCACGTAGTTCAGAGGGTCGGCAGAAATATGTTGCAGAGTTGTAAGGCGAATTGCTAGGTGAGCGTTCGTACAACCACCATGGAAATTCTTAGGGATGAAACCAAATTGCGAGGGATTCAAACGGTGATTGAGGGAAGGGAGAGAAGCTTGTCTCTAAACAGCCTTTCAAGGATTTTGCTCAAGAAAAGGAAGGATCGAAATGGGTCGATAGTCGAACTTGGATTTGGGAATGGGAAGAATGTTGGCCGATTTCCAAAAATTGGGGAAAGTCGAAGAAGTCAGGCAACGATTATAAATGTTCGTCAAAGGCTCAGCAAGTTCAACGGCAAACGAACGAAAGAAGAATCCTGGGATTCCATCCGGACCAATGGAGTTCGCCTTACATTGTTTAATCATGGTAGCAACCTGCCACGGACATACTAAAGAAAAGTCTGGAGAAGTCGGTGGACGATCCTCAGAAAACAAATGCAAATCCGGACTTGAGAGTGCAGACACAAATTGATCATTGAGAGCTAGAGCAGTATTTTCTGTGATAGGTGCATTACAACTGTGATTTTTGACTTGAGAATTGATGATTCTCCAGCTTTCAGAATTGGAAGAAGTACTCAAGGAATGAAAATGCTTTTTCTTAGCTTTGTTAAGAGATGCAATAAACTTTTCTCTGATGTTTAAGTATCTCCCATAGTTACCTTGGTTGAGAGCCTTGTCTCGATAATCCGACAGCGCTTTCAAAGAAGGGGTTAACCAAGGTGGATCCGACGTTCTCATGCGAACAGTTTTCTCAACAGTAAAACAAATGTAAACAAAATAAAGAAACCTTTGAAGCAGTTCGACAATCAGGTTTACATCACTCAAGTAGAGACAAAAATCAAACCAATTGATTGACGCAAGATACTGTTGACACGAAGCAAAAGCAGATGGAGAAAAGTATCGCAACTTTACTTTGACAATAGACACACTCTTCTGCTTAGTAGGTTTGATAAAAACACCTTTGTGGTCAGAACGACCAAGAGGAGAAATACATTTAGGAAAATCGAACGTATGAGGTTGGTTAGTAGCTACTATGTCGGGTATGTTATTGCCTCTGGTACTCGTATTAACAAGCTGTTGAAAGGTATTCACTACCAGAAAATCTGCTAGTTCATGTCTCAGATCGTTAACGTCACCAGTTTATGATAAAATGAAGGGTTTGAGAATCATCAATTAAGGACTGGACACATTCGAGAATTACAGAGTGAGCAGAGACTTTGCCCCAATACGGATGATAAATAAGACAAAAAGTGACATTAAGACTCTCAATTTTGCAGCACAACAGATTTGACTTAACGCCAGGTAAAATAGTGTTAAAAACAATCGAAACAGTAAGACTCGAGCGGCAATAAAAAGCCACGCCACCGCCATTGCAATTACGGTCTTGTCTCGTTAGGCTGTAACCTGGGATAGAAATAGCATGATCGTCAACGGTAGAATCGAGCCAAGTTTCGGTGATTACAATGACATCAGGATCAAAGATAACTACTCTAGACCTCAGATCATCTAGCTTGTTAAACAAAGACCTTGCATTAAAAAGGAGAATTGATGGAGCAAGGATTTGAGGACGTTTAGTCTTACGTAATTTGTTGTTCAGCTCGTTCGGTGGAGAGTTGTTCTTCACTTGCTGATGGGACAATTGCGTAAGATTCGTTGGCCGTTGAGATAAGGGAGATGTTGATGCACAGGGTGGAATACAGTAAAACCTGTCTGTAATGGACACCATTTTCGGTGGATCAAAGTGTCCATTGAGAACAGGTGTCCATTATGTAAAGGTATCAGTAAGTGGTAGCTAAAATGTTTATCTCGGTATAAGCTTTGCATAGAATCAGCGTATTCGATTATTATAATGTTGTTAATGTACTTGTAGGCGCGGCCCCATTGTCCAAAATATGTTATTATGTTAAATATGTTATTGTCCAAAATATGAACTCATTTCACCGGAAGAGAAACTCTCTAAAATTTCCTTTTTCTTTCCGAGGATGGACAGGCCTTTCTCACTCAAACGAATGCATTTGACTTTTTCTGAAATAGGAATAAGCAAATAGGCATTGATCGCTTGCGGGACGTCATGATGACTTGTAACCAAATTAGAAAGTGATGAAATTGGTTTAACTCTCCAGCCAGTCTAACAAAGGAGTGAGTTGCCAGCGTGTTGACCAGTCAAGCTTGTTTACTTAAGCAACGAATGTTGGTGTTGTCGGCTTCGTAAGAAAAGATGTCCATCTCGATCTTTTCATTTCGGCTCTCTAGAAGATGCTTGAAAGTGATGGTGTTGGTTGTGTTTACTTTGGCCGGGCGATGTTGTCAATCGCTTGTTGTCAATCATCCTAGCATATTCACTTAATCATCTTTCTTTGTTACTGAATCGTTGCAGTGTCTGCTTTCCACGTTATAACTGAAGTGTTTACACAAATGGACAATAGTGTCCACTTGAAAGGAAATTAGATGGAAATGCGACAAGGTGTACCAATTATGATGTCCACATCACGCAGGTAATTTGTGAGAAAATGCTGTCCATTGTCCACGTTAAGCAGGTGTCCATTATGAAAAGGGGCATTTCAATGGCAAACAGCATTTATGCAGGACAAACTGTCCACTGAGAACGAGTGTCCATTATGTAGAGGGTCCATTGTAAGCAGGTTTTACTGTACTTGAGTGGGAAAAATCAGGTAACACATCGCACTTGGGCCGCAGGAGGTTGTGATACCAGAGTGCGCGCTTTGGGGAACGAGGAAGTCTGTAGTCACCGCGAAGGGAAAGGAGATCGGAGCGAGAGTATATGCGCTGTGATGACGTCATGTACACATGATGCAGATGGAAAGCGTGGAAGGCAGATTTACGTCAAACAAAGCAATGATTAGACAGACAACTAAAAAATTCGAATTTCTCGGTACAGACTTCAGCAACGACGTCGAAAAAGATATCCCGGAATTGCGCAGAGAATGGCGAAGCGAATGATGTTAAGATGAGTTTGATAACCACAGGAAAACCAAAATAATCGTGAAATTGCTCCAATGCACGGATTACCTACACGAGCGACGCATGAGATACGACCGTTCGCAATGGCGTCAGATGTCATAACTTCTGTAATTTAACATACATTGAATATAACCTATGTTTTGCCCTTAAGAGGGCAAGTGGTACGTTTCCACCGGCAGCTATATATGTTCGCAACGTGTCAAACTTTTTTTTACTATCCTAGGGTTACTTTAGAGCCAAACTTGACGAGATCTGCGTGGAAGGACATTCCCCACAAGTCCATTTGTTAAGGTATTTCGGATTGGATCCGGTTTTACGGACTTAGTCGCTTATTAGATCAGTAGGAACTCAATCTAGAGATAGAGGCAAAAAATTGACTGATGGTGTTTTCAGCAATTTCGTTTGAATAGTTCAATATAGCAGTCTAAACAAGGCGAAGAGGACAAAGTTCTGTGTCAATCATACAAATATTAGATCACCGGTCATTACTCGCGAACACGTTCATGTAATCCAAGTGTGGTATCAAAAGTGAGGCTGCTCGAGTCATGATATGATGATCAGCTGAAATTCAATTTTACTTATTTCTACAAATGATTTCTACTCGATGTGAGTTCACATGTCTCTAAAATCGATTCAAATGATTGGAAATCCGAATGAGATTAGCTTTGGAATATAGCATGGTGAGTGTATGGACATTGTGAATTTGAAATATTTCCGAAATTAGTCGAGTAGTTTTTCAATAAATCACAGTTTTATGCATTTCATACTACTTTCAAGATTTAAGCGTCTCGTAGGCTATGAAGAAGAAATACGAATAGCATCTAATCACGGACTAGCAACCTGAATATCATGTCAATACTGTATACAAAATTTGAAAAAAATCTGTCGAGACAATGTTGAGAAATTTTGAATTTTTCACTGAAATAGTTTGTAAGTAGTATGTGTCGCAAGGGATCAGACTAGTGTGCTGAAAAAAATCCGAATGGCATATAGATAGATTCATGCTATTTCTATAGATGCAGATTGTCGAGTATGATTGTTTGAGAAGATTCTATCGAGTCAAATTGCAGAAAATCTAAAATACATACAAAAATTTCAAAAAAATAAAAAAATTGAAGAAAATTTGAATGTAAAATGAAGTATATGCCACTAAATCCGAATGAATTGAGATTCGAAAAGTGCTTTCTCCACCGTTTCCCATATACTCTATCAAAATATAAAGTGAATCGGTCGAGTAGTTCTCTCAAGATTTAGGCTTATATGTATAGAGTTTTGCGACAAATAGTTGTTGACATTGGATATGCTTACATTAGACATTTATAAGCTTCATTGATCTCATGTATTCTATGTAGGTAGAGTCAATATTACTTATCATGCTGAATGTAGTTTTCTCAAGATTTAGGCATAACTTAAATCAAAATTGGTTACACGATTGCCGTCCTATGATCCTTCTGTGATCAATTTATTGACCCTAACAATATTAGAATAGTATTGGTCTTTTACTTATTTTGTTTTTTATAGATTTTTGCAAATTATATAAATTAGTATTACATGTAAAATAGTCAATCTTCTACTTGTTTCATTTTTATAATTTTATACAAATTGCGACGAATTGACCTTGTCAGTACTAGAATAGACATTATCTTTTTCTTGTTTTGAGACTTGAGCAGAAAGTACATCATTCAGAACCAAATATTAGCAAATAACAACTTATATTGAACACCAAACAACATTGTGACGAAAGCTGGAAATGGAAAAATGTTCGGAGTTAATCAGAAAAAGATGTTAAGAATCTTGTGTAGTTAAAGTCTATCACTGCACCAAGAAGGGCCTTCTTCCTGTTTCCGGGAGTCCTTTTTGTAGCGGCTCCAGGTATTTGCAAAATGGTGGTGAGAGCTTTCAATGGCCTGTTCGCTGGTCCAGCCTAAGCCAGGATTTGAGAATGTGCAGATCTCATTCATGACACTCAAGAATAAATCGACATGGTCAAGCAGATGAATTTTCAAGAAGGGTGTAATGTCTGCTTGACGGACAGCCTCTTGAAATTCTTAAATTTTGTCTTGGAATGTATGCTTGCGTCTTACGCCTCCACATTCGTCCAGGACTTCCTTGCAACGACGTAGTGCTACATAATAAAATATCAAGATTTTCCAAGACACTCCTGACTCCACGCCCTTCGAACGCTTTCCTATGATAAGGAGACCTATGAGCTCCTATTCGGTTCAATGTCTCCCCAACATCGTCTTTCTCTGGTTGAGACAATTTTTCTTCAATCTTGTTGAAGAGATGATGCACTATGCCAAGCGATACATGCAGAAAGGGTATTCCACACTTGTAGAGATTGGGCGAGTTCTTTTGCTTTTCTTGGTATCCGATCACATTCGTCGTTGAATTTTTGCAATTGCTGAGAATGTAGCGTTCCGGTGCGCAAGGTTACATCGTCATCAGGTGAATCTGACCCATTCTTCCAGGTGCAGAAAACGCAAGGATACTTAGAGTTTCCTGTTGATATTCCCAACATCAACTGCAAGCATTTGTTGTCAGCAACTAAAATAGTACTGAAACCAGGAACAAATTTGTACGAGTTTCAGGTGCCTCTCCCAATGCAACCAGAAGCAATTCTGATACAGAATTCGAATAGCGCTCATCATTGAGGATTTGCAGAGAAACTTTCAAAAACCCTTGGCCGTGATCAATGCAACATTTGATGACAAGCGTTGGAGGTGTATCAGATGACCACCAGTCCTTGATTAAACCATTGATGTCATTGCAATATATCATTGGAACATTTGCAAGGTACTTGTCATCTGTTGATTGGTCATCCTTTTGATAAACTTCAAACTGAAATTCATCAGTGGATGAGAAGTAATTGCTAAGACAAGCATCCCGATCCGAATAATGGGAGGAAACACTTGGAAACTTCACTGATTTCCTTTTGATAGCTGAATTGATTTTCCTCAAGACTGTTGTTAGAAATACAGTTTGACAGTGATTTAATTCCAATCAAACTTCTAAATTCCAGTTTCGTACATCTCTGCTTGTGTTTCTCATTTGAGATGTTTAACTTGAGTGGTGGTCCATTCAAACGGGAAACAGAAAATGACGTGCCTGGCGGACTCATTTCAAGGTTATCATCTGTCAATTTGCGTGACACAAGGTTTGACATGACTTTATCCGCTACTCCCGTTCTTTCCATTGTATGGCATAAAACGTCAACAGATTCAGAGAGAGGAACACATCGATGTCTGTTTGGAATACTCATTTCAGTTTTCGATAGGATTTTGCTGCATTTTGAACATGACGGCTTAACACGTGAAATAACAGCGGAAGTTCGTTTTCGTCCAAAGCGTGTATTACCAAATAGTTCCTTTTGTTCAACAATTGTACGATCTTGGTAATTTGTGAGGATTTTGCACAAAGGATGTGAAACTGTACAGGGCAGGATCGAGCGAGTTGCAATGTTTGAAATGCCGTCAAAAGGAAACTGACTAAAAGATCTGGCTAATGTTCCAACTTTTTCAAGTTTATTGTTCATCAAGTGCCGAAGATCAGTATAGCAGGTTTTGCAAAGAACTTCAGGTGCAAAGAAGGCATTATCATTTCTCAAATCAATATTCCAATAATCTTGATAACCTTGTTTAGTTGAAGCAGAGATCGTGACCATTTTGAATCGTAAACCCACTTTACGACATCGTCTACATATTCTACGAGTATGTCTAGCTTCGTCATGAAATGCTGAGACATTCGACGCCATAAATTACAACACGACAATTCACAATCTATCGCAGCCGCACGATTCAGTCAAATGCATGCGCTGGTCTCAACGCGCTCAGACATTAAGAAGAGCATTGTTCACTTACGCTGCGGGTGGCCATTCTGACACAATGCTGAATAGGGTTGATATCCGCGTGCGCGACGGAAACAAAGCCATGCTCGATCATTTGATTACAACAGATCAGCATATTGGAAAGAAGAAAATCAGCTGCAATGATCGAAATATCAGCCGGCATGTGTTACCTATCCAAGCAATAACCGTCACACTTAACCTAATTGAACATTGAACAACGAGCCTTGATTAATTGAACAGTAACACCATGTTGTTCGCAATTGGTGAAACCCCAGTATGGCTGATGTTAGCCTTAAGACAGAAAACGTCACTTCTTTTCAAATTGCCGAGATCTTTCAACCAGCACTGCCGGCCATCATCAGAGATCAATGAATCAATCATCATCTCTGAAATTTGAAGAACTCGAAAGATCTCGGCAATTTGAAAAGAAGTGACGTTTTCTGTCTTAAGGCTAACATCAGTCATACTGGGGTTTCACCAATTGCGAACAATTATGTCATACCCAGGTCCTCTGTTTAATAGCAACACCATGTTCATTACAGAATTCAACGCAGCGTGATAAGTAATATTGACTCTACCTACATAGAATACATGAGATCAATGAAGCTTATAAATGTCTAATGTAAGCATATCCAATGTCAACAACTATTTGTCGCAAAACTCTATACATATAAGCCTAAATCTTGAGAGAACTACTCGACCGATTCACTTTATATTTTGATAGAGTATATGGGAAACGGTGGAGAAAGCACTTGTCGAATCTCAATTCATTCGGATTTAGTGGCATATACTTCATTTTACATTCAAATTTTCTTCAATTTTTTTATTTTTTTGAAATTTTTGTATGTATTTTAGATTTTCTGCAATTTGACTCGATAGAATCTTCTCAAACAATCATACTCGACAATCTGCATCTATAGAAATAGCATGAATCTATCTATATGCCATTCGGATTTTTTTCAGCACACTAGTCTGATCCCTTGCGACACATACTACTTACAAACTATTTCAGTGAAAAATTCAAAATTTCTCAACATTGTCTCGACAGATTTTTTTCAAATTTTGTATACAGTATTGACATGATATTCAGGTTGCTAGTCCGTGATTAGATGCTATTCGTATTTCTTCTTCATAGCCTACGAGACGCTTAAATCTTGAAAGTAGTATGAAATGCATAAAACTGTGATTTATTGAAAAACTACTTGACTAATTTCGGAAATATTTCAAATTCACAATGTCCATACACTCACCATGCTATATTCCAAAGCTAATCTCATTCGGATTTCCAATCATTTGAATCGATTTTAGAGACATGTGGGTTACTGATTTCTACACATCGAGGAAGCATGCCACAAAAATGAATCACCAAATCTCAGTAGTGGTTCAATAATCGGTCACGGGATCTTATGTCTTTCCTGTGATGGTGTCAAGCCTGAAGCCCACATTGGAAAACAAAGTCACTCTAAAATATGCTGACGACACATGCTTGATTGCACCTCTGGAGAATTATGATTAAACTACCGATGAAATTAAAAATATTCAAAAGTGGGCAAAAAAGAACAAACTCCTCCTTAATAAAGAAAAATCCCAAGAAAACATTTTCCAAAAGCTAAGAACAAGGACAGAGCCATCTAATCACCAAATATAAATATAACGAAAGAAATCAAGATCCTCTGAGAGACACTCAGAAATTGCAAATGGACGACCACGTGAGCAGAAAACTAAAGAAATGTAAAAAGTATAAATGTAATGAAACTAATTAGAAGTCGATTAGCAAGGAAGAGCATTTCTCATCAAGTTTTTTTCAACAATGTTGATCAACAGAATATCTTTACGCTGCACCCAGCTGGTGGGGTCTTGCCAATGTCAAAGATGATCGATCAATATATAAGTTGCGGGAAAAGGTATGGTTACTGTTACAGTAAAGAAACCAAAGAAATTGTAGAAAAGAGTGAATTAAGACTTTAACAAAATTATGAAGATCCAAGAGCAGTTCTCCACCGACTGCTTCCACCAGAAAGTCAGCATCGAAGAAGCCTCAGGCTAAATCATCATCGACTTCAGAGATCTACTAATAGTGCAATATGTGTGAAAGAATTGTATCAGTCGCATGATCCACAGAGACTTCCTCTCACTTTAACTTGCATTCACCTTTCTTGTCTTTTCAAAGTAAACGTCATGCGCCTGTCATTTCGTAATACTTACTATGTATTATTACATTACTATGTATTATTATCTTTTGTACTAATTATTACTTAGTCCAACTGAAAGGTATGATTTTAAAGTTCGCAGGATTTCGAAACGATCATTTTTGTTATGATGGACTATGAAAGCCTGATTGCTACCAGTGAAGTCAGCTTTTCACTTTTCCCTTTATGCCTCTTAAGAGTTACTTCGCGCTCATTAGTTGGTCGATCATGTCTTATTGAATAACGTGCTATTGCATTAAGGTATTTATTATTTTTATTGCATTTAGTAATGGAGCGCTTTAAATTCAGATCACTTACTTGTGAATTCATAATTTTTATTTATGAATTTTACTTTGTTAATCACAACAGCTATAGCAATAAGCCAATTACAGCTGTCGATAAAAAAATTGAAAAGACTTAAAGAAAGAAAGATAGTCCATCCTATAAGACCTATCTTTCTATTTAACGACATCGATGTAGAGGATGGAAATTAATGTTGGCCCCTGTATGTGATTGTCTATGTAGATGTCAATCTATAACTAATCAGTACAAGTTATTCATATTCTCATATTCAGATATTTTAAAGTGCATGTTTAATGCCATTCAGGCCGACGCGGTCGAAATGTTTACAAACTTACATAGTTTGGATGTCTCGCGTCAATTCTACATGTACTTTAAGCAAGATGTGGGTGTGGTCAATACTGTGTGATCCGCTTTTCCTGTCTAGGTCATTTGAAAATGCCAATAATGGCGGCATTGTGCAGATACCAAGTCACTAGTTCTATAACGAGCGAGTTACTATTGTGAAGGTGAATATGCATAGTCTCCATTATTTTTGGTTTGTCCAGCGTGCTGATGGTAGCTCTCGGGAAAGTCAATTGTTTTAAGCACATTGAACATCTTCGGTGGCATCACGTTTCAAATTGTTGCTTTTACGAAAATTGTTTTCAAATTGTTTATCAGGCATAACTGTGACAGCAATGCAGTTGCCATCTTCCATTACCACTATCCTTAACTATTTTGGAACGCAAGATTTTTCTTTTCTCGACAGTAATAGAGAAGTTAAATTGATGACATAGTTACATTTATCTATCGAAATATGAAACATCAAAGTTTTACATAGCAGACCTGATAAAAGCTGCGTCTAGATTGTCAAGAAAATTTCTTGTATGAAGGAGGAACATCCTTTGTCCGAGTTTTTTGATATCAGGAGGAGTGAGCGTGGCATGAGGCGTTCAAGAATTTTGTGGCCTTTAAACAGGCGTCTTGTTATGTACCACAAAAGTTTTGTTAAGTTTTCTGTACACTCCTGATAATACAACAAAGAATTATTATTATTTTTATCACCGCGCCTTGATTTTGCTTTCATCGCGTCAATTGTTTCAGTATCGATAACTCATTGAATTATGTATTAGTAGTAAGCAAAACTCCACTTCTGGACCGCGCAAGATGGCCGCCGTCGTGGCTGACGTCCCCCCCCCCTCTGGAACGACAGAGGTTGTGGTCTGTCGTGGTGTGCCGGCCGGGTGGGTCCACGTTCACAACATGTTCGCTGACGTCCCCCCCCCCCCTCTGCAACGACAGAGTGTGAGACTCGGGTGCGTGGGTCCGACCGCCTGGTTGACGTGGGCGACCGTCTAGGTGGACGTGGGCGACCGCCAGGATTAGTCTTGAGGCTATAGTGTGTGATGTTTTTGGTGTGTAGCGCCCAAACGAAGCATCGGATGAGAAAACGGAGGCCAGATTCGGAATCTACGTGAAATTTTGGGTTAGGAAGGATGTTTCCAGCGAAATCGGAGAGAAAAAATTTTCGGCTGACGTCCCCCCCCCCTCTGGACAGCTAGCTTCTATCTTGGCTTCTAGTGGACGGATTTTCTCGTGCAATAGCTCGTTTGAAAGCTAAGAGTGAGACAAATTCAGTGAAAGAATCGGCTTGTTCCTATCTGTCTTCGTTCAAAAGTTAGAGCGGTTACAAGATTTTAGGTCGGAGCTCGCTTACCTGAAAAAATCCTAAGTGTCAGAGTGACTTTGTATGGGTAAAAATTTGAAAATTTTCCAAAGTGTGGAATTTCGACCTGGGACCGTCACCAAAACATTTTTCATCAAATTTCACTGACCTCCCCCCCCCCTCTGGACAGCTTGCTTCGATTTTGGCTTCTAGTGGACGGATTTTGTCGTGCGATAGCTCGTTTGAAAGCTAAGAGTGAGACAAATTCAGTGAAACAATCGGCTTGTTCCTATCTGTCTTCGTTCAAAAGTTAGAGCGGTTACAAGATTTTAGGTCGGAGCTCGCTCACCTGAAAAAATCCTAAGTGTCAGAGTGACTTTGTATGGGTAAAAATTTGAAAATTTTCCAAAGTGTGGAATTTCGACCTGGGACCGTCACCAAAACATTTTTCATCAAATTTCACTGACGTCCCCCCCCCTCTGGACAGCTTGCTTCGATTTTGGCTTGTAGTGGACGGATTTTGTCGTGCGATAGCTCGTTTGAAAGCTAAGAGTGAGACAAATTCAGTGAAACAATCGGCTTGTTCCTATCTGTCTTCGTTCAAAAGTTAGAGCGGTTACAAGATTTTAGGTCGGAGCTCGCTCACCTGAAAAAATCCTAAGTGTCAGAGTGACTTTGTATGGGTAAAATTTTGAAAATTTTCCAAAGTGTGGAATTTCGACCTGGGACCGTCACCAAAACATTTTTCATCAAATTTCACTGACCTCCCCCCCCCCTCTGGACAGCTAGCTTCTATCTTGGCTTCTAGTGGACGGATTTTCTCGTGCAATAGCTCGTTTGAAAGCTAAGAGTGAGACAAATTCAGTGAAAGAATCGGCTTGTTCCTATCTGTCTTCGTTCAAAAGTTAGAGCGGTTACAAGATTTTAGGTCGGAGCTCGCTCACCTGAAAAATCCTAAGTGTCAGAGTGACTTTGTATGGGTAAAAATTTGAAAATTTTCCAAAGTGTGGAATTTCGACCTGGGACCGTCACCAAAACATTTTTCATCAAATTTCGCTGACCCCCCCCTCCCCCCCCCCTCGTTCGGACAAAATTTCTTGAAACAAACTTTGGTAAAGGTCCCAGGTTGAAATTCGGAAGTTTTAAATTTTTCAAAATTTTCACCACACTGGAGCTCTCACACTTAGGAATTTTTTCACTTGTGGCATGTTACATGGACATGTGCTGGCGGACCAACTTCCCGTGGTCATATGAGAATGGTTCAGGTGTCATATTGTAAAGAATGATGAGACAAATCGTTTGCAACAAACCGCATGTCGCTACGATGAATACTTTCGGAGATAGAGCCATTTTAAGTTTTCTTCCGAGCATATATAAACCCGCGACAACGTAAGTCTGATCACTTCATCGAAAGACGAGGTAAGCGACGGTCGTCGCTCTGAGCTCCCGATATCGGGTGCAAAGGACTCTATCTTTTGAAGTAGGCAAGCTATCTTGCTACTTCAAAGTTTGCATGATAGAGTTTGATAGTGTCTTTACTACTGATAAAATTTTTTAAAAGTAGTATGAGTAGTAAAATGCGGAATTTTTTAAAAATTCTTAATTTTCACTTTTTTCAAAGTTTTAACATATAGACTAAGGTTTTCAAGTATCCTGAGTTCAAATATGCTATCAGATTTGAAATTTAACTAAGTCTAAGGCAGCTTTGAGGGGTTAGATCCCAGCTACTGATCACTACCTTTGACTCGGCGTTCCTGTTACCACTTCGGGGCAGCGACAATGATGTCTTCAGCTGTAAAGAGCGGGTATCGGGGAAGATCTCTCACTTCCCTAGTGATCGGTACAAGGCCTTCGGGCTGTCGACGGGATCGAGTGCCACTCACTACACTCTTTAGGAATATGACTGTACTACATGATTCCAAACTTATACAAATTTCATTATCTTACAGTTCACAATAAAATCAGGCATGGCTAATGACAGGAACCGCAAATACCATATTAAAATGTGCTCTTGTGGGCGAGTTAATCGCAGTGCGGACGCCAAAGCTCATGTGAAGAAGGCGGGCACCGGCCACATGATTGTCTTGAATAGGGTTGCGTGCGTGAAGTGTAGAGTGCTGAAGGGTGATGAGGATGAGGTGCAGTTTTACAGAGTGCATGCTGACTGTAGTGGTGGTTTAGTGACTGATTTGAGGTTTACACAGTTGATTGTGGAAGAGAGGGAGCGAATGTTGGCGAATGTTGCGAATGTTGTTGAGAATGTTGTTGAGAATGTTGTTGAGAATGTTGTTGAGAATGATGAGTTGGCGAGAGCGGTTGCGTCGTTGGAGGGTGAGATTGAGCAGCGGAAGAGAGTGCTTGAGAGTGATGATGAGGATGATGTGGATTTAGATAGGGAGCGTGTGAGGAAGCGTGTGAGGAAGAGTGTGAGGAAGTTGAGCTCTTCGTCATCGGAGGTGTCCAACATCGTTGTTGAGGACCCCCCGAAGAGCTCATCTTCCCCAAAAGTGAAGAGTGGTGGGATTCGTGTGCAGTCGGCGAGGTGGTTGAAGGATGAAGAGAAGAGGCATGTTTCGCAGCAGATGGCGCATGATTTGTTGGTTAATAAGTATGAGAGTTTGAAGAAAGTGAAGGATGAAGTTGTGAAGGAGTTGGATGAGTTGAAAAAGAAGGATTTGAAGTCGAAGGAGGTGGCGGATGAAAACATTAGAATGAGGCGTTGTGTGACTGATTTGAAGAATAAGACGCGAGAGTTGGAAGAGAAGAATGATGCGTGTGAGAAGAGGGCGAGTGCTGCGGAGAGAAGAATGAGAGATGCAGAGGCGAAGTTTGAGGAGATGATGAAGGAGATGAGTGTGTTGAGAGCGAGGAATGTTGAGTTGGAGAGGACTGTGGCTCGGCGGGGTGATGAGAGGCAGGCGTGTGAGAAGTTGGAGCGCATGAGGGATGAGTGGGAACGTGTGAATGAGGATCGTTTGTTTGAGTTTCACATCCCTATTCGGGACAATCATTTGGCCGGCGAAGTCCTCGTCAATAAAAGCCTCGACGAGTCAATTATTTGTTACAACGGTCATCCCACGAAAAAGTGTCTCCATGCCAGCCTGAGAATGCGCGGCCATCTCCATAAATTTTCGATTCGGAAACGCGCGAGACTACCTAAGGATGACTAACTTGGTAAGTGAAAAGCAAATAAGATAGTATATCCTATTCTAATACATATCATTTTCATTGCAGATCTTTGCCCGCCTTCACCACCCCATCAATTTACTCCCGAGAACGAACCATCGGCTCTCTTAAGGGCCACCTAGGGGCAAGACATGATAGAACCTCCACGCGGTTTGCCCTGGGCAGTCTTCGGACTGGCGAATACTATCATTAAGTTGAATCTGCTATCAGTCAACTTGAACGTTGCGTCGCGTTAGAGGGGTATATAAACCACTGCCTCTCATTTCATTTCATTTCAATCATGCAGACGCCGAACAGTCAAGTTAGCTCTCCTCGCGGACCGCAGTTAAGGCCGCGAAATTTATTTGAGGAGTTTGTCAGGCTAGAGGAGCAAGACAGAGTTTTTAATAATCTTGCTCGGATTGGCAATCCGATGACAGCAACTGCTGTCAATCCAACGGAATGGCGCTACATTCCACTCTATACTCACATGCCAGTTAGTGTGGAAGTCGACAGTGCTACCAAAGAGAGAGTCTTTGACTCTCTCAGCAGAATTGGTAGGCTGTAGGATGACGACTCCCGAGAACGAACCATCGGCTCTCTTAAGGGCCACCATGGGGCAAGACATGATAGAACCTCCTCGCGGTTTGCCCTGGGCAGTCTTCGGACTGGCGAATACTATCATTAAGTTGAATCTGCTATCAGTCAACTTGAACATTATGCAGTCGATTGCTATCCCTGAAGCATTCTGATTCGCTGTTGAGCAATTCATTGTTGAAAACCCTATATAAGCCAGAAGATTGTAGCGCTTCTCATTCAATTTGAAGTCACGATGGAAGCGACATCTACCGACAACATTCCCGTCTTCACCGATGAAGACAACGGCATTCCCAACTTCATCATCCTCGACGAGTGGGATGAAGAGGATGAGAAGAAGGGGAAGATCAAGAAGATCATTTGGACGGATGGGGTGTGGACTCCTAAAACCACCCGCATCCGAAAGGTGCCAGATGCACCAGTACGACCTCGGCGGTATAGGGTCTATGACAACCTAGCTGTCATACCTATTGACTATTCAAGCCAATAGTCAACTTAATTGACACCATTGACACCGAGAACGAACCATCGGCTCTCTTAAGGGCCACCATGGGGCAAGACATGATAGAACCTCCTCGCGGTTTGCCCTGGGCAGTCTTCGGACTGGCGAATACTATCATTAAGTTGAATCTGCTATCAGTCAACTTGAACGTTGCAAATGAAGTTCGGTGTAATACTTCCTTTCGACGGGCGTTCCTGTAAAGGGCGGCGGTGAAACCCGTAGCTATGCATACCGCAAGGGACATTCGGCAATGGTCAATCTTGTTAAACCTCTCTGCGTCATGTTTGCAAGTGATTGCCTCTGTCTCAACGTAGTATGCATTCGCGCCAGGGCGACATTTAGCCAACTGTCGAAGGTTGCCTAAAACTTTCCATTGCATACGTTATGAGAACCATGAGTTCTACCTGTCTCTATCAATGAGATGAATTGATGAATGGAATGAAATGGGAGGACACTCACGCGCCACACGCAACATAACACACTTCTCTCTTCCGTAGTCTAACAAGCTCTTTACACATGGATCGCAGTCGATTGCTATCCCTGTATCAGAAGTGTAAGCTATCTTAATTTTATTTGACACTATTTCATCTACCATTATCATCCATATGAAATGTTATAAGAATTGCAAGTTAGACTAAGCGTGCTACTATTTCCAAATGAAAAAGTATACATGGTTAAATCATCCACTTAAGCCCATCCGTAGTCTAACAAGCTCTTTACACATGGATCGCAGTCGATTGCTATCCCTGTATCAGAAGTGTAAGCTATCTTAATTTATTTGACACTATTTCATCTACCATCATCGTCCATATGAAATGTTATAAGAATTGCAAGTTAGACTAAGCGTGCTACTATTTCCAAATGAAAAAGTATACATGGTTAAATCATCCACTTAAGCCCATCCGTAGTCTAACAAGCTCTTTACACATGGATCGCAGTCGATTGCTATCCCTGTATCAGAAGTGTAAGCTATCTTAATTTATTTGACACTATTTTATCTACCATCATCGTCCATATGAAATGTTATAAGATTTACAAGTTAAACTAAGCGTGCTACTATTTCCAAATGAAAAAGTATACATGGTTAAATTATTCACTAAAACCCCATTCAAGTAAGTCAGTATGAAAGCAAAGATAATACGAAATAAACATTTATTATGGCATGTATTTCAAAAGGTCTTCATCGTCAATATCGTCCCAGAGTCTGGCTTCACATAGATTACAAAAACAGTTGAGCTGCTTTAAACGTTCTTCTGCAGCGTCCCTCACTTTCTCAATGTACGCCCACTCCGCCACGGTTCGCGGTTGGGAGTTAGGGGTGTACCACTCCCATATTTGATGCAAGTGCGACTTGCTGGTCATCTCCATCACCCCTTCGGCATCATATTGTAAATATTTCCACCGTATGCCTGTTAGGTCGGGCAACTCCTCTTCATCCTCCTCCGATAATGATAACTTTCGTATATTGTCGAGATTGTATGTCTTCTCCACCTTCGCCTTTCTTGGTGCATTTGGTGTAACGAGCACCTTTGCTGATGTATATGGAGAGGAGAACTCCAATGCGGTATTTGGTGTTGTTGGAGGACTTGTCATGTTGTCTTTGAAATGCTGACTTTGAATAATGATAACTTTAACATTTTTCCTATTCTTAAGTATACACAAGCAGCCAATCAGAATGAACATCCAATGAATAAAGAGGATGAAAGTATATAAGCAAAGTGACATCCGTGTCATTTCACTCTGTCTTTGAGACGTATAAGTGAAGTGTTCTCTAGCGAATTCTGCTATTATTTGAGGTGTACAAGTGAATTCCAAATTTGAGACGTATTAATTGAGTGAAGTCTCTATCTTATTGAAGCATCAACCTTAAACTTGATTTCATTGAAATGGTAAGTTAAAGATTTCCTCTCTCATCTCCCTCAAACGTGTGACTAATAGCATCTTCCTCAATTTCAGGTATCAACTTCATCACCAACGCCCTCTCTTCTCGAGGAAAGTTTAGAGTTATTGAGTCAAGGTAGGTTGTAACACTACACTGAGGCTTGAACAGAGATGAAAGAATGATTTCTCTTTCAGGTGATGTGAGTTCCAGCTCAGGACTCTCGCGGCAAGGCAACGAGTGGGAATGTGCCGACTGCGGACATATGTTTACAAGGAAGCACAGTCTCCTTCGACACATCAAACAACGTGTGTGTCAACGCAAAGCGGCGTCAATCTCCGGAGGTGAAGTTGATTCTGACGATGACATCTCCTTTCCTTGCGATTTGTGCCCTCTTTCTTTTGATAGTCACTTTCAGCGATCTTCGCACAGACTTCAACACACGCATGCAAATGATCACTACACCAACGGTACCTCTACCATCTCCCTCATTAATGTTTCACATAATAATTTAGTACGCGACTACTGCATGGAGTCCAATACTCAAATTGTAGATTTTCCTGAGTGGCTCCTTCAAAATTCTAACATTATCGAAGCGCTCTTCAATAATTTAGACAATTTTAGAATGAAGGCGCTCATCTACCTTAAACTAAAATATATTAAAATAGATTTTCAAACGGGTCAAGTGACGGAGAGAATACAGTTTCATATTCCTTCCTCTTCCGCAACCGAAGTTGTAGACTGCGAGTCTTGGCTAAATTTTCACATTCAATGTTTAAAATCAAATGTAGATAAATTCAATCAACGCGACAGCGCTCTCATTTTTGATGGTGTGGACTCAGCCATATTCAAAATTTCCCTATTAGAAAGTCATGCAGCTCGAGGCACATTTAAACTTCCAAAAACGTTGTATAATAAGAAAGCTGTCATCAATGTTGATTGTAAATCACAGTGTTTCAAATATGCAGTCCTATCCATCCTTCACTATAATGATATCAACGCGCATCGAGATCGCACCTATAGCTATAGACAGTGGGAGGATGAACTAGACTTTGAAGGTTGTGATAGTAACAACATGAAAATCAAAGATGTAGAAACGTTCGAAAAACATAATAAGATTAAAATTGTCGTTCACGTGTGGGAGAAGGGGTTGAAGGGTGCCCGCTATAATTCACGTTCAACTTGTTATGAACGTGTAGTCAACCTCTTATTAGTAAAACAAGATGATAGCGAGGAATGGCACTACTGTGGTATTCCCAAAATCTCTCGCTTGTACACTCACTTGGGGCACTCTAAAAGAGGTGAACATTTTGTATGCGACCGCTGCATCCGCTCATTTTGGAGTAAAGATAAATTTGAAACTCACTATGAATGGTGCAAGCGAGGTAAATTACAAATGGAACGCATGCCCAAAGATAAAATATTTTCACATAGGGATAATGGTGACGAATTAAGTCCCCTGCGTGTCATTTACGCAGACATAGAATGCTACATTGATGATATCATCCACAAGCCAGCAGCCATATCCTGCTATGAAGTATGGCATGACCACTTTAGGAATAGACAAAACAAAATGCATACTTGGCAAGGTGAAGATTGCATTTCAAAATTTCTAGAATTTCTCGATAAAGCTGCAAAATTTCAACAATCATATGATTCCCAATTGCAGCGTAAGTCACTACATATGTCAGATGAAGACAAACAAAAATTTGAAAGTTGCACATCCTGTCCTAAATGTCATAAAACGTTTGATGACGATAAAATTAAGAAAGTGCGTGATCATGATCACATCACTGGTAAATTTAGAAACGCACTCTGCTCCAAATGTAACTTTTCACTTAGGTTGAGACGTCGTGTACTACCCGTCATTTTTCATAACTTTAAGGGCTATGACAGTCATATGCTCATAAAAGGAGGGTTGAGCCAGATGAAATCGTGGCAGTTTAATGTAATAGCACAAACGAGAGAAAAATTCATGGCAATGACAGCAAAAGTACCAGTAGATAAAACTAAAGAAAATAAGACAGTCTTCTTCGAAATAAAATTTTTAGATTCATTTCAATTCATGTCAGCGTCACTAGCTTCTCTCGTTCGTAATCTCAAGTTTCTTCCCCATAGTCAAACTTTGAAGAAACACTATCCAAACTTAACGGATGAAATAATCACTCGCAAAGGAGTCTTTCCTTATGCGTATTTTAGCTCAATGTCTAAACTAAATGAAACAACCCTTCCTTCCATTGACAAATTCAAAAACGATTTGACGGGTGAAGATTGTCCAGTAGAGGACTATGAACATGCTCAAGAGGCATGGTTAAAATTTAATTGTAAAACGTTTGGCGATTATATGATCGCTTACTTAGAATTAGATGTCATTTTGCTGGCTGATGTCTTTCAGGAGTTTCGACGAGTGGCATTAGAAGAAGACAAATTAGATCCTATCCACTTTGTCAGTCTACCAGCCATGTCCTTTAAATCAGCCTTTAAAATGACTGGTGAGACCATTCATCTCTTACAAGACCCGGAGATGTATAATATATTTGAGCGCGGAATACGCGGTGGTCTCACATTTGTAAATAAACATCATATAAAATCTGAAACAGTAGGTGATGATCATATCCACCTAAAGTACTATGACCAAAATAATTTATATGGCAGTTCACTGTCTAAACCACTACCTCATTCCGAGTTTAGTTGGTTAAATCAAAATGAGCTTGAGTATTACTCCAACCCTTCAAACATACTGAATATTCCAGATGAAGGTGATTGGGGATATTATTTTGAAGTGGATTTGATTTATCCAAATAGTATTAAAAATAAAACTGCTGATTTCCCACTCGCACCTGAATCTGGCGAAGTGACTGAAGATATGTTTTCACCATTCATGTCACAATTTCATAATAACTTAACAGAGTGTGGACAGCCAAGGTACAAACCATGCCGCAAACTTTTACTCACCCAATATGATAAGAAAAATTATCTCGTACACTTCTGCATATTAAAATTCTATTTAAAAATGGGCATGCTTCTAAAGTCAGTTCACCGCATTATCAAATTTAGACAGAAAGCCTTCCTCAAACCCTACATAGATAGTAACAGTCAAAAACGTGCACTCGCCCAAAATAATTTTGAAAAGGATTTTTATAAATATAAGAATAATAGTCTATTCGGAAAGACCATGGAGGATGTTAGAAAACGTATGAATTACAAACTAGTCGTTGATGAACAAAAATATCACAAATTGACCTCATCACCTCTTTTCATTGATAGAGACATCATCGATGAGGATCTTGTAGGTGTTAAAATGATTAAATCAGAAGTTGAGTTGTGCAAACCCATCTATATTGGGCAAGCCGTTTTAGATTATTCCAAGCTTGAAATGTATCAACTCTTCTACAAAATATTAAAACCATGCCCTCTCGTAAAAGAGGTTCGCTTGCTGGGTGGTGATACAGATAGTTTCTTTTTAGGAATTACCACTCAAAAAGATTTAAATTTTAATGAAGTAGGTAAGTCATTAGAAAAATATTTCGATACATCTAACTACAATCCCACTCATCCACTCTATTCCATACAGAATAAAGCCAAACTTGGTTGTTTTAAGGATGAAACAGCAGGAAAGGAAATAGATGAAATGATTCTCCTCCGTCCTAAAATGTATTCCATGAAACTAAAAGAATGTGCAGATAGTATTAAGCGTGCTAAAGGTATATCAAAATCCATTGTTCATAAAATGAAACATCGGTCCTATAAGAAGGCCTATAAAAATAAAACTATAACGTTTGTCAATATGACAATCTTAAAATCTCAAGTTCATACTGTGAAAACGTACACGTTCAAGAAACGAGCACTTTCAGCATGGGAGGATAAGAGGTGTTGGATAGGACATAACACATCTCTTCCACATGGACATCCTGACACAAACATACCTCCACCCAAAAGAATAAAACTCACGCTACCACATTCAGGAGATGTATTGACATAATCAACTTTAACTCAGTATTTTGATGTTGCTTTTTGTAGATATACATGGTTGTTTTATGTATCGCATGAGATCGTTTCTTCCTTGTGAATATATGCCTACAGTCAGCCCATTCCCCCTATATCTGTGAAAAGACTTTTTCATATACATATTTTTATTTCAATAAACATATCACAATGACTTCACTTTGTTTTCCGAAACACTAAAGTTACGAGGGATTTAGTATCTTTCACATGGATACACTCTTGTAAACCATTGGTAATTTTGATAGCAATAGAGGGTATAGTTTGTTTGACGACGGGATGATAGAAAATAGATTCAAACATCTTCTCGACTATTCCATATGAAGCGTCTTTATCATGAATGAAATCACGTAAAATGTATTCTTTTTTCTCGCCAACAGAAATAGGTAGAATCAAATCACTTTGAATGTAAAGGTGCTGTTCATGTTTATCAAGTGTCATTGGTGTTTCTATACCAATCGTATGCGCAGCAGCAAACACAGTTTGTAGCATTGAAAAACCAAAGAGTTTTTTCAAATTTTTACTCAATTGACATTGAATGTCATCACCCAGTTTCAGAACAACGCGTTGATTTTCAATTGAAAACGAAATGTGGTGTGTCTTTACATCATATTTACTTTTCATCACATGCTTCAACTTCTGTTGTATATAAGGATTTACTACATGAATGAAGCTTTCAACTGTATGATATAGACGCGGCATTATATTGATAGCAACTTTAGATTCTTCATAAGACTGGTAAATTTTCTTGATGCGATCGCCATAGATGTCCACCCACCATTCATCATTAACTGAATCAGCTTTAGTGTGATATTCATGAGAAGCATACACCACACCGCTTCCAATAATAGGTGTATAATGTCTTACAAAATGACGCAAGGTTGGAGAGAAATAAACTGTAAGTTTGTCATTATATTTCTGAATAACCAACTTATTTTTGTCCGCCATAATTTTCTCTCCATACTTCTTACCCACAGTCTCATTCCATCGTTTTACTAACTCAATAAGTGATAAAGGTTGAACACCACGCTTTTTCAAAATGATGCGTTCTTCGCATTCTACAACATCTTCATCAAATATTTTAAATCTATAATGAAATTTGTTGATTCGATTTGAATAAACTTTTCTAACATTTGCAGTAGCAATTGACGTTAGATGTAGTCCATGACCAAAACCGAGATGCGGATAGAATTCACTATCCAACCTCAGCGTAAGACCTTTAGTAAAAGAATGAAAGCGGAGGAACTGTCTCCCACTCCAATGATAGATAGTAAACTCATAAGCTTTCTGATTTTTATTCTTCATGATGGAAGTATTACCACTGTTGAATGCCTTAATAATTTTCTCATTCCCAAATGGCTCATAAGAATCTGATTTTATCTGAATCCATTCATAGTTCCACTTTCCATCTGATGTTAAATTGTATGGGAACTGGAATGCATTATTCATCGTTATTCCATCATGGGTGCGAGGAGTCAATATCATTTCTTCCAAATCATTCACATTCTGAATATTGCTATCATAGCAAATACTAGAAACGCCAACCTCCCATTCACCTTCTAAATGCAGTGGCCGATTTAATTCTACTCGATAGTCTGATGGTTTATTTTTGGGAAATTTATTCATAGAAGCATTACTGGGCAAGTAGATTAGAAACGAGTCCTTATTTTCACTTTCCATATTATTCACATTGGAAAAATATATTAGCATACGTTTGCATTAACTCTTCATTCGGAAATGGAGTGTGATACTTGTCACAGCATCTTTATGAAAAGGAATTAACGCACCAGCATCGTCATAAATGGCAATATCAATTTGTGGGATGTAGTTTGATTTCAGCTTTGTATAATGCACTTTCTTGAAAGTATGCTCAGATAAAATACTGCAGCTCTTTGGCTGGTATGGTATCATTGCTAGCAATGGAGCTTCAACATCTCCCACACGTACATCTTCACCAATATTGGAATATATCTGAAAATAGTTAATACGACGCGATAGCGACATGTCTGCGCTAGCTTTGGTTACAGTACCACTTTTAAAGATATTTTGGTCAAAACCCAAAATGTCCATTAGAGTTTTATCCATAATTAGTTCAATACCTTTTCCACTTATAGTGAGAGACAAAGTACCTTCTTTTTCAGAAAATGAAATATGTTGGTCATTAATCACTTCATTTAAATAATCTACAACCAATTTAACTGAAGTAATGATGCGAGGCATCAACACTCTTGTTTCATGTAAGATACCACCGAAAGGCTCTACACACTTTCTGTATAAAGATACGGTCCATTCTGTATCAAATTGATTTGACCTTTCACATGGTAAATGTTGCATATTAAATTTTCCATGAACAGCTGCAGAATGATGTCGCAAGAACTGATGAAAATCTTTTGAACAAACTAATACTAGATCATCATCATTTAATTTACTTATTGCAATATGATTAGATGATTTAATATAAGTCAATGTTGCCACTTGTTTACCATCAACTCGAAGGAGATAATTAAATTTCTTCAATAATGTTTCAGGAGTCATGTTTGTCTTTCTTGGCTTAATCACAATCTTCTTCACCAACGTCTTCTCATTTTTTGGAATAAGATCTACATAATAAGCTTCCTCTCGATATATTAACTGTTTATGAGCACTTATGTGGTAATTAACGTTAAAATTATCATAGGTTGTCAAGGCGCTAGCGAGGTAACCTAAATCATTTCTTAAACTTGGACTTAAACCAACAATCCAATCTTTCTCAACTACATGATGTATATAAGTATAATCATCATTGTGTGGAGTAAATTGGGCAATATGTTTACACGCTTTATTCAAGAAATCATATATAAACTTTTTACATGATAAGAGATCTTTCTTTGGCCACTGTGGAATGTATACTCGGCAGCCCTTTTCACATTGGTAAGCAGCTGTACGTCTCATATTAATAGTCATCACCTCATGATCAAAAGTATAGACACAGTTGCTATAAACAAGTTGAGTGACACCCACTTCCCAATTCCCATTTAGCTGTTGTGCATGATCAATGGGAGTAGAAAAGAGTGCGGCTCGATTACTAGTAAATCTCTTTGTAGCCGCATTGCTAAGCAAAATATGATAAAACGACATTTTTATATTGCTAATCTGCAACTTTGCATAACATCATGAAGACTTGGATTTTGGACTCTCTACAATATATCAGAGTTGATCGTGATGGAAACGTACATTTCAAAAATTCTCATGGTCATACATCAAGAGGAATTACATTAACATGGCGACAATTTGTCAACCTCAATGATATCATGAGGGATTTGGAATATTTTGAAACATTAAGATTCATCTCCTTGGGTGATCAAGTTTGGCTTCAACATTACAGAAATGAAATTCAAATCTACCATTCTCATTCCGCAAACTGTTTCTCATTTCGCAAATACAATTGGGAGAAGTATAGAAGATACATACATCGCTCCATCATGACATTTATTCGTCGTGAGTTCATCGCCCTACTATGCAAATCTTAATCAGATATGATTACCACGCACCATGAGTTGGAAATTAGATTCCCTACAACGTATTGAAACGGATCATGATCGAAACGTCTATTTCAAAGATTCAACTGGAAATGTGAGAAGAGAGTTTGTTTTATCTTATCGTCATTTTCAATCTCTACATCATATCATGAAGGACTTGAAATACTTCTATATGAAAAGACATTCACGTATTGGAAATCGCATCTGGCTGCGCGTCAACAATCGGCGAATTCAACTCTATCATTCCCAACTTCATACTAACTTCACATTTCATCAAGGTAGTTGGGAAAAGTATAAAAGGAAGGTACATCGCTCAATTTACTCATTCTTTCATCATGAAGCGCCATCGCTACACCATCGTCAACATTCTCCGTCGCTTCAGACTCTACACCAAAATCGATCTCACAACATTACGCCAACAGCTTCCAAACAGCAAGTATTACCCGGGCCGTCCTCAAATGTTAGTGGTGAAGATGAACAATTCACGGAATCTTCAACTCTTCCCAAATGGGACTGTACAGATTCTCGGCGCCCTTTCTCATTCATCGGCGCAGTCAATGCGCTTAGAGCTACAGAGACTACTACGTCGGATATGGAAGAGGGAGAGGTGTGTGATGTCGAATCTGACTGTGGACAATATGGTGATCTCTACTCAATTGAGTGACAGTCTATCATTTTTGAAGATTCGTACCAGCAGTTACAGTTTGTGTTATGAACCCGAACTTTTTCCTGCAGCTCTCATTAGTTGTTGGTTGCCTGTGCATGTGGCAATCTTTCATAATAGTAAAGTGATCATTACTGGACTAAAATCTCATGAACAAGCAAATATGATCCTAGACTATCTCATTGAGTATGTACGTACCCAGCGGATTGTAAAATAAAAAACAATTTTTTCCAACATGATGTTTTTATTTCAAATCATGATAGAACTTACAAATCATTTTTTCATTAGAGGATGGATTACATGAAAAGTTTTGAATAACAGATGCAAATCGAGATACATGTAAACGTTTTAAGATGAAGTACAGTACAAAAGCACCACACGTTGATGAAAGTGGATGTTGTAGTATGCGTTCATTTCGCTGATATTGACGCGTATGTTTTCTCAACCACTGCTGTGTTGGTATATTTGGAGGTTGAGCAAGAGAGTCAAATAGTTCACCACGTCGGTCTTCTCCAATAAAGATCGCTTTCCAATGCTCACCGCCTAAATTCTGTGAATGAGTGTTTAGCACAATAAAGATGGGATAGTGATTTACTGTAGGTGGTAAGGTATCGAGTGAATAGACATTATCGAAAGCTTTCAACGTCGCTTCGTCTGCATTACGCTGCACTTTAGTCTTAATATCGTCAGCAGTCAACCAACTCATTAACGATTATACTGAAGAATCACGTCACGATACTTTGTAATTTCAATATTTGAATCGAAGACTGCATAAATTAATACATTGATCGTCTCAGGTAGTGTTCTTTTGAACGTCAAATCCAAACGAATATTATGAGGCACGTTCGCTTGACGATAGGGTGCACTAATATCGCTGTCAGCAGTCAAATCAAATGCATAAATAGTATATCCACTCTTAAATTCTTTCATAGTCAGTCCGTTGGTATCATCCGTATTGTAAAAGCCAAAGACATCCATAAAATCAACATAACTGCGCATAAATTGATCCGAAGCAAAATCTGGTTTGTAGGGTGGACCAGGATGACTCACACCATTAACACGTAAAGCAATTTCACTTAACTGATTGTGTTTAAAATTGAAAGGATTCTTCTTTATATTACCATTAAATGCATCATTTTCAACCATTGCCACCATGAGGAGCTTCGGTGCTTCCGATGGAAAGAGGCCATCTTTCATGAAACTCTTTTGATCTTTCGGAATTGTAAAGGTGAGAAGCTTTGTATGCTGAACGGGGTAAATGGCATTTTGGCGGTTAAGACCTTCAGCATGCCCTCTAATGACACTTGGATTCGGTACTACTCGACGAATGTAAAGTGCAATATCTTCCACATGAATTCTAAAATTGTCAACTTTAGCAAATGCATTCAGCGCAAATTCAGGCTTATTCAATGTCAGCTTGAGTCGCATGCTGGTATTACAGAGTAAAAACTTTGACTGTCTAAAGAAGTCTAAATTCAGCGGACCATATAGCTGACATACTCTACTATCTTTAATCATAGCAGATCGCTTTACAAAGCCACTGTTTGTTTCAACATCAAATTTTCCTGCTTCATCTCTGTACCATCCCATGGCTTCCATATGACTTTTTTGTGCTGCTGGATGAAACTGTGATACATGATTGAAATATGATTTATAGGGATAATCGCTTTGACCACCTTCCACCTGCTGCTCTCCAATCGTTAGAGAAACATCGCGAAGTAATGTAGTCAATGGTAAATTGTTCAGTCCAACTTTATGTGCATCGTCAATAGCAGTTCCATCTGCTTGCTGAATTCTAAACCTCAAATCAAGCATCGCATAACTCAAATCTATGTAGTCATCACTACCACCAGGAATAACAAATTCAATGGGGCCAGCATTCTCAGCTGTTCGAGGATGATAATCTACAATACTTGAACTAAGAATATCTGTCTGTATGGCTTGTTGATCGAACAAACAAAAACCGGAAGTTTTACACTCCATGATTAGAAGTTATAGCAGCGTCGTCGTTTAGCGCCTGATGAATGATTAGAGCCTCTGCGACGTTTGCGTGAATGCCTTTTGACTGAAGATCGCACCTTACCAGCTCCGCGATGTTTCCTCCTTCCTTTTCTCATTCGTTTAGGTGATTTCTTTCCTTGAGTAACACCAGCAATGGTCTGCTTCAATGTTTTTAAACCGCGTTCCTTCCCACGATTCAACAAACTGCTCTTAAAACTTCTACCTCTGGAAAGATCACTAGCAACATCACCAGCAAAGCCAACGGCATTACTTAAAACATTTCGTTTTAAAGATCTACCGACATTGGATATGAGAGGTGCTACAACAGATTTCAGTGCACCAAGTATGCTACCTCCACGTTGGCGGCGAGCACCGATGTAAATTTGTCCTCCACCACTTACGTAGGAGGGTCGTGAATAAAATGAGGCAGTTGGATTCATAGCTCAAACCCTAAACATTGTTAGTTACAACTTTGCATGAATCACTGTCGATCACTTAGATGAAAGATGTCGGCACGACGCATCCAAGAGTTCATACTTGAAGGATAACCAGTCCATTTAACAAGACACCATTCTTCACCTTGCCGTTTTTTACATCGAATGATTTTCTCTACCAAATATGTTTCACTTTCAGTGACTACCTCAATCTCATCGCGGTAAAAGCTACCCTCAATTTCTTCATTATCGTAATCTTTCAACTTGTAGGTGGTCGGAGAGTCTTTTTGATTAATCCTTGATACTGTAAATACCTCCTCTGTCCAATTCGGGAGGTACCCTTTAGCAAAAACACTTTTCACTTTTGAGATACGAACTTTATCGCCAATTTTCACATCACTTTTCACATGAGTGCGTTTACGTTGGAATGATTCGCGCACTTTATCTACATTGTCAGCATTTACATCTACTGGTCTGAGTCCAATAGAACGATGGATAGAGTGATTGTAGGCATGGAGTGTATCTTGTAGAACCTTTGTCCAATTTTGTGTCAAGTTGGCAGTAAAATGTCGCCACAAACGATTTTTTAATGTGCGATTAAAACGTTCAACGAGTGCAGCTTTATAAGCGCTCTTTACACTAAACAACTCAATGTCATGCCTCTCAAATAATCTTGTCACATGCTGATTTTCAAACTCTTTTCCTTGATCACTCTGAATTCTTTTTGGAATGCGACCTTCTCGAAAAATTGTTTGGAATGCTTTTGCTACTCCTTTCCCTTCTTTAGTTTTTAAAGGTTGAGCCCACGCATAACGCGAGAAAATATCAATGACGGTTAAAATAAAATTATTGCCCGAGTTATGTTTTGAAATGGAGGCAACATCGCACAAATCTGCTTGCCACTGTTCATCGATGTCATGAACAATATAATGGCGGGTGCGGTACTTCTTTTTCGCTTGTTTGTGGAGTGTATAGGTAGCCTGACCCTTTAACCATCGTTTCACTTGTGATTGTGGAAGACCACTCGCTTTTGATAATTTCTTGATAGATGCAAATCCTGCCGGATGTTTTACATCATAATAGATTGACTTCAAACGTTCAGTCGATGACGGCTGACTCTTTTTCCTCCTTCTCATCTTTTTTCTTTCTTGCCTTTCTACATTTACAACAACTGCAGCATTTAGCGGTTTTGCGATCGTGTTCACATTGCTTAGGGGTTTCATTATGAGAGCTGGCGCAGCAAGTGCAAGTGACAACGACATTCACCTCTGGCGGCTCATTACATGGCAAGCAACACATCTGCTTCATATTAATAGTCTGAGAACATGTATTTCCTAGGAGGAGCTGTTTTACGTTTTCCTTTTACCAGTTTTAGTGGCGATACAGATCTACGTCGAGTTCTTCCCCTTGTTTGCTTAGTGAGTGTGGGAGGGGATGTAGCAGGTGACGTCTTAAACCAATTTGTTGGCATTTTCATCGCCTGAAGCATTGGAGTAGTAGCCACTGTTGAATCAAGTTCTTTCAATGTCTCATTATTTAAAGCAAATTTTGGCACATTATGCTTTTTCAATAGTTTAAGAAAGTATGACCAACCAGGTGGAACATAGCCCTGACGGCGCTTTCTACGTGTCGCATACTGAATCAAGTCTTCATAACGTGAAGCATCAATCACTTTATTTTCATCTGTAATGATTTCTCCTCTATCATTTACATTGAGATGGGGTTCAATACTGTTGAAAAGAGATATGGCATGTGCGCGAGATGCTAAAGGTGTAGCAGTCGATACAGAGTCACGCATCTTATTCTTCAAGTTTTTCAATTGCTCAACAGTTTCCGATTGTAATAATACAGCACGATGTGGATCTTTGATGTGAACATTTTGCTGATAATCTATTTCTTTCCTATACATTTGATTTGCAAGAGGTTGCTTTACTTGCTGCATGGCAGTCAATTGTACATATTCATCCTGAGGAATAACAATCATGCGAGAATAAGAACTCATAGTTTGTAGATAATCATGGGAGTTTTCAAAATATCACTTCGAAATCTAAATTCTTCCGGACACTCTTGCGTAAAGTCAATGAATAAGTAACCGTATGGTTTTTCAGTAGCTGCTTGAAAAATTTCAATTAAGGCTTTTGATCCTCTGGGTGCAACTTGTCGCGCTAAAATTTCAAATTGACTTTTATCTCGCGGATTCTTGAAAATAGCATAATAGTGTGTATTCAGGTTTCGTGTACGAGCTTCTTTTCCATCAGGAAACAAATTTTGTGTAATATAGATGATAAAACACCTTTTATGGTGTGCTGCGCGAGTGAACATATCTGTAACATCTTTTGAATTCTTACTTTCTTTTAATAAATCATCCAATACAACAACATCATTAGACTGAAGTTTATCCACTGGAATAATTCCTTCATGTCGAATAAAGTTGCGACTTTGCAATTCCTGAAACAGCGACGGTTGATAAATACCATAACACCAAATCACTCGATTGATAGGTTCCTTAAACAACTCCCTTCTTTTATCCAATAAATTCAGCGTGAAAACAGTTTTACCTGCATGAGATGGACCTGATACAGTCAGAACTTTATCACATTGAAGTCTGAAATCCATTTTATTACTTTGAGACTCAACATTTGCATAATTAACGCTTAGAGCCAAAGATATTTCCCAATAGGTTGCCCACGGCAGGAGCTATCATTGGAAGTATTGCTGAAAGGAAACCGCCCTTTTGTGTTAGAGTTTTCCTCTTTCTTTGAAGGGCGACTTTAGGATTGGAGATGAAACGCAATTTCGTAGCATATCGCTTAAGTAACTTTCGTTGTTTTGGCGCTAATTTCTTCGTCCTCAACTTCCTCACATGAGAAATAATTTCACAAATGAATTTATCGTTAGCATGTCGTATAGCATTGTATCGCTGATTTGCTTTCATTCGTCGGAGAGCTTGAATGGCTGAAGAAAACTTTTGACTTTTACGTTTCGTCATTTTACGTTTCGCCATTTTCCGTGTTAGTCTTTGCTAAAACCTATCTTTACCACATTTGCATAGGTACTAACTATTGCGACATAAGTGACACTCGAAATGAGCAATGTCACAGTGGTTACATTGGCAAAGTTGAATGCAATTACGTATGAAACAGCGTTGACAAAAAGCATGCTTACATCTCTTGAAGATGCGCTTTTCATTTCCATCCTTTCGCTTACATACATCGCAACACATAGTTTCACCGTTACTGATGTCTATAGCAAGTCTTTTTGAAGATATGAATTTGCTAGCCTTTTCTAAATAATAGACGCATGTACAGAAGGAATATACTTCGAGAGTGAGCAGACATAGCTCGAAAACCAGTTGTGCTACAATCAAGTACCACTGCATTTTCAATTTTTCTTTATGGAAAGTTGAATGTGAATATCTGAAATCGCTTCAATCACTAGACTGCTACCATGATGGTTAAATGCGTTAAGACGTTCAGCAATTTTTATCATATGTCTTTTAAAAAATTCTTGGGGGTGATCTACCACTTCCATTGAATAAGAAGCAAAATGGAAAGAGCGACTTTCCACCTCTTCCTTTCCAAAATGACTAAACTTAATTTTCGCAACTAATCGCGCCATGATAATGCTATCAGAGAATGTATTCATTAACTCTAGAAATAGAGTGCTAGCATCATCGACCACTGCTTCGATGTCGGTCTCATCTTTATGAAATTTTATCACATAATCTTGAACAGCTCCTTTTAAACTTTGCCTATGAAAACGTAATGTTCCGCAGTCGTTTGAGAAAGACATGATCGCCCTTTATCTAACCCATCCATTGCATGAAAACAACAACTCTTCTCATAGTAACATTTATTGAATAATGGTAACAAGCATGCATTATAAATCAATGGTTTGAAAGAGATAAAATAGATACAGCTGGTAACTATCATACAGCGAGCAATGATAACCATACAGGACTTTGGCAGTGTTGAGGTAAGGAGGAAAGAAGCATTGGTTATGAACGTAGCTACTACAACGAACAGACAAAATAGGAACACACAAATCCTTAAAACGTTTTGTGACTTCATGATAATGTTGATTCACTCTACTATCCCAAGGTGGGAGCAAAATATCATCAATGATTAGATTGGGAAATACTTTCCTCTCCTTACCAGGATTATTACAAAAGATGCGTATAACATTGAAAGCAGCTAACCATCGTTTAAAGTCAATAAGAAGAGCACTCTCACAAGAAAAGCCATAGTCTTGCAAATATTTCAGATTAAGTCCATGAATGTGTTTTCTCGCCCATTGATCAACATTGGGATCGCAGTTGGCATGTTGATGATAGACACTAACAATCTGATATGTCCAATTGTTCATAGCAATAGCACTGAGCTCCTGTACAGGTTCACCCTCACAATCCATAAAAATGATGATAGAAGCCTAAAACGGAAATTTACACATCTAAGGAAACGTTCTATAACATATTACAAAATGAAGAATTACATCGATGCTTTTCACGACAAAATACACAAATGATATGATGGCAACGAAGAAGTAAAATGTATCTAATAAGACCACGTCTACGACACTCAAAGCACATAAGCGAATTGTCATAGGGTAGAGTTAGGAAAGGACTAGCAATTCTCCTTCTTTGATTTGCGTTTTGATGTAGCATTCTTCTCCGACTTGCGCTTCGTACCACTGCTGTTAAGGATTTGATCAATTATGTCGTCCACGTTGGGTGGTTTCGGAATATATAGGATGGATTCCATATGCATGGAGAGAGAGGCTATTTTATTATCCTTGTGTCGACCATAATATAGCCCATTCACTTTGAAAAGGATATCCCAAGTACCTTCTCCGAGCTCATCACATCTGATGGGTATTGAATGATCTCCCTCCTTCTTATAGTAAGTACACCAATGTGATACCGGTAGGCAAATGTGATTACCATCCCAAATCTTTCTATAGGGAGTATCCTTGTCATCTCTCGCCTTCCACTCTTGAGCAAGAGGAGTAGGAATGTCCATATTTAATGTCACGTACTCCTCAATAATATCAAGTTGGTGGCGAATGTACGGACTCACGGGGATCAGTATGTAGTCCCCATACTGATTGTGCATTATCTTGACATCCGTGGAAGGGAGCATTCCCGTTTGGAGTACTACGCTATGATCATCATAACGCAAGGCTTGTTTAAATTTACGCTGTAGCGGTGTAGGATTATGTACCTTGGATGTTTCTTCCACTGGCCTCAGTTGTAGATGATCTGACCGTAGCGAACCTTGTAACGTTTGACCGCCATTTTGTCCTACTAGTGCAGCAGATGGAGTAGATGCCTGAAAATGAAAAAAGATTGTATTAAGTTTACGTTCAAGGGAGGAGAGGGAGGGAAGTAGCGACTTACCATTTTAGTTGGATAATAGAACAGGGAACTAGAGAGAGAAAATGTGCGTCCGTCACTCGTGTGATTCAACGATGGAATGATTCTCACTGTGGAAGGCTCGCTATTTATAAAGAAATGCTTGATTCTCATTGGATGATGATCCTCATTGGACAATAACATCAAGTTGATTCCAAATCTGGCATCCGTTTACCAATCCGATAGTTCGTTTTGAAGCTACAGCCCAAAACGTCCCAAATTCTAACTCTGTCGTTTTTCACCAATGTCCCAAAATCTTAAATGGCGTCTCACATGTAAACGAAGGCAGATACGAACAAGCCGATTCTTTCACTGAATTTGTCTCACTCTTAGCTTTCAAACGAGCTATTGCACGAGAAAATCCGTCCACTAGAAGCCAAGATAGAAGCTAGCTGTCCAGAGGGGGGGGGGAGGTCAGTGAAATTTGATGAAAAATGTTTTGGTGACGGTCCCAGGTCGAAATTCCACACTTTGGAAAATTTTCAAATTTTTACCCATACAAAGTCACTCTGACACTTAGGATTTTTTCAGGTGAGCGAGCTCCGACCTAAAATCTTGTAACCGCTCTAACTTTTGAACGAAGACAGATAGGAACAAGCCGATTCTTTCACTGAATTTGTCTCACTCTTAGCTTTCAAACGAGCTATCGCACGACAAAATCCGTCCACTGGAAGCAAGCTGTCCAGGGGGGGGGACGTCAGCCGAAAATTTTTTCTCTCCGATTTCGCTGGAAACATCCTTCCTAACCCAAAATTTCACGTAGATTCCGAATCTGGCCTCCGTTTTCTCATCCGATGCTTCGTTTGGGCGCTACACACCAAAAACATCACACACTATAGCCTCAAGACTAATCCTGGCGGTCGCCCACGTCCACCTAGACGGTCGCCCACGTCAACCAGGCGGTCGGACCCACGCACCCGAGTCTCACACTCTGTCGTTGCAGAGGGGGGGGGACGTCAGCGAACATGTTGTGAACGTGGACCCACCCGGCCGGCACACCACGACAGACCACAACCTCTGTCGTTCCAGAGGGGGGGGGACGTCAGCCACGACGGCGGCCATCTTGCGCGGTCCAGAAGTGGAGTTTTACTTACTACTTGTATTTATGAAAATTCCTGAAAAAGTAGTAATAATGATATTCCTTGGATATTCATCCTTAAAATATATTTAGCAGAGAAAAGGACATGTACTGCACTTCTATAGCATGCTTCATGCTGTTATCTCTTCATTCACTTTAAGGATGGTTGTCTATGCTCCGTGAAGGGAAAAAGTTTGCTAGGATTAGATGATGTAAATTGGAGACGAAATATCGTAAAACTTATTCAATCAGAGTACTTTCGCTCAATGCAATTCTATAGTACACACATTAAATTATCCATGAGAGTCATTGCCATCATACATATATCACACGTATATCAGAATTGACCTCATGATGTTTATTTCAGAAGTACAGAGATAAAAGTCTTCGACGAGGCTATACTTTGACCGAGAGAGACATAAATTGCAATAAGCTTTCTCATAGCATGATCTCCCGATGAATCTTGCTACTACCACTTTAATCTACGATGACTCTAGTCATATAATTATAGGAGGAGACTTTGAACAAACCCAGTACATGTAATTTAGAAGTGCAACTAATAATTATTCGAAAGATACATAGATAAATGCCAATAGAGATATTCATCAACAATGAATCATTATTACACACATTGGCACAATGAGTAAATAAATAGTCCCATCGATGCATTCTATTGACTCGTATCGACGATGCTTCAGCTATTAACAACGTCTTCAGATCGGAATTGATTTATTCGATGATAATAACTTCGGCGAAATTATTATAGCTCTCCTTATTTGAGATTATTAAGTTTTTGCTGAAGCGTAAATCTGATTAATTTTACATGATAATTCCTAGGTAATCATCATGAACTTGTAGGTGGTAAGCTTGTGCATTTATGTACACTTGTACCCTTGTGCAAACGTACACAGTGCATGAACTTCCGCAGAGCAAAATTCAAAAACAAATTTCCAGTTTTGTGCTTCATATTACTATTGATTAATTCCCGATATATACTTAATACTGTGTCTAGGGCAACCCAAAGTTATAGTGCAACTTTTGAGGTAAAATGCATTTGTCACAAAGATACGTTCTTGGTTTCATCACATTTCGACCGCTTAATAATGCCGAAAGACAAAGTAGCCATTTCTTAGAAGGTCACGCAACACATCCGAGAATATCAAAGGGATTCTAAATTGAATCCTAAGGATGAAGTACTTTGCTTTGTCTTACTTTACTTTACTTTTTCGTTTTTCGTCGTTTGTTCCCGATTCCACCAGGGTTGGACGTTCCTGCGATGACATTCTTCCACGCTTTCCGATCTAGAGCAGTGTCCTCCTTGACCTTCAGTTGTTCTAGGTCTTCTTTGACACAGGCATACCACGTTTTCTTCGGTCTTCCTGGTGGACGGCGACGGTCAACCGAAAGATGTTATACCTCACCGATGATGTTATCAGTTGCTCTCCTTACATGCCCGAACCACCGCAAGCGTTTCTGACGTCTGTGGTACAGCAAGTCGTTGCGAAAGACGCTCTGCTGTATTCTTGGTCTTGGATTGTCAAAAGCACTTAAAAGCACTGTTCATACTCAATTTATTATGTTCTACGAATTTATTACTATTTGATCCACAGCATTTATTTCAAGCTAATCGGGAGCGTTTGTTGCAGCCTTTTGCAACTTTCAAAGATTTTTAATGCAACTTCGGGCTACCCTAGTCATCAGGAACCCTATACGCTTGTTTGTGACGACCATCCCTCATACAATGCAGATCCGGTGTGTCGAAGCAGATTTATGTCGATGAATGAGAGTGCAAATTTACCACTCTGCCTGTGTTTGGTTGGAAAAGCTACTTTGTTCGCACAGCACAACCTATGAATCAATTTCCCCACACCACTTTCCCTGACCAATATGAATTAACAACAATGAAATTAAGTAAACGATAGATCAAATTGTCATGCAAAAGATGTGCGGCTGGTAGGATATAAATTGATACTTTAAAGAGGCGTGAAAGCAGGTTCCTGGTGGGAACAGCCTGGTTAGATTAATAAATCTGTTTGTTTTGCTTCCATTTACTTAAAAGCAAAGTAATATACTGATTTCAATCAGTAACCCCTAGTTTTGTTCATGGCTTGCAGCGTTGCGAACGGCGAAAATTCTGTAAGAAATTATGTGCATGTATTTTTTTAACGCGGTACATGTGAATTACAAACTACTTGTATACTCAGCTTATGCAAGCACGTAGTGTATATCAACACAATTTTTTAATTGAAAACCCAAAATTGGTTAACAGCATCAGTCCAATTCCTGTTGCGGTAGTAAACATTTTAACAACAGAAAGAAAGATTTGCCTGATAAAGAAGACATTACGTTGCTGATAGTATAATAGCCCCTAATATGACATCGAGTTAAAAAATAAAGTAATTTTTGTAGACCTGTATGGCTATTGTGCAATTGCTATTACTGTAATGTTGAATCAGTTGTTATATATTGTCCAGACAGGGCTGTGGAGGCATTCATCAATTTCGATGTATTGCTTCAATTCAATTTTACGTGATGTTGCGATTACGAGTAGACCTGTGAGCCAGAATCTACATTCCTGCTATGAAAATCCACAGTCCCATTTTGGGACCGTAGATGCCCTTGAAAACACGGCCTGTAACATTACTTTTTAGTCTGATCATTACTCTCTCACCGCTCAATGAGAAACTTGGTCAATTACTTTCCAAGTCACTCAGTAGGCACTCAGAAGTGAGATTATTGCTTCCCAGATTTGACAGGTGATCATTGTATGTACCCTATCATCCACAAAAATAGGAAAGATGACGTTCAATCTTTAATGAATCAATCAATGAATCAATTTTTATCAATCAATGAATTCATTTTTCATGATGAAAGCTTGCATGATATACATAATAAATGGCATTCTACTGTTCAGCAGACAGCCCTTAATCAAAATATGCGTTTAATTTTAGTCTATGTTATTGCGAAGTCATTACTTTCCCACCAAGTCGATTCAAGCAGTCGTGCTTTGACGGATACGAGACAACGCCTTGTTACTGTTGGGATGTTTATCAGTTGTGAGAGTATTGCTTGTGCGTATTGATAGAAAAAGCAAGTATTCAAGAGTACAGTGCAATGACAGTCAATCAATTCACTAATCAATTTTGCATGCTTGGTCGTATCATTCAGAGTAGTAAAGTCTTTTACTTTTCCTATAAATAGGCGTGAAATCAAACCTTGACCGTTCCAATTATGATTAACATTTCTGATCTAATGTTTTTCAGAATATCTGCATTTTACGAATGTATGTGCTTGTATGTCTGGCCTATTGCGTATGTCATATTTGTGCACATGCAAAAAAATGAGTGTACTGATGAAAGCTTATTTAATCTCATCCATGATTTCTATGTACATTCGCTAAAAATAGATATTCAGTCGCATGTGTTGCTCTTGCTGTTTGTCAGTGTACATAATAAGTTTGGATATGTAACACGTGTGATTTCTTAATATGATCGCACTTTTATATTCAGATTTTCTGGGACTAGGTATTGTCGCGACTTCAGCACTCGAATCCCTGCCGCGAAATGAAATATGCAAATAATTTAGTCTAGATTATTACTTATTCATATACAAATTTGCGAATTGTGATTGACATTTCTATATTTAGCATTTGTCACAGATAAATAAGAGTGGACGTAGTAGACAGAAAAATGACGTTGTTTCTTGAATTATTGCCATTAAATTGCGCAAGCTGCTGTATAACGAAACTGGACATGCGATTTACGGAAAAGGGAGATGACCTTGCAGCATCAGTGACATTTACGGAATCACCTCCTCCGCGCATACTTTATCTGTAAACTAGTGCAAACTACATGTAGTTTGCTCGTCCAAACTATTCATGCCAACAGGAGATCGAATGATGGGTCACAAGTTCCCTCAAGTTTTCGCTACTATTGAATCGATGACTCATTGAATTCGTTTGCATGCGTCATGAATATTTTACTCGTGCAGATGACGATATCCAGTAATTTACAATTTTTGAATTAGGACTCGTTTTACTCAATTTTCAAATTATAATCATGATCTGTAGCAACAGCTCGATGGATGGATAAAGTGAGTAAAATGATAGTTCAATCGACAAAGGAAGCACGTCGCACTTCCTGCTACTGTCAATAGACATCAATCAATCTTGTACAATGTGTATGACTATCCGAATTGATCATAGCTGCGCCTTAATCTAATATCCTCCTATTTTTCATTAATTGACTTTCACTAATTCGACTTATCCACTTATGGAATGAATTTTGGAACTTTCCTTCAAATATTTCAAATGTGATGTTATATATTTGTCTGCTTCATTTATATTTGATATGACGATACTGCAGATTCCTGTCTACTCGGATTATCTTTTTTTCAGATCAATATTCCTTGGCGATGGTCAAACAGCATTCCCTGTCGTTTTCTGTCACAATGATTTACATGAAAGTAAGAACATTTTACAGAGTTGATCATAAAAACGTACCTCCTAAATTATGTCGAAATTCAGTCGATTCTCTTGCCTTCCAATCGTGTCGCACAACAGCATGTCATACATCCCTCAAGAGCTTGCATTCTCAGCTTTCAAATGAGCTAAAATAAATTTTCATCCGTTTTTGTTTTTGCTGGACAGCAGTGGTGAAATATGAAAATCGCTAAAATTGACAAATCGTAAGTTTTCAATAACAAACATGTGAGTGTGGTGATGAATCAGGTGCGAGGCGAACGAGCATTTTCTGAGCTTTCTTTAGATATATTGGTCATCAGAGTCGGCGGACTAGGAAAGGAATAGTAATACCGTAAACTTATCACAAAATGGTGACTCTATTGGATGAAAATGTCATATTTTCACATACCATCAAAGATTTTTGTGTTTGGGTACCTCAGAATCCTTGCGATGTAACAGTAAGTTCAATAGTTTCTTTTCAAACTTCATGACCCCAAAATTCTAGTCAATTAATGCACGAGCATGATTAATTGTAAGCAACTGCAAACAGTACGGTGGACGAATAAAGACACGTCCTCGCTAATTATTCGTGTGTTACCGTGCAGCGAGAATATGACATCTTCAGCCATGAGAGTCACGATTTTGTAATAGTTTTACGGCTCAATTTTTCCTCAACTCAATTTTTTCCAAGTCCAACGACTTTGATGAGCAATATATCAATTAAATATTTTCTTATTGAGAACTTCCGATTTATAAATTGAGTGATGTTCATATTTTTACCATTTTCCCGCAAAAACAAAAGCGGATGTAAGTTTGAGACAACTTATTTGAAAGATGAGAATGTATGGCACGATGCTGTGCGACACGATTGGAATGCATGGAAATCGATTGAATTTCGACATAATTTAGGATCAGTTTTGTAGTAAGGCAACTTAAGCGCTAAAACGTCGTCAGATTTTGATTATTCAAAAATATTCAGAGGAAAACATGTGGTGCATGCTTCTTCAATATCATTATTATTTATCGCATTTCTAATTTATTTTCCTTTAATTTATTCATAAGCCACGCTAGGGGCCAAAAGGAAGTGCATGTGCATATATGTCTGGCAAGCTAGCAAATGCATTTAAATTGTATTGTCGTGCATTGAGTAACGGACGAATCTTAAAAGCACATATTGCTATGTTCTTCAGCTGAAAAATAAACTACTGTTTGAATTTTGTCAGAGATTAGGCGTCGAAAAATGAAAAATTCGAATTATGAAGTACAATTTCTGCTTAGTGCATCTCCCGGTCTCTGTCGTTTCATATATTTAATTAGCATGAGAGTATGTGTGAATAACAATTGAAAGCTAGCTGTTATTATGTTCTCTTGATATATTGCCCAATAAACGAACGTTCAATCAATCAAATTGGAATTCGAGATTCTGATGACTAAATGGAATCGGGATTCGAATGTTCACTTCAATGATGATAATTTTTCAAGCTTAATATCGTTTTGTAAAACTTCAATTTAGATCAATGCAGACGCAGCTAAGTATCTGTGTCTGTGAAGTGAATGCACTACTCAATATTCATCTGAATACAGATTAAAAAGATGTTAAATATGTTCTCCAATCTTCAATTTCAGATAATCTCTTGTATATAGATTCCCCCGAAGAAGAAGATGGCTTCAAAATTATGCCAATTGACTTTGAATACTGTTGCTATGGATTTAGGTGAGTTACATTTCACTCAGCGTTGAAAAATGTGCGATAGAAGCGCAGTACCTATCGACTTACATGAATTAGCACAGTTAATAAGCATTCGACTTGTTATCTATTGTGCTATTTTCCTTGTCTCTCTTGATGAAAAGAAGACATATAGCATCAGAATTCGTGATCATTTACAGCTTTGACGTGACATCATTTCGAGACAGTGATGGAACATACAAGCCTGAATTGCAGCATTTCATAGTAACACTCACACGGATATGCAACCAACCATTCACTGGTTGCAATAAGATTTCCTTCTTCCATTTTATTCACTTTCGATAAAATGGAAGAAGAAATTCTAATTGTAATTTAGGATAAATGAAAAATTACTACAAGGATATGGATAATAACTAAGGATATGGAATAATAAATATTGACAAGAGGAAAAACAGGGAAGTTATTCAAATCATGTTACCAAAATTGGATTTGCATTGCTTCTATAGGTTGCTGTTTCACGTGGTTTGTTATTCATGATATTTTAATATGAAGTTTAAATATTATAACTCCTAACCATTATTAATAATACAAATGACTAGATCTTCACTGATATCGGAATCAAACAGAAATTCAGTTAAGTGTATTCCAAATGCATCGTAATTTAGTCTTGTGCACAATATGCAGCGATGTAAGACGTCAAATAATGACCTGATGCTATATGATAAACAAGTATCTGAGAAGTGTTGGCGCTTAAGAAGCTTTCGATCCGATCACTTGTAAACAAGTACTTTAGTCTTAGCATATAGGATCCAGCCTATATTTAATCATGTTTGTGATCAATCGATCGATGACGTTCCGTTCGTGGATAAAATGTCAATTTTGCACTAACGTCCATGTGACTGCTGAGATTCCAGAAATATGCTAAATTGCTAATGCGACAAACTTGTTCATGCACAAATAAACAAAAAAAGATCACTTATTTTATATGATGCACAGTTATTCCTGAGGATGCAACTGTATGAAGTATCGTTGTTGTGAATCCTGAATTTAAGATGTTTCTGCTTGTAGTTTTGCCATCTATTTGCAATGATGTGTTCCCCTTGGATATCCCTGTCTCAATTGGAAGTTTGAATTACTCGGTAAACGATTGCAAGGAAGAGTGTGGCGTTCAGACGGGTACTTCTTACGTAACCGACGGCATGCGCTAGGTTGTGCGACTTCTTCTTCTGATAGAGAACTAGGATGATAAGTGCGCATTTTGTCAGCATTTTGGACAGTGCGCTCTTGTATGACGTTAAGCGATGTGTTATTCATGATCATGATTCTGCTCTTTGATTGGCTGCTTGAATGACAACTGAGCTGAGTAAGGAACGAGATGATTTTCTCTCTATGCTGCATGTACTGTACCTCTATTTATTTTATGTACAAGTTGTGGTTTATCACATGAGCTCATGATCAGGAGGCAAGGGGCTCAAAATTTAACAGAAGCAAGAGATTATTGTATAATGCTAATTTAGCGATTATAGAATATAGTCAAAAATGAAAATAAGAAAGTCAAGCAAGTGATGCTGCTTTTAATACAATGAAATATAACCAATGCAACCTTATCAGTATATAGCAATGGTGGGCAACCAAGTTGGGATAGCGGGCCCCAAGGAGTGGCCCGCGAAAAGGCTCGCGAGCCACCAATTTTAAAAGGCAGTATTATAGGCTTTACATTCATTTATTCCGTACTTTTAAGTGCACATATGGGCTGCTATATATAGTATATATAGCATATATAGTGTATATATGTCTAGTATATATAGTGCGTTCATATATAGTGGTCGTATTACATAACAACATTTTGCATGTAGATGCATACAGCAGCATTGTACGCAACCACATGTAATTTGTTTAATATTAAGGAATGATTATTTACTTTCTACAATTCATGCGAGTGCTGAAGAGAAAACAACAAAACATGGAAGCTTTTCCTTTGTGTAATTAAACGGTAATTTCACTCGTTTGGGAATGTGAATGACATTACCTTATTACGTAGAGAGACATGCTCAACAGGGTATCGAATACTATGTGACTTAGCATAATCTCGAGCCGGTGATGACCATTCAGCGCTTAGACGAGAAGACTCATCACGAAAGGAGCATGGTTGGATAATTCGAATGTGGATTTTTGGGTTTTTTTGTGCCATCATATTGCTCACTTAGTTGTGAATTAATGGCTTTGCAAATTCTAAAGAGGATCCCTCACCCTTAGTTGCACCTCCCAAAGGTCGAAGTCTAAGTGAATCATCTTCACATCATCGATTCAAATAATGTTCGCGGGCCACTTGAGATATGAGAAGCGGTGGCGGGCCACCCAATATATCCCGGTGGGCCACCAAGTGGCCCGCGGGCCACGCGTTGCCTACCACTGGTATAATTGATGAAAGTTTCACCATACCGCATGCTATTTGAATCAATGGAAGACATCATCAGTGGGAATATAGGAGTACATGTAATATGAAAGCTTCAACGTAGACAGAAAAGTTATGATCTCCACATTACGACACCTAAAAATGACTTCATATTAATCCCATGAATGCACAATATTTCAAGCAAGAGCACTTGATTTTCCAGCGAAAATTTTTACAAAAACGGTTTTTGTATGTCGCTAAGAACTTTCGTGTTATTTGAATTTTATATCAAGGCCTTTCCTTAGGACATTTTGAAAGTGCATTTTTACTTCATGCCCTCCGGATAAATGCCGAAGCATGCATTCGAATTTGTTTTTCGTCAATTAAACGACCTTGATAAACCCTACGTGTGTCGACGTTCTCACGTAGAATCGATGTCACAATGAAAATTCGAATAAACGTAAATGTTGCTGATCGGTTGCAACCTTAATTCCACTCATTCACTGTTGGATCATTAGGCGAACATGCGATTTCATAACATTCAAAGATCAAAAAGAAATGCGGGTATCATGGTCTCACAACTCGTCAATATGTTTTAACTATTGTTCGAGTCCTGGTGTAACATCAACACGAATGGCAATCATGTACGCTCGAAATATTGGTGTAAATAGTTTTGATTGAAGTTTTCATTACACTCAAGTGTCTTACGCAATCAATTGGCGTTGTTTTGTTCTCCACCTCTCGGCATACATTTGCGCAGCATTATCGGACTTATTATTATTTTTCTCTGAAGCTGTTATTTGAAACGATCATGAAAGTCGGAATTTATTTTCCGTTGACGATACTTCAGTCGATGAATATTCAATTCATCGAAAGGAATATTTGAATGCAAGTAATCATGGATTGTTTGCATGCATGAATTTGAAAATATCTGAATAATACTTAACACAAGCCTGAAAGCGTGATAAACATGTCGGATTGAATCTGTTTTCAAAACACTCCACAAGTATTGCAAATCTGCGCGTCTGTCGAGTTCTATCTAGTTTCTGTTCTTGTTAGACAGGATCACAGAAAAACGCACGCAGATTCAATGGGGAGCAGATTGAAGCCTTCTGCATAAAGAGATTCTTTTATGTTTTCTGTATTGTTATTGAAAAGTATTAAGTCTAGAGCCATTATTTTTGGCATGTCTTCAAGTCATTTTCTGTCATGTGAATGTGTTCTTATCACACTTCTGACGGGTGATGTATGTGAGAATATGGTTGAAGAATTTTTGTATAGCCCAAAAGTGCTCGACAATTTATAATTGGATTTAAGACAATCAAATATGTTGTCATTATTTTTGTTTTTGTAGAGAGCATTTAGTAAATGTTTGTGCTTTATTTAAACTGTTTTGAAAAGGTCCTTATTGAGAATGAATAAGGTATTTCACTACTTTGCTATCTCTCTTGTTCAGTTGCAGCATCTCTAATGTTGTGTCATAGATATCTGCGGCTGCGTTGTAGATTTTTAGTGAAAACTAGCAGCACTCCAACCTTTGATCGGAATGGTCGATGTGATGCCAGCGATGTTAGATAATCAAAACATCAATCCATTAAACAACATGTTGAAGTCGGCAGTAGCATGTTCTTCTGCTTCACAGTTCAATGCTCACGGTGTTAGACCGTGATTTAGTGGTAAAAAATTGCTTGGGGTGGGGCATACCTTTCGCACACTTTTAGCGCATGTGAAAACCGGACTATTGAATACATGATTTAACTGTGGAGCAATGCGAGAAATCATATCTAAACTTTGAATCAAGTGACTAGTTCAAACACAGTTCACTACGTATTTGAGACTAAATTCCAAATAGCAGACGACCCATTGTTTATTGATCGGAGTGTTCAGATGATTGTAGCAATAACTGACTTATGGGTTCACAGCCATATCGTGTCACATTTTTCAATAAGAAATTGATTTGCTGGAGGTCCCTGTATATTAATGAAGTTGTTGACTCTTCATTTTTTACCATTAGCGGGAACAATAATATATCGTTAGCGATATCATATTCATGCGACAAACCTACACTCTCAGTTGCGCTTAGGGGAGTGCGTTGCAGTTTTTCTACATCGTCAAATAGGCTGCATGTCGACCAAGGTTGTCAACAAGTCACTAATAACATACTGAATGTTCTACGATATTCTATCATCGACAAAATAAAACTGGATTATATGCACAAAGATTAAAATCTTCATTAGAATAGTTTCGGGGCATGTTCCCCCACAAAAACAGGACTGAGGGAATGTCGTTCTCTTGTCTACGCTACTTTTTAGGGAGCGATTCTGTCAAATTGCAAATGTTTTAATAATAGTCCGTAGCAACTTCATAAACAGCTTTTAATAGAGTGGCCATATGTCTGCAGCCTTTTTGACAGTAATCATTAAACTTTTGACATAATTCGAATTGCCTTCTTTGTAATTTGGTGTAGTGTGGTCGAATGATATATTGTTTTGCATTAAATTTCTCGCATGTGTGTGTTGTAAATGAAATACTCGCAAGATATATTTCATGTTAGACGATGGTAGCTTGGATTTCGTGCTCGTGTCGTGTGTTCTTGTTTCGGCTGAAAAACTTAGTATCGCATTGAGAGTGAATTTCCAACTACTGTTGACCTATAATTCAAATTTGTAATACTTGTAGAGCTCCTCAATGTAGAGCTTTCTCAACAACATTGATAAGAAAGCTGCGGTCCATTGATTATTCATTACGTGAATGGAGCACTGAAACTTGAAAAAAAACTAGTGACCGCTAGACAATCAACTTCGCGGAAGAATGTTTTCTCTTTACTTTATGCTTCACAGTAAGAGAACATATGTGTTTGAATATACCTCAACTAGGAGCAGCATTTTGCTTTGCCTCCTTCCATTATGACATTATTCTAAGATTATGTTGACAGCGATGTTGTTTCATATTGCTCAACTTCGCTTAGTGTTGAAAGCAGCACTGCTTCTTTCTCTTGGTCAAGTCTCTCAAATAATTGTTTGATTGATATTTTGAAAACATTGTCTGAAAACGGATTTCTCGTCGGGGATGTGATCTTATCATGTATGACGTACTGACTGCATCACTGTACTCACTTCACACCGAATTTTCAAATGCGTCTGTCGTTTCATCGATTATATTTCTATTTTTAGCATAATATTTTGTCTACCGACGCGTTCGTTGACAGTCAAATTCGGACAAAACTGTCAGCTAAAAACTGATTTCATCAATTTCCGACTGTCTCATTATCGATACTCCAACCGCTTCATTTTCTAGCGAACTGCAGATCTATTGCGTGAATCCTTTATTGCGAGTTCATAGATTTGTTGAACATTATGTATCATCATTATCTTTATTAAGAGAGTCAGTAGAATGAGCTGAGAGACATGTAGGCAAATAATGCTGTTCCACTGACGTTTACGACAAGCTATTATTTTTCTTGTAGGCGTTGAAGACATTTTTCACAGAAGATTGAGGGACAAGCGGTATATGACATGGTCGGAAGGTCCCCTCAGCTGTTGGTAGCAATTCTCAATGTTTGGATTTGTACGAGCGTAACAGCAGAGGGAACCTTCCGATCATGTCACTGAAGACATTGATTCTTCAGCACCTTTCAGACAATTTGAGACTTGTGTTAAAGAGGAAATGCTGTATTTTAGGTTAGACCAAGATTGGTTTACATGATTGTCTGATCAAAATGATTTTGATGGTCGGACACAGTGAATTGTGTAGCTCGTCGTCATCTATGGACTGATGCGTGGGGTCTTTATAGAATTAGTGAAAACTGAAAGTTTACAGTCGTCGGAAAATTTACCTTTAACACGACACGAAGATTTTAAGTCGAAACACGAACACGACATAACTCCTTTACCGCGACACGAACACTTTATTCCAAGCCATCAACTTCTAACCCGAAAGTAACAGGAAATTTATTTTATGAATAATTCATTTAAAAAACAGAAATCCATACTAACCAATGATGAACCGGAGGTGGCTCACCAGACGAAGAAAATGCAATTTAAATTACAATAAAGGTTCAGTGAGATGCTCAGTAGGTGGTCTTCGTGCTTGGCAAAGTGGTTATGTGCTTGGTGGCCTACCGATCTTCCGGCCCAGTGGTCGAACCGCGAGTGTCATTGAAAGTCGGTAGGAGGGGCATCCGGGCTTGTAGATCACTACGTTCCAAATAAAAGTCTGACCATGTTAACATACACCGTGCAAGCCCCAAGTATGGGGAATAGTAAAGTTAAAATACAATTTTCTATTTTTTAGAAGTTCAGTGAGGGCTGTATACTTCAAATCGATTTAATATGAAGCTGCTTATCAAGCTGCTCTGGACTCGAGTAACCTTCTCATGTTAATGACAAAACCGCTCTGCTGAAAATACACGTTCGCTTGAAGTGGTAAATGTGGTGGCAAGAATGGCGATGGTTCGCACAAGCTATTCTGTTCAGGTTTGGGAAGGTCTACTTGACAGCGGCTCATCAACGGAGGGGGTTGACACTCTCGGCTTGGCCACTTATTGGTCAGCTGTATTGCGTCCTTAGCCAATCTATCCGTCCAAGTGCAATAAAAAAATGCATGCTAGTTGTAAATCCTTCATCTTCTTGGAATACACTGATAGTCTGTCCTTTGCTAGAACAGGTTATGAAATAACAATGAAAATTTACAATGAAACATTCTCAGCACGAAAATAAAACACACCTGGAATTGTAAAAGCACGAACATGAATAACAAGGCTCAACACGACATGAAACATGATTGAGTTCGTGTCGTGACCATGTCAAGAGGCTAACTTCAAGGGCCAGATGCGGTATGCTTGTTCATGATTTCAAAAACTTGTTAAAATATTTTATACTTTTGTGTGTGCCTGTGTTCACTTTTCTTTTGGGTTCATGCTATGTTTGGTTTTATCCCGGATCTAATTTTAAGCGGATTGAGATCATGACAATTCTCTTCTTCAAATGTTACCCAGATATATTTTCAATCCTTCGCGCAAGTGCTGTGACTATCAAGGCTGCAAACATTAATGCTGCTGTCACTTATGACCTAGTGACATCAGATATCAAGACAAAACAGAACTTTTCTGAAAGAGAGCGTGTGAATCAGAAATAACAGCGAACAATTTCAAGGGAAAGCACGTAGTTGCATTGTTTTAATTGGCGCCTGAAATATTTCGGAAGATTGAAGAATCCAAAATGACCAGTTTAATGATGCAAAATATTTTTATCAATTTGAACTCGGCTACCTTATTTACAGGCAATAATGCGAGGACCATCCTACTATCTGTGAAAGTGCCCACACATTTTATCATAGTATATTTAAAGAAGGCAGCGATGCATCACATGATGATAACATTTGCATCGAAGCGTGTGAAAGATATTTTAGAAATCTCAATCAGCGCATGTCTACATGTGTATTCATAGCATTACTACCCGCTTTTTTCATTGCTGCCCAGTTCATTTCAATTAGCACAATATTAATAAATTTTTCAGGCAACAGTGTAGGACATTTTCAGGCGCTTTCGCGTCCTCAAGTGTCCTACATTGCCCTCAATTTAATATTGAGTAGTTTCTCAAAGAGCTTTTGTAGAAATCCTTTTTGGCACATGATTGCTTTCCATACTCAATATGTTCATTGACTGCCTTTGAATTTTTCAATTTTTATCTTTATTGTTCATTCCGACATCTGATGGTATTGGAAGGGACGTGAATTCTGCCGAAAACATTTTGCCTTTTAATGTATGGCTGCAATTGTCTTTGTCTCTAAATAAGGTAATGAAAATTAAAATGGAAACAGTTTAATCCTAATGATATTTTGGATTACTATGCCTCATGGCACAAAATTAAGGAAAATACATTGTACAAATTTCCTAAGCTTGATACTGTCCTTACGAAATTAATTCCTTAACATTAAAATAAATTCCAAGTTAAAACGAAATGATAAAACTCGGAGTCGGGAGACTGTAATCAATTAGATATGAATGGTCAAAGCAATGGTCAAATCATCGGATTAATAATCACATTTCAAGAATTTTATGTGCGATGCAGTTCTTGGATTTATGTAAAATTGCTGTTCTTGATCAATTTTGAATATTTTTCAGGGCATATGATATTGGAAATCATTTCAATGAATGGTGCTATGATTACACTAAATCCGAATGGCCTCATTTCTCATATAATTCACACGATTTTCCAACCAGAGAAGAGCAGGTAAGAAATGTTACCTCAATTAGTTGTGTGAACTTCTCTTTATAGTGATTGATTCGTAAAGCTTTTGTTTTGTTGACATGAATTCTTCATCTTGCAATGACATCTTACGTATTAATTGATACTTGTTGTGAAAGTTCTTGGTATAGTGATTGATAACAATATTTATTATTTGCACAATGTTGATGTTACTTTGATTTCCTAGTCACAACGCGAATGATTGATGAATTATGAATTCGCATTATTAGATGTTTAGTGCAATTATCATGGCGATGAAATATCTTTTCGACACGAATGAATGATTTTCGACATTTTGATAATAGGATATCGATGTTGTCGCTATATTTTCATGGTAAAATATCCATGATAATGAGTGTGATCTATTTATGCTCATCACTGTCTTGGCTTTGAGATTTCTGTATTTGACATTGATATTGTTCGCCTCCCGTTTGTGCAAAGCCTTCTTGTTTGGCGAATTGTCCAATGTGCAGCAAGAACTTGGAGGAGACTGATGTTAATAATGGAATAATACATGTAGCTGTCAATTTAAGTAGATCGCATTCCGCGTTGACAAAATCAGAATGAAGTGAAATATGCTCTACTCACCGAGTTTTTCTTCAAGGTTTCTAAAAGTTCACTCACCAAAATTGTACTCAAAAACTTACCCCGAGGGAAACTTTTGAAAGTTCAAGTGCTTTCTTAAATCCTTGGAAATATTTTTCAGCCGAAGTACTCGACATTTTTATAACATGCAATTTTTGAACTGCAGAAAAAATACTGCAGAATCTATGCACAAGAGTTTGAGCGATTTTAGTGAGATGATCGCGATTTTGACCTTCATTATGTCAGCTAACTTACGTACATTGATTGTACAGTGCATTTGCTCTCCACAGGTAGCAAAAGCACTGAGTAAGCGTGAATTGTTCTGGCGTTGCTTCGTGATACATTCTACTCGTGTAGATTAATCAAAGGCGCTGTGTCAATTCTCACTGCGCTGTATAAACCCTGTTGTTACCACTGGATAAAAATTATTGGAGACGAAAACTCAAAATCTTAGGTCACGGGAGGTGTATTTTATGCTTGAGATATACAGTCGTTATATAGATCGCCACTGTGATTACACAAAGCGTAAACGTTCGTGATATTAATCAGACGACAGGATATATTCATAATTGAATAATTTATCACGTTAGCGTAAATCATGCGCATGACGCGAGGAGAGAAGCCCTCCAAAGATATAATCAAAAATCTGTGAAACTTCACTTTTTTAATTTTATTATCTGATCTCTCGGAGTCATGCGTCTTCCATGGACGTTTTGATCAAAACACTTAACCCAGCTCTCGCAATTTTCCGGTAACCGGATTTTTATTGCAAATGTTCTAGTACGCATGTTTCAAATTCATGCAGACAGGCCTCGGTTTGTCACGACTTTCCGCAACTTTTGTGAGATCTAGTTAGGATCCCCGACACAACCTACGAAGAGAACTCGAATATTACTCCATGACCCAAAATCCTATCCCCAATCAATTTCCCACGAAGAAAGGAAGTCCTCCAATGCAGATGTTCTCCATTAATTAGCTTACACACACGTAGGAGACCTGAGAAAAGGTATTTCAAAATATAGTTGGGATTCTGTCATTCATGTTTACAACCATCGAAATGAAAACTTTGATTTTGATGCACTGAACAGTTTCAAAGTAGCATCAAATCTCACAAGTAACACTGAAATGGTGAATGTATACAATGTATCTATCACTGTATCTGAGCGATTTATGTGAGAGCTGGTGTATCAGACCAAATGGATAAAATGAACTTTTTGTTAAAAAAAGCCTACTATTATACTGAGTACAAGCTTCTTCCATAGTTTCACAGAAGAATATCCTAAACCTTAAATTGCAAACTTTTTTTAATTTATAATTGACAGTTGTCCTTAATTTATGAAACATTGATCATCGCATTGACTGCGATCTGCGACTATCAAATAGACCTGATGTGATGTAGGATGAAAAGTTAAGCGACTACGTGCTAAAAGCTGAAAAATTTAGTTTCAAATAATTAATTTATTAGTTAATGGTCTATAACTGACCTACCATTCAATCGAGCATAGCCTCCGCTTTTGAAACTTAGTCAGACAGTTCGTCTGAACTTGTTAAAACTTCTTGGGCAGCGCAAGCCAATCATGGAAGCTTGTTGTCATAATATCTGTTGTTCCATCCTAACTGTTGTTGTTGAATGTGTTCGTTTATGTCATGCAGTAATTTATTATTTTTAAATTAGATGATTTCTGTATTTAAATAATTGGTTTGCAGATTCATGCCAGTGTTTCGACACAACATTTGACATTCACAACAAAAGGTATCGTTCACAACAAAAGGTATCGGTCCATGGAATCGATTGAATTATTAAACTGCAAAAAATGTCCTGTTTTTCAGCAATATTCTGACTGCACAAAATTTGTTGTGAGATATAGGCTTCAAAACCATTCAATTATTTCCTAAGAAAACTGAAAATAAGTCATGCTGTTCAAAGATAATTGTGAACTATTATGTGACATACTCACCAAGCCAAGTAAAAGGCGGCATATTCACCTAGGAAATCCCAACTTGTTCCTCTTATGACTTCCTTTATAATGCAGTTAGTTGTTAAGGTCTTTTATTGAAAGCATGTGATCAAATAATCCGAATTTGATTTTAATATCATTGAGAAAATGTGGAGTTCGTTGCTGTCAACCGACAAGAGGCTATTACAGAATGTATTCTTTAAGTAGCGTTACAGAAGTGTGATAGCAACGTTAACTACTCCTCATCTTCTTCATTTTTAGTGTGAAGTAGGTTCTCAAGAAATCTCATCTGTGTATGTAGTCTATACACAAGGTGTGTAACTTAACATCTGCATTTTCTGGCCGCAACCGATCGCATGTTCATTGGATATTAGGGATTTAGACTGAGTGTTTTTTCAAGGCTTGTAATTACTTACTCATCGATACTATTTGCAATGAAAAGTGACACTCTCTTCAATAACATGTTCATAGTCACCATAATGATTCTATCAGTCAAGATTGTGATATCATGATACTTTAATAGAATAGGTACTAAGGGGAGACAGGAACATTGTCTCCACAAGTGATGATTTCCTCATTTGTCTGTATGAAGAATACACATTCTGGATACAACAGCCGTAACATGAGGCGAGAAAGAACCTAATCATCAATGTGACATTGAAATTCGTGCACATACTATGACACAATCAAATTTTCTCGGAATTCATGGACTGTCCCATTTCCGTGTTAGTGTATGCATCGAAAGAAGATACTATTAGGGCTTCCAAATCCCGGACGATTTCTGATCCCGGGATCCCGATCGGGATTAGGGGATCAATCCCGGGATCCCGAACTTTTTTGACAGTTAGTGAATTATTGCGTTAAAAGACATCAGGTGTTTGTACACGGGCACACCAATGTTCCAAACTCGATTGATCCACATTATACGTGCACATTCACTGTATCCATTTGCTGTATATGTACATGTAAGTAAACTGACTATTTTCATCAATGTGTAATTTAGACGAAGCACAAGAATGTCATACTCTATACTCCATTGAAAAATTCAGATGACTCAGAAAAATTCTTTATGAAATATATGAACTCTCTGTATTGGAAAATACAAAACATCTTTACAGCTTGATAACAAGATCAACAAGTAGGCTAACAAACGTCAAAGTGAGCATCTAGAAAACTTAGAGGAAACGAAGGATTACTGTGGGGGAATCTACACTAGATAACTTTAACAAAAATGAATGAAAATAGTGGGCTATCAAATGCATGAGCTCTCTTCTATAAAAATTACAAAACAAGCCAAATCAGCATATTTGAAAGTTAGTAAAAACTAGAAACAAAATAAGTCAACAAAATAAAGCTGATGACAATTGCATGTACTGTACATACATATCTAGGTGAACGTTCTATAAAAATCTGCTACGGAAAAACAATAACAACATACATGCAAGCTACTATCCACAAGGGTCATGCGCAAATAGTATATGAGTAGAAGATGAACATTATACATGTACAGACAGTACATTGTACATGTACGTTAAAGGCACTAATTTTAAAAGCAGTCAATGGGCAAATGTGCATGTAAATATGTGAAAATCTATAATCGGGTATCATCATGCAAGTTGAAATAGGATCGTAAGAAGGCCAGTTGGCTCAAAGTGTCATCACGAAGACTGCCTCGAACTTTGTTTAAAAATAGTCCTGCTGCAGAGAAAGCTCGCTCTGCTTCCACACTTGCTGGTGGAATAGTCATCAAGGCAGCGTGCAACAGTTCGAGGTACTTACCTCTCTGTCCAACTGACCTCAGGAACTCCAGCTCTCGTCCCATTGTCTTTTCAAGGCTGGGGGGCCCTTCTTGCTTTGTCAGGTCTTGACCGATTGCCCTTTCCAGGCGTTCCTCCATAGTGGTGGGATCCAAGGGGGCAGCTGTTGAGGTTGTTTCTTCTTCACAATCCGGAGCGAGGTTCATCTTCTCCGCCAGATTTATCAGAAGATATTTTGCAGCATTGAATTCCGTGCTGTTGTTTGCTCTCCCGCCTTTGGATAGAAGACGGATTGCGATGATAAGATTCCCGCGCCTCTCTGATATGCGCGACTCAAATGCTGAACAGAGTCGTTTTGCAATATTGCTTTGCTGTCGCTGTAATTCCTCGATAGCGAATTGAACCGCGGTTTCAGCCATGCTTAAATTGCACTCTCGACGCGACAATGTCTTCACGGTAAGCTCGAGCGGCTTCAATGCTCGGATAATGGCATTGATGAGGTTGATGTCTTTTTGTTGGAAGGGAACGTCAAGGTCTTGACAGACGAGTGATTTCTGAAGACTCTTGTGCAGAAGATAGAATCGCTCCAGCATGTATAACAAGGAGTTCCATCTCGTCTTGCTGTCTATGATGAGTTTCATCTCCTTGCCGTGATCAACCTTCACAATATTCTGAAGATGGTCGTTACGCACAGTACTTCGACGGAACGTGTTAACAAGCTTACGTACCATAGCAACCACTTCTGCGATTCCAGATTGCAATTCGACGCCGGCCGTTGAATCAATGTCCCATGGACTGGTAGAATCTTCATCATCTACATCGACGTTATCCCCCTCTTCATCATCCTATTCAGTGTCATCGATGATCGCTTCCTTTTGATATAGAACGTCACTCACTGCCAGATGAACGCCATGTGCATAACATAACTGATGCTCACATGGGATGATAGTCCCGAATTTCTTCATCACAGATGCACCATCCGTTGTGCAGCAGATGATGTCTTTGCACAGCTGCAAGCCGAAGCTGTCAATATGTGCAGTCAACAGTTCATTCAGACTCACGGCAGTCCCTGAACCGGGTACTCGGATTAGGCCCAGGTTGAATAGTTGATCCTTGGCATGAATATTGACGTTCATGTATTTCTTGTTGTTGAGTCCTGTCCATTCGTCTAATGTCAGCGAAAATCGCTCGCCTTTATCACGCCGCACTTGCAGTTCAGTCTTGTATTGCACTTTCACTGTAGCGGCGAATTCAAGCACGCGAGCTCTAACAGTTGTCGAAGAAGTTGGAACTTTCACGCCATACGAAAGCAATGCCACTGGTAAGTCCTTCGATGTTATGAAAACGCTGAAAGGGATACCGTCCTTGGCAGCCATTCTAGCCAAGACTTTGTTCGTTGAATCGACGTTGGATTTGTAATAGTCTGTCATTAAACGAGGTTTTTTCGTCGGGGCTTGGTCACTGTCTGCGGCGGAGCTCTGTTTCGACGTACTGCCACCATCACCAGGTTGTGTTTCGTCGCTCCTAGGATCAATTTCATGTTTCGTACGAAGATGAGTGAATAACCCTTTCGTCGATCCGCCCTTAATGCTGATGATCACCGAACAAATTGTGCACTTTGCCTTCTCGTTCTTCACTCTCTCGAAGTGCTTCCAAGCTTTAGATTTCAATAGCAGTGTCATATTACGAAATGTTCTGTACTGCAACATGCGGGAGGAAGTCCAACGAAGCTTACGAATCCCACGAAGACATAGTGAAGCCAGGCGGGAAATGAGTGTATCAGTGTACAGCGGCAAAGTTGACACTAGAGGGAGCCACAAACTCCTAAGGCGGCAACAGGCGTCCAATTAGCAGAGCTATAATGGGAGTTTATCATTGTTTTGTGTAATACGAACAATGAAAGCGAAATGGGAAGATAAATTGGCTGCAGCGCCTACAGCTTGTTGACTGTGGCTGACCAGTGACCATCTGAGCTGCAAGTTGGACGTGATTATTGCGCAATGCGGGGCAGCCGTAGAGCACGTGCTAAGTTTTCTCAGATTCCTATTGACGACACAGTATTACACACAGGCTTTCAAAGCGTTTGCTCGCAACCGCATCCTTTGTGGCGCCCAAATGTTGTCAATTGCAGACATGAAGGTCTGAATCGCTCATCATAGGGGGCCTAACTAGCTAGATTAATTAATTGAATTGAGACATTCGGAAAATGTTTCCACAGCCCTAATACATTCTTCTCGTTTTATTACACTTCATTACTTTTTTTACACTTTCATTACTTTTATTACTTCATTACACTTTATTACGCAAGATATGTAGATGATTGCATTTGCGTTTTTGATGATATAAAGAAAGTAGAACGGTTTCACCAATTTTTAAATAGACAACACAAAAATTTAAAATTTACTGTAGATATTGGAGGCAATAGTATAGCATTCTTGGATGTTAAAATAAATATTACGAATAATTTGGAAACTAGCATCTTTAGAAAAGAAACGTTCACAAATGTGCTATTAAATTTTGAAGCAAACTGTCCAAGAGCGTGGCACCGGGGTCTGGTTATTGGAATGCTGAGTAGAGCATATACGGTAGCCAGCAATTGGAATATATTTCATGATGAAATTGAGAAAATTCTGAAAATCTTTGAATGCAATGGTTATACTAACAACTTTGTTCTTAAAATTGTTTCGGATCTTCTCGTTTTAGAATTATTTCAGTGTATAGGATGGGATTATGCGTCAATAGTTAGCTACATGTAATTGCATGTTGTCTGGAATAATGATAGATAGCCGAACCAGCACCTCAAGTCAGTACATCTTCACAATTTCTAGTGTACATTGTAATTGTATACTATTGTACATGTCTGGTGCTAGACTTCTCAGACAGTTTTAGATTAGAAAAGTGGGCATTCGGCCACCTACATGTAGGACTACGTCCAATTGTCTATGATTGACTACTTCAACTTGGATTCAGTAATCCCGGGATCCCGGACCCCCAATCCCGACTACCCCTGAAATTGGCTGAATCCCGGGATCCCGGGATTGGAAGCCCTAGATACTATGTGGAGGTTTCGGTTTTTGATATTTCATCGCACAATATCCTCCATATTTTCCTTAACATTTAGTTATTTTTCGGTAAATCAATCGTCTCTTTGATTATGCGATTACGATTAATCGATGACTAATTAAAATTTCTACACAATTATTCTAAACAAAATGTGTTGTAGGGAATCATTAAATTCATCACAGTCCACGTTTATGAAATATACGTACATTCGAATGACACGAAGTTTCTCTCATTCTGCTTTGCTGTGTACTATTTGAAAGTTAATTTTAATTGTTGTGTAAAGAGTTGTTCAGCAATGAGTTTAGTCAAATAATCAGAAATTAAACCAATCTGGATTTGGTTGTCCTAAACTAAATGGCATTACCTTCATTTTTCAACTGCTAGATCCCGCAGATCAATCAGTTAACATTGGCGGATTATCTTTGCTCATTATTTATTCATCGATCGGCCAATATCTTTTCATAAAGTGTTATTTATTTTTGATGATAATTAATATCAAATTCATGCATTGGTGTATAATCATGTATCAATCGTTCTCCATCTTGAATGAAATCTCTCAAACATTCAGTGCATTATAATACGGTATTCAGGATGCTGCTATACTTTGTTCAGTAACGATTGATACCTCCTGTTCGATCGCTGTATTCTCTGAAAATTGAAAGATGAAGTTTCGCGCAAGTGCATCAAAATCTCCAACAAACCTCAAACTATCCGATGAATGAAAATCGGATTCATAAAAGAACAGAATGACTTTTCGTATCAAAATGTAATTGTTCTCAAGAGTTTTCATGGTCATGAATCTCATCATGTCATCCGAAAAGGACTGATTTTAACGGACAAAAGTTTGGCTTTCGACAAGGCAAGCGAATTTTTGTAATAGATTCTGCTGGCCCTTCGACTTCGGCTACTAAACTGATAAACGTGACATCATCCTATGGGTAATAATGTTAAGCAATCTTTTATGCTTAATTACATGGGCTCGCAGCATTATTTGCCCTTAGTCCTTACCCATTGGGTCTCATTGCAGCTTGATATTTATAGAATGGATCGCATAGTTGTGGGTCATTAAAAAGGCGTCAAAAAGAATAAAGATTATTACTGAAAGAAGGCAATCTTTTCATAGAATACTACGTTTTGATGCGAATTGTAGCTCCTCCGTAACCTTATGAAAACGGCAATCCGAAGTGGATTAAGACCTCGCAGAGGGTAGCGATCACCCCCTCCTTTATATCTGAGGCACATTGCTGAAAAGCTTTGATGGAAATCATTGTACAACACAAATTAGTGATATTAGCGTCTCATAACAGACTGAATTTGTCACTATAAATCCCAATTCATAATTTCAAATGTATATTTTCTACAAATTGCCGATATGAGAATTTTCACATAACGAACATTATTTGTACCATCTTCTGATGTGAGAAATCATTTGTTTCGTCCTGATAATCATCAACTACAGATTATTTTGCTGACCTTCTTATGAAATTAGAAGTGGTGGTGTCCATAATTGATGAATAAGTAACACAGGAGTTGTCTAAAGATTTCGACGTCCAGACCTTAGTTCTGTTTTCCATTTTAGCCGTTAATTACTTTTCACCTTTGACATTTTTAGAATGACTGTATCATTTTAGGCGCTTGACGATCTCTCATGAGCCAGTCATGTAATCTCGCTTGCTCCATATGTGTGCTATCGATGCTGTAATATCACTCATTGGAATAATTAATTTGTCCGTTGAAATTCTTCTTTTTTTCTGATAAAATAGACCCGGGTATATGGAGAATTGTTAAATCCTTCTCATCATTTACTTTCAAGTAATGTTTTCTTATTGTGTAGTTTCCTTCTTTTTGAATCTCGATGTGTTCGGCTGTTTGGCATGTCACACTGTCATAATTGTTTTTGGTTTCAGGAGTGGGATTATATTGTTGTTAAATATTTAAATTCATTTTCTATTGTCGAATACGGATACTTTATTTATGAGGATATCAGCAGCTCTTGATGGTTGTCGACTCGAGTCTAATACTCGAAGGGAGTTTGGAACATTTTCGGATTCGAGACAATGAAACATGTAGACATCGTGATACTTGTTCATCAGGTTTGTAGTGTCTTGAACTGTTTTGATTGCCTGGCAAGAGCTCACATTTTATCTCATGATCCATTGTTTTGGCATGAGTTTTTTCAGTATGTGTAACTGAAGCATGAATAGAAATAAAAGTTGATGTAATGTCGTCATAAGCTGGTTGATCAGAAGCAGTTGTTATTTTGAGAATCAACGATAGTTACTTGCGCTTAGATTGACAACTGAGAATGGCGTCTATTTGGAAAGCAGATTTTCTATAGATTGAAAAACTTACTTTTTCATTGATTACATTGACGCAAGTCACTTCACACACCCTGAACAACAAGTTTCATATTTTCCTCCCTTTGGGGGTACTTGATAAGTTTTTTCAGCGCTGTGCTATCGATCATCAATGAAGATATATGATCGAATGGGTGGTGAACAAAGTCTCTCTTTTCTAATCCTTCATGGATATCACTAACTTCCATTCTTCTTTCACTAATTTGGGAATTTTGATGGAGATTATTTTCCAAATATTCGGATGCTTTTCTGACGGTCTTGGAAAGATCAACATTTTGACAGAGTATACAACCCAAAAGTAGATACTGCAATTCAGCAATCATGTGGGAAGGCAATTTGAAGCGATATTTCAGTCATTATGTTATTATCATTGAGTATTTCATTCTTTGCTGCTTTGTCGTGCAGTTTTGCGCATAATTCTTTTTGAAAGAATCATACATCAGTTGATAGACAAAGGACATCGCAATCGCACATAGCATATTTGTCTATCGAATTTCTTTTTTGATATCTCTTCGTTATATCATATGGTTGCGTCAGGTCGATCCATAGCAAACCCAAATGAATTAAATGGCCTTCTTTATTTTTCAACAGTGATCTTTAAGGTATTTAAATTTTTCAAATTGCTTTACTATTGGTGTGAATTTATGCATTTGCTCGTAGGATTGTTTTCGGTGCAAGAAGCGATACACAGATTGCGCATTAGTTGCTTGTGAGAGTATAGGCACGTATTTATGCATTTGGTGTCCATTTATTCTGAGTCTTATTTTGTGATAAGACGGATTTCAGTATCTCTCGTTAGATGTAAACGATGCGCTTCAGGAATATCTTGCGTTAATCGAATCTGCGTTTCGCATGGCGCAGACCCCATGGGAAATTGTGAAATGCTTTTCTGATCTGATGATTCAAAAGGTCAGCGATGACCTTTTCATTTGAAAATCTACATTTTGAATTTCAAATTAAGAGGAAAACAACGATGCGCAAACATTTATTTATGATGCACAAAAGATTCCAAATGTCAGCTCGTCTGGACATGGAATAGAGAGATGTTCTCAAACTTAACAATTTAAGCACATACTTTCTTGACAGCTTTACCAACTGCGTTTCTTCGTACAGCAACTTATCAGTGAGACTCGTAATGGCCCAAACTAGAATTAGCTGAAGGACTGTACACAGGGATGTGATTTTTCCTGATTTATCAGGAAGTCATGATTTTTAGGTTGATTTCGGTCATTTTTGAGACAGGACAGATTCTGCAAGAAAATATATGGGTTAGGGGGGGGAATTGGGTAGGACTTCATATATTGATTAATCGTCTTTAGCTTTGACAGTAACATAGCCGTTTTCTTTATTTCTCAAACGTATCCCTATTCTTATGCCACTTCATTTTCAGCAATACCAGCCATGTTTCCAGCCTGAGCATGGATTCAATGCCAACAGAAATTTCAATTTCTGTGCTTTAAAAACAAGCAGAACCATTTATGTTTAATGATATCCGCCAGTTGAACGATGAATTATGCGAATATTATGTAAGAATCTCAAATCAATCGCATTATTTGAGTTACATATAGTATAGAAAACAACTCGTCACACTGAGTTCGTATAATTTGCACGTGGCATGCGGCTAACAAATATGACTCCTGTATGATTGTGATTGTTTCGTTATGACTCAATGCTAGGTTTTAATCACATCTGTTGTCACATGGGTTTCGCCTAAATGCAAACGTAGAATATATCGGCTACATACATTACTTAGCGCGTTGCTTTTGTTTTCATTTTGTGTCACTTCATTTCTTGCTTATAACGGAACTATACCAGGCAATATGTGAATGTCCCAAACTAATGGTTCTACTGTTAATGTAGTAATGACTATTTATACTAGCCTCTTCAAAAATTGTCTTTCTGACACTTTTCGTTTGGTCAATCATATTCCTGTGTGCACAGTAGGCTACTCTGCGTCTGTTCATGCCGTGTCGCTGATGATTATTAAATATTGCTAAGCATCAGTTCGTCCGTTGAGCATAGAAACGAAAGAAGTATCAAATTCTTTTTCTTGATATTTTACATAACAGTATTGCAAAAATTATTCACCATGAGAAGTGATTACGAGCTCTACTCCTCGGTTGCATAATAACGAAAGACGAGGTATGGTGTTGAAGCGTACTTTACGGGTCACATATCGCGGGGGTGTCACAGCTTTCAAAATAATATTCTTTTTGTCAACTTACATTACTAGATTACTGGTCTGATGCAGTTCAAGTGTATTCATTATTACTTTGAATTTTGTGCTCTCATGTTTACTCCTGCAATAAAAAGATATTGCTACTACAACATAGCATCAAACATCTTGTGTATACGTGCAGATTGTGTTGCTTGATATCTACACTGTGACACTGGAGATGATGTTGATGTTTTCACGCTTTCATTTATTCCCTGGAAATGCTGATGAAGGTAAAACAGCTTTCTCACCCAAAACAACTGATCGTCCACTTGGACACAGACTAATGTTTCAAACCAATTTTGTGGAAATGGAGTACCTATGAATTATGCTTGTTGCTCACTTCATGATACTGTTTTAGTGCTCCAAAATGTGAGCAGAATTTTTTCATCAATCAACTTTCCAAAGCTCATCAAGACAACATTCAGAAAGTCGCGTACCGATATATCTCATGATGTGTCTTAAGTATATATATCATGATTCAAATGCTTATTTTTACTTGTATACAACACTTAAATCGACACTACGGAGTTTCACTCCTTAAATGAGGTACTCAAATATTGTAGCACAATTTCGCTATAAATTTGTCTGAAAGTGACAGTGAATGAATTTAGATCTACAGTGAAGAGCATTTTTCAATTACTTTCATTTGCACAGGCTTGATATTTGATGCTGTTTTTGAATGTAGCGCCTATTTTACTGACTTCAGTCATGAAAAATATCATATTGACACTAATACGAATTAATATCAAAATTTTATTAGAACTGTTCGATCGTTGGACACCACATGTATATATTTATTAATAACATCGTTGTGTGAAGACAACATTCACCCCATCGGTGATTCCTTTAAAATTTGTTTTTGTTATCTTACAGTAATTATTTAAGCATAGGCTGCTGACAAAGATCAGCTAACACATCTAATTAGGACTTTGTTTTAATCAATTCAGCAATCATTTTGTGGATGGAAAATGGCAGTTAGAGGAAATAGTCGTCGTCAACAACCACTGCAGAGAATATATCCCCAGATTTAAGGCAATCGATCCATTTTTCGAGTGATAGTGTAAGCAGATAAATGAACTGCTGTTAGATTGGAAACGTGATCGGCTCTTTGTTTTGAATGATGATCATGGTCACATCAATCATTGCACAATAGGCGTGTATTAAAACAGCAGCTTAATATGCACAGGTTACAGGCTATACCATAAATATTCGTTCGATGCTCTCATCTGTGCCCAGTTTTAACAAGAATGATTAGTTTTAAGCAAATGTCTATGAAATGATTTTTCAAGCATTACTGTGAATGTTTGCTCAAAATGATCACATAAACCACCTAGTCTCCCGGTCCCGACGATCAGTTGTTCCTGTGCCAACATTTTGAACTTTAGTTTTCTGACGTGGCTGTCCTGTAAAGAGTCAGTTAATTCTGATAATGAAGTACCGATATGTAGATTTCAAAGTCAAAAGAGATAAAAGAATGCAGGCCTTTCGGTTAATTGATTAATCAAAAGTCAACATGATGGTAGCTATCGAACATGTACTTGACATAAATGCGAGAACAATTGTGCGTGTCGGAAATCTTGCTCCAAGACGTAAATCACAATTCATTGGACATGTTCATGAATCTATGTGGAAGCATGTTGATACAAGCGGCATCAGTTTCACTGACTTCATATTCTATCGCTGCGCACTTTGCATAGTGCATTTATTGTCTTCAAATCAACCATTGACCAGAATTGATTTTGAAGGTGTCTATCTATGAAGAAATACAAGTTTCCGTGATAATACTTGAGCATCTCGTTAATGAGGCCAAGTACAATTACAGCCATTTAGAATGAGTCAGACATTAGTGCATTATATATAATATTACATGTAGTTAGTATTTATCGTACGAGTAATAACTTTCAAAAACTGGCGATATTTTAAATAATTGTGTCCTTATTTTTGTTAGAGACCGTTTCTACCTCTCTAACACAGATCATTATAACTTAGAGCGCCTTTCTAACAGAGAACTTAAGAATTTACTTATTATGCTTTTCTCCTCTACTAATATACTAATATATAACCCATGCTTGAGATTCTTCCTGAAAAATCTGGAAATTTGGGATGGATTTCAATGGGTATCGAGATTCGTCCAAAACATGGTAAATGGTGGGGTGGGTGTATTGCTCACATATTCATATCCTGCATCGATCATGGTTTATAAAGATGTGAAAAGTTAAAAGATTTTGCTTCATAATAAGTAATGGTAGTTAATAGACGTAATAGCATGTCTTTATCATTGTTATTTTTCATCACTTATCTCTTTAGATCTATCTCCTGTTGAGATAGGATAGCATGCACACCTGCTGCTAATCCTGTTTCTGGTAGGGCTACTTCCTGGTAAGGATATCATGATACCTCTTTTAATTTGGCTTCCATTAGGCATTGCTTTCCATTCAGCCGGATCAGCATTATCGCATCAGACAAAGCAAGAGAAATAAGAGAACACAAATTAATGCTAAGTTCGAGTAAACTTTCGCTGTAGATATAGCTACATCATTTATTACATGTCATGCCTACCAGTATCTCTTGCTTATGAGGGATTCAAGCTCGATTTTTGCCAGTCGTCGCCAAGAAAGTCGATCCAAGGCTAGATCCTTCGCTAGGCCTATGGAGATCCCTAGATGTTACAGGTCATCTTGTATAGCGTCCTCCATCGCGCGGCACGGCCTCGTGTTCCATTAAGGGAATCCATTCCCTCACAGTCAGCGGTAGTCAACCATCATAGAGTGGAGGTGGGCCCAAACGGCATCTGTCTGGGGTTGAAAGTAAGTCAGTGACATAGTACAAGAAGAAATTGCAGACAGAAAGGCCCTCCCCACTGACATCTTATGCATGGTATCACCTAAGAATACACTTAAAGTATGAAGTTGATGCAGCAATTGAATATTAGTACGAGCATGGCGAAATTGAGTGACAGATTTGAGCAGAAGGGGAACAGATCAGTTACTTTATCTCATCAGAGCATTATTCATTAGCTTGTTTTATTGCTGTAATTCGATTTCAATGAACCCCAGACAATTAAAAGTGGCGTTCACATGGAATCCTTCCAGTCCTTGTTTATATTCTGTGGTGTATTCTCGTCTGTTCGCGCGGATACATAATTGATGGATGTTGTTGTTGAAGATACTGTATTACGGAAAATGTCTTCCGAAAGTGAGACCTCATAGAGAAGCGAATGTCTTAGCATATTAGTGACATGCTTTTGTACTTTTGCCTCAAAATGCTAGGATAGCCATTTCGACATAATTGAGACTGTGTGTGGCCTTAGACCGTTTAAATTATGTCCAATAATAAAATCCTCGGCTTTTCCGTTCCTTCCAATAACCGGTTGGGGAAAGTGGAGGAGGACCTATCAATTCTTTGTTTGTAAATAGTGTGCAATTGGTTCATAATTTGATGTTCTAATTGGTTGAATACTGCTCTCTCATTATGATACTGTGACAAATAGTAGTAACCAAAAGTTGTAATTTTCGAATCGCACGTCATTCGTGTCTACATTATAGTGTCAGGCCCGGTCTTGCTTTGGTACCGGCCTGTTAAGAAAACCGATTTCGTCTTCCATATCGTCTTTTATGTCCAACTGATGACATCGGTGTAATTTTAAGCGAATATGATGAGATCTAATAACGCTGTGATGTGAACTATGTGGAAATGTCCAACTTCATCTTCACAAATGGCGAAGTATTCATATTATAGGAATCTCCAATCCTATCAATCCTACTAATCCCCGCAGCACCAAACTATCAGGAGCCTGGTTTTCTTTTTGCTGATTGATTACTTAAGCTTGGAGTTTCTTGTTTACAGTCGAATATAGCGAGAAAACATGAGAATGATCATTTTCCCCTCTGATTTAATCATGATGAATTTTCTGTTGACGAAATCTTTGAATAGAAAACACAGTTGCAGTAAATTTCGGTAACTACGGAATCTCCTGTACAAGTTTCATTGTGCAAATTCTTACATGAACGGTTTAATTCATTACGAGATCAATCAATACATGTACTCGAATGTACCGAAAAATGCTTGCCTGCTGTGACTAAATGAATGACAATTTGTGCTATGTGTGAATAGTGACAGAGCGGCTATTGAACACACCTTGCGATCTTGTTGGAGTCGAATGACTCAGGAATGTCATTGAAAGTGTGGTGGAAGGGGAGTGTCAGAAAGAATTATAGTGCTTCAAATTTTTTTGATCACGTAGTCAGTGTCCAAATCTCAGTATCCAGTAATGGTGATATATTACTATTATACCTGAGTAGATACGTGCTTTAGTTGCAGTTATTTTTGACTGTAAAATCGGATGTAATGAAAGAGTACTAGTGAAGACGATTCGTGCGTTCTGTGTTATTTCGATCGGTTTAGCCTCGCCATGCATTGTGATGGTGGAAAAGGTGCTGGAATATGATATGTAATCTCAGATTTGGTAGGACAGCTCAGTTGATTGCTCTCGACACTTAAGGTGCATTTTCTAAAGCTTCGTTCACACATGAGAGCTGAGATTCAGGCAATTATCCAATCAAACGGCAAGATTATAGTTTCCGTCGTCGATTTCAAACGTCAATCAAAATTATGCTGCAACTAACTCCACGTAGTCTGAACAGTCCTGAGACATGGCTGAGACCCACTAACTTCATTCTTTGTCGTTTTGCGGGGCGACTAGAGCGAGGCTCACCACGTTTGCTGAGAGATAGTGTGAACGGTCCTGAGACAAGCTTCTCTCAAGCGTCTGAGAGAAGCCTGTGAGACAAACTCCACAATCCTTGTCTCAAGTGTGAACAACCCTGAGACCTTCAACTGAGACAACGACCATGTCCCAGCAAAAGTTGTGCGCGTTTCAACTTTTCTGAGACTTCCGTGTTATCAATATCCAACTGGATTGTGCATTCGGCGCTCATTCATTTCATACACGGAATTGTATTGGTTGCACAAGTCAATTTATTTCAGTCTGAGCTAGTGATTCATTTGATAATATTTACGATATTTATGATACTTATAAATATGTTCACGTTTTACTTCTTTCAGGAATCTGAATTTACGATGAATCAGGCAGAAGCATGATGAGGCATGTACAGGCTACTTTAACTTGATTGATGAAGTTAGTTTAGAGTTATAGAGTGGTGACCATGTTCTTTACTACCAAAGGCGGGACACTAAATAGTCAGTAGTAGGGAAAACATGAAAAACAGCGGACTTGCATTTACATATTTCTAAAGATACGCAATAGTCAACTTAATGTCAATGCGTTCTTGAATCACGACGCGCATAAAATTACTATGGTAACAAGCAGGAATATTTTCATTGTGATTTCGTCGGTTAGCATACATTCCGAGTTCCGAAGATGCATGCCGAATGAGACCATGTGTTGTCAATTGAGTTTTTCAAGAAACTCAGTTAACCGAGTTCGCCGGAAATAAACTCGGTATGCTGAGTTCTTCTAAAAAACTCAGTTATAACTCAGTAAAATGCTCCAACAAAACTCGGTTAACACGAGTACAAAAGAAAAATGCACCAGTAGGCATAAACCATCAGAAACTGATGATTATTATTAAGCGCTTCAATCGAGAACTTTTTCTTCAAAGTTTGAGGGAAGATGATGAGTCATTTCACCATCTAGGTACATGCCCCCAAGTAGAAAATTAAAAACATAGGATTGATTAAGTTTGACATAGAGAAATTGAACGAGGTTGTTAAAAAGTAACATGAAAGAGCTGATCTGAATTCGCTCGAGAGGGAAGCTAGAAAAACTTCTAGACTATGTAAAATTTTAGGCTATTTTTGTGGTAGGCTATCTACTATTGGTGAAGATTTTGAAGGAGGCATGAAGCCGAGGGAAAGGAAATACTAGTACTTCTTACCATAGACCACCTCGATGTTGTGAAGATTTTTTTGCTACGTGTTCTATAGTTTCTAGACTGATGAGCATTTCAGAAGTCTTCGTTTGTTTGATTTTATTTTCAGTTCTTGAAAACAGGCCCATCGGCCCAGTAGGCTTATTGAGCGTTTCATACTTGTGCTGAAATAAGTTGACGAAAAAGACCAATATGAATTGACAGGCCTGAAATTTAAGTTCAAAAAAATCAATTAAGTAAAAATTTTCAAAATTATTCATTATGTATAATTAACAAGGCATTAAACAACCTACGTAAACAAGTTGATGACCTGTTTGCGTGGAATATTTCACGAGTAGATATAGGCTTATAGATAAAGTCTATTCAGGAGGTCAATTAGCATATATTAGGTCTTCAAATTAGTCAAAAAGAAGACCTGCCGAATATTTTACACAAGAATGAAGTTACGAAAAACCCTAACTAAAGATTTCACATGTATAACCCGCACCTAAAATTGCAAATTGAGATATTATTCAGTCAAATTTTCAATTCCGAAAGTGGTCGCTTCGTGAAATTTTGTTGACCTGTGCTATGAATAGATGACGCAATCGACCACTTTTGTCGATGAGCTGATTGAATAGGATGCTGAAATTTCTATGTCTATCAAATGAGCTTACATGTCTTTTACAAAGAGCAGACGGCGAGACAAAAATAGGAAATGGGAATGTTCATGCTGAATTTGAACATTATAGCGAAATATGTTGTGAATTTTAGATATTCTGATAGCAAACTTCCTACGGTTTTCGATGAAAACAAGAATAAAAACAACTGAAGCCTGCCTTCAGAGAAATTTTGGTTGAAATCCTTCCCTAATAGGCTAAGACACATCCACTTTTCCAGGATGTCTCATGAGATCGAGATATCGAAATGGTTTGTCTGATGATTGACAGTCGCAGAGATCGAAGTTCAATGGAAAAGCCAATTCCTAATTTCAGCGACAACCGTGCGGCAAAAAGTTGCTTGTGTGAAACAGTCCTTAGTTGAAGTTAAAAACCTGACATAGAAATCGATTCACAGCTTATAATCATCAAGAATGTAGTAAGTAAGAATATTCTGTTCGTTTACAGAGTGAAGACTGATGAGATTTCATGTGTCGGGTGCTTTCTCAATAATGGCAACGCCATGCCACTATCGGGTCTCGTGATTGAATACTCATACCCTAATACTCATCATGCAGACAGATACACAGCGAATGATAAATGTGTAGGAGTAGAAATTTTAAGACGGTGCTCATTTTTATCAATAAACCGTTTAAAATTAGGGACACCCGGAATGAGGTTCTCAAAAAAGTGTCAGGCTCAACCCTCCCTCCACGGGCACTTCCCTCCCTCCCGAGCTTTCCCTGTTCCCGTTCTTTTTCTTTACGAAGAAGGGTAATAACCGCAGCGGCTTGCTTACGTCTATTCTTCATGACGATTTATAACAAAATGAATCATGAGTCTCAGCAAGCTCTCACATAGTCTGAACGGGACCTGAGAGTTAGCCCAACAAAAAGGTATAAATAGAAACATTTTTCAATTTATCTACGACCTGATGTCGGTAGTGTGAACAGGTCTGAGACCTAGGTCTCAGCAAATCTCAGGTCTTGTCTCAGCGAGTCTCAGTTTCAATAGTCAAGTAAAAGAGTGGTTCATGAAAATGAGAGGCATCTCTTTTCCTGAGATCTTTCTCTCAAATGTGAGCGGGTTGGTTTCAATCTCAGGTTTGATTTGAGGTCAACACTCAGGTTCTTCTCTCATGTGTGAACGTAGCTTTAAACTCCCCGGTGTAGGGTAGGAAGAGGAGAATTCAAATATTTCAAAAAAGTAGCAAATCCTCGACATGCCATCCAAGTATGGTGACGGCTGCCCCACCACTAGCTTTCTAGCTTCATGCCTTGGTTGGAGCAGGATAGAGTTAAAAAAAAGAACACACGAGTTAACTACAACATGCATTGTTAGCGGATTTTGCGAAGGGTAAATCCAGCTTTATATGTGACTGTTTTACAATTACACAGATATTTCAAAATGAATGAGCAATTCATCAGTCTTCTGCGAAACTTCACTTCAGAAGGATTGGACTCCATCCAAATGCAGTTGGAAACTGAATGCCCCTTTGATTGTCAGATATTTCTCTTGTGAAATTTCCTCAAAAACCGAGTACTGTCATCGCTTAGAATTTTACAAGACAATTAAACATCATTGACTAGATGCTCGCAGATTGGCATGCCGTTCTTTTCAACAGCGGACAGTGTTTGATTATCGGACATCTTTCTGAGGAAACTTTTTTACTTCCATGTATGTGCAAATTTGGATGAAGCAATCCCTTGAAAAATACTCGAGATTATATTCTTCTCTAGGATATTGTCGTAAATTTTAGCGGATACAATGAATATCAGTGATTTGAAAAATGTTATATTCAGACTGCCCGACTCTTCCTGTGACACCCTTAATTTACCTTCCGCGTTCTATTTCCCTTTCTGGTAATTTCTACTTTTATGGCTGACTCTCTAACTACCGGCACATGTATAGCGTTTCCAGCTCCTCATTTTAAAATTCGATCATGATGTTGTTCACAACTTGATTTGCGTCAGCCAAAAAAACGGCAATCATTTTTCGCCTCCTTTTCATAATTACCTGATAATTTTAGTGACGCGCTGTGTGATATCGTGATATCCATCCGCAATAAAGTCTTACCAAGGAGATCTAGATAATATATTAACGTATCTAGATCTCCTTGAGTCTTACGTATGAATAATCTGATCTAGTTGACTACTTCTGAATATTACATGAAAAGTAGTATGATGATTCGATATCACTACTTTAATCAAATAGTATAAAATAAGAATAGGTAGCTGATAAAAGCTGCTGAGATTCAAATCCTTTTTGATTCGTGTGCTGTACCTTATGTGCCGCGCACTTCCCATGTCTCTCACCCTCCTCCTTCTTTCAGAATTCTGAAGCGTTCGCCACCTGCGCTCACCTCCATGACCGCTGATGGGTCTCGTATTCCGAATCGGGATGATTATTAAAACCATCGCATTGATTGCCGCGTACAAATCGGTTCATGTTTCAATTTTTCGATTTCGTATTTCATAACAAGCGATAGATGTTTTGTTGCTGAATTTCAGGCTCTATTCTGGAAGGCCTACTTCAATTCTCAATGCGGTGGTAGTTCTACAGAAGAAGCAGACCTCTCAACAGATCTTCTGAACAAACTGGAGAAGGAAGTGGCATATGGCGTCGCGTTATCAAACTTATATTGGACGATATGGAGCTTCAAGCTTTGTCTGGACTCAACTATTGACTTTGGATACGTGGTAAGAATTATTCGTCCCTTTTGATTTTTTTTATTGCTTGCTAGTAATAACTAAAAAGTTACTTGAAACTTGAAGTTCGACTTTTCTGCCAATTGGAGAATGGGTCTGTGGTATAATTATATGTGTCTGATAGTGATGTAATCGCCACAAATCCCGCTCTTCCACCGCCCCACCTACCACAATCATTTTGATAGGTCCCTACGATGGAGGAAGGAAGAACATAGAGGTTTTCGGACTTAAGCATTTAGTGTGAAAAAGGACTATTTTTTACATATTCACCGTGTCTCAAAATATATCATTGCTTGCTTGGCGGTTTACTACTACTTTTAATATTTTTTTCGTTTTACAAAAAGAAAATTGTTGCAATGAGTGACATTTTCAAATTCAGATTGATTGGAACGAAAATGATAATGCTAAACACATCGTGGAAACACTGGTGACACCCTCTAGTTGTTAACCCGACGGTAGACCTGCGATAATTAGAGGAATTTCTCTCACAGGTGCTGCGACAGAAACCTTGAACTTGAGCATGTTCCGACCCTCCATTTTGTTCTTTCGGGATTCCGAAAATCAAATTCGACCTGCTAAAGATGTAGAGAATATGCAGGTCATGCTAGCCTATAAAGGAACTTAGAATTGAACAGTTGTTGAGTTTGATGTGCTTTGCATCGTGTATTGTTGTACCCTCCCGCAAGCAGATTTTGGATGAAAATTTTGAACCTTGCTTTTGGCTCAAAGAGATCACACAATCAATCGATTACTATTAGTATGTCAGAGGAAACCGGTGTCTAAAATAATATGGACTGTTGACAAAAGTTTTGTGATTCAGATCTTTAATTTATCTTAACTTATCTCTACTGGGAAATCTATTTTTTGAAGCTATCGGCATTGGCTTGTTTCTTCTGGCACCAAATTCAATAATTTGGTTCATCTACAAGTGGGGCTGACAAGCAACATTGATCCTGATGAATGAATCATGGAAGAGAGAGAGAGAGAAAATTTGATGCTCATTCTAAAAGTTCTTCGCTGAATTTTCACTCTTCCATAGGATGCTTTACTCAGGCACTATGATCTTATTATTGCATCTTGAGTGACTCCAGCTTCAGATCATTTCAAAACATCGTGTGCTAGTGATTTTGACATATCAGCTTCTAGCAGCAGTTGATCGACAGCTGCTTGTTGTCTTCAGAACTGCTCATTTTCGAGGTTAATGATCCATGTTTCCTGAAATCCATAATTTTTTCCATCAATCAATCGGCGCTGAAATTAGACATGACCTGTACAGCAATTTGAATTTTTTAGGTGAGAACAGAAAATTCAATTTGATGTCAGTTTTGATATCGCTTTGTAGCTATCTATCTTTTATCTAGTTATCTGTGGTCTCCGTGGCACAGTAGCTAAGTGCTTGGCCTAGCGATCTTCTGGTCCAGAGGTCGATCCCCGAAAGTGTCATTGGAAGTCGTCAGGAAGGGCATCCGGACTAAAAGATCACAGCGCTCCATATTAAAGTCTGACTACGTCAGCACCGTCCAAGCCCCAGTATGGGGAGTAGAGACGTTAAAGCTTCATCTCTTTATCTTTGTAGCTATCCATCATGGAGTAGAAAGATTTTGCAATTGCAGGTTACGGAACGAGTGATTGATCGAGGCCGCAGGCCGAGATCAATCGAGAGTGCTGCAACATAATTATTGTTGCACACTGTTTTACTCTAGTCGAATTTGCAAGTGATTTACAAAACTCCGAGAACTTATTTCTTGATTTAACAACAAAGAACAGTTGCCAGATGTTTGTAGATTGAATAGCACCGACATGCATGTATGCGCATAGATATCTGACAGTTAAGCAACAGAGATTGATACCTGTAGATGTCAGACAATCAAAGGCGTTTCCATTAAACAATTACCTTTAAATAACTACGGTCAAGTGATGTTGAATAATTTCACGTTTGACTGAAAATAGACAGTTGTCGACAAAGAATGACTGTTGTTTAGAAAAATTGGCTGTTCTTGTTCTGATGGGCGCCGTTGATGTAGTTGTGAACATGCATCTTAATGTAAATTCGCTGAAATAGACGTAGATGTTTGACAATTAACTGTTCAATGGACCATGGAGATAAGAACACCAGAAAAACAGTTAAAAGCTTATAAATTTATCACAGTTATGGACAATAATCTATTCAGGTATGACCACAATTAAATGTCAGTTGGAGCATCGAAGAAGAAATCCTCATCAGTAACTGAGGCCATTGACAGCGAATGCCTTAGAAATGCTATAGATCTACATCAAATTCTAACAATAGAAAACTTCGATCAGATATCGAAGTTGTCAGATATCTATTTACCGTTAAGGTACTGTACGTTAAGGTGTATACACTTAGCACAATTGAAAACGCACCACCTGTCAAATCCGTCAAATTGATCGCTATACACGATTGATAAAGAATGGAGGACGCATTCTAACCGACATAGATATCTGTGCTACGGCCCGACGGCGGTCAGGGGTCTAATGACATGATTGACAGCTAATGTAAATGAATAGGACAAACTTTTAGTGATTAAGAAAAGAAATTATTAAACATAACATCTATACTTGTACAAGTTAATAGCGGGTATAACCTCCGCGAGCAGTCAATAAGGCACTGATTCGTCGCGGCATTCTGAGGACGAGCCGTCTCAGAAAATTTTGAGGAATTTGTTGCCAAACTGCAACCACTGTCTCTTGTAATTCACGCAGTGTTTGGCGGAGGGTCCCCGCTGCTGAACTTGGCGCTTCAATAATCCCACACGTGCTCTATCGGGTTCATGTCCGGCGACCTTGATGGCCAGCGAAGAGTCCATATCCCTAAGTTTTCCTTCAGCTGCGTCACATTGTATGCACGATGCGAAGGTGATCATCTTGCAGGATCCAGTTGGCCACGTCTCCGAATGTTCGAGTCGCAAATGGCAGAAGATGAGTTGCAGGAGTTTTGCCCGTTCAGCATAACGCTCACCCACACACTCGTGTGGAAGCCCTACCAGTTGTTTTGACCCGTAGGTGGTGATGCCTGCCCACACGTGAACATGGACCCTGTTGCTAGGCTGGACGTGTTGCCGCAGCATCTCTTGGCGTGGCACACGCCAAACACGAATGCGGCCATCATTGAAGACGAAACGTCATTGCGGAACAGACGAACTCGACTTTCGTCAGTGTAGATCTACGTCGTTCCATCCGTGAACTCGTTGCATCGCCCACCGCTCTCTTCGTGAGCTATTGCGCAGGTGTCTGCATCTGGCATTTGCCGCATCTTCCTTGAGCGAAGTCCTTGCTCTCGAAGCCGATTTCTCTTTCGCCGAGCTCAGGATGTTAGCAAGAGTCTGCGACTTCTTTCGCCCCACATCAGTCGTAGCAGAGTTGCGGGGAGTGTGATTGCCTCGCACCATTCTGTGAATCGCCGGTCCACTGCTCAGTTGTGTGACGAACTGCACCAACGCATTGTGCCACGGTACCAATTTGCTCTCGCTTTCTGAGAGAAGTCGGGCAATTCGTCGTATGCGAACGACCAAAATGTCGTCCGACTGCCCGAAGGGACATTCCAGCGTCAAGCATGCCAATAGCACGCCATCTTTCGGCATCAGACATTTGACGCACCATCTTAAGATTTTTTCACAAAACCGTCACACATGCTTGCTAAGTAATTCGGTAATAATAATGCTTGCTTCAGTAATTCAGTCTGAACAATTACGCAATCCCACCACCAGACCGCCGTCGTGCAGATATCTATGTCAATTAGCGTGCGTCCTTCATTCCATATTCAATCGAAGCGATTTACTTCGAATTAGCTGGATTTGACAGGTGGTGCGTTTTCAATTGTGCTAAGTGTAGTTACGGTAGTGTTGGATTAACACGACTTTGAACGGCACATATTGCATCTACCTAAATCTACTGTATCTCCTTCATTTACAATTGAAGACTCCACAAAGAGAAAACTGATGGTTTGCAAGTAATGTATCTGCAAGCGGTTTGCAGATCGAGTTGGAAGAAACGAAAACCACACTGTAACAGCATATGCAAAGTCAGTGTACAACAACTGTTGAAATCTGCCGCAGTGTTTTCGTCCTTTCGACTGTGAAGAGGCCTGACGATTGTTTATTGAAAAATTCAAGAACGAATTGTCACCAGCTTGAACCTTACAATGCTGAAAACCTCGATTCATGGAGACCGTATCTACTCTTCCGTGATTTCGTGGAAGTAATCAACGATCGACTGGCTAAATATAGAGAACAGTGAGACATCAGACAGTATTTACCCAAATTTATATGTTTCATTCACCTTTCGCATGCGAATACAAGTGTTATGTTGACAGTCGGCTTTCATTCAATCGAACAGATGTAATATTGGATTTCTCGAGTTGTATATTTTACCGAAACAGAGAAGCAGCCGAATTCTTTGTTGTGTACAGTCTTCCCAGTCAGGCGCGAATTTTGCCATCAGAGGCGCGAATGCGCGAATTCTGTGGGCAAGGCGCGAAAATATTTGAATGAAATGCGCGAATTTTGGGACAGGCAGATTATCAGAATTCAGTAAAAACTCTCAGAGTTATTAACATGCAAGTTTGCTGTACTTGTCCTAGGCACACAATTTATTGAAAAATGCATGTTTAAGAGTGGAACTGTTGCACGTTTGAAGAACGAGGACTTACTAGCATCATTGATCTTGGAGGTTGCTCCTTACATCACGTTGCAAACGTCGCGAGGCATGCATGCAGTGCTGCTGATTTGGGGAACAACGTGGAAGCGCTGGTGAAAGATATCTATTGTTATTTCAAGTTCTCACAACTTGAACGAAGCCACTTTGACCACCTTATCGACAGTTTCACGGAAATTAAGAAAGTTGTCTTCCTACGCCCAGTTGATAATCGGTGGTTGCAAATTGTTTCCGTCGTGGAGCGTGTGCTACATTTATATGAACCGCTGGTTGAGTTCTTCTCAAAGCAGACCAGAAGAGGCACAAGTTCCAGCGAAGGCACCCAAATTCACAGTCCTCACAGGTTGCACTGATGAAGCGCTGGCTCCTCCGCTTCATCAGACCAAGCAAGCTCACTGACAAAATTTGGAAGCTTGATTTGGCAGACGCTTCTGTATGGCTTCCACCTTATGAAATGTCAGTCGGAGAGCCTGCAAAGCGTTTGTTTGCGGATCTTTCAGTAAGTGATTAGCAAGCGTGTCTCTCATCAATGAAATCCTTTTTCAAAGCAGGAACACAGAAGCTGAAGGACTATCTGCCGTTTGGCAATAGCTTCTTGGTTGCTTGTCAGATGCTTGATCCGAAGCACCAAAAGCATCCCAACTTTGTGAAATGGGTCGGAAATTTGGCGCGTTATCTACCCAATGTGTTTGCTGACACAGAGATCGGCAGCTTGGAAGTCGAGGCTCGCCTGCACCAGACTGAATTTAAAATCACTTCTATTGATGACGGCGACGTACTTGACTTGTGGAAGAAAGTTTCAGACGACAACAACAGGTCTCTCCTGACTCGACTCGTCCGTGCGCTCCTTGTCCTGCCTCACGGCAATGCCGAGGTCGAGCGTGTGTTTAGTTCACTGAACGACACAGTGACAAAGAAGTGCTCACTACTCAAGCCAGCCACTGTCAAGTCATTGATTGTGTCGCGTTCCTGCATGGAATCAAGGAAGTGGACTCCAGCCTCACTTCCTGTGACTGCATCCTTGATTAGCATGTGCAATAGTGCCCACACTTCCTATCGCCAAAGATTAAAAGATGAAGCAGCAGAAAAAGAAAGGAAGCGTGCGAAGAAATTGGAGGCATCCCGTATTGCCGAAGTCCAGATAGAAAAGAAGTGCAGCAGGCGGATTTCGAGTCTCGAGGAGGAGCTGTTGCAGAAGGAGAAAGAAATCGAAGCGAAGTTGAAAGAGAAGGAGGCAGCTCACCAGTTGTTGCTCAGCACACAGAGAGCAACTGCCAGCCGTGACGAAGAGATTAAAGCTTTGCGGAAGTTACAGCAGGGGCAGCTACAAAAGAAAAAGGAAAAAGAGTCGGTTCAAGTAACTTAAAACGTTCTAAAACGGAAAGCCTGTAAAATGGCAATGATCGGCTCGTCCAAGATTCCGAAGGACTGATGTATATTTAGATACTTCAATGCTTTATTAGACAGCGTTGTGTTTCATGAATTTAAGCTTGCTGCTCACTAATAGTTGTTTTCCACTCGTATTTTCCATGGGTGTATTAGGTTCTGTTATTTCTGCTGCTGCATTAGGTACAACCCGCCTAAGAAGACCCGCAGGGCCATCCACGCGATCCGTGGAGATTGCTGAAAAACAGGCATCTGAATCGCACAAGTAAAATCAAACCTCTCATTATGATGTCTGAATATCAGTTTTGAATAGGTATTATTGATTAACTCAGTTGTTGTTTTTTACAATTCTTTTGCTAACATGGTATGTGGCATGCTTCCCAGGAATAGTAGTGCACGGTGTGATCATGCTGAAGTAGTAGGTGCGGAGTTGACCCCACGATTGCTAGTCTCCTAAGTCATTACAGTTAGGCGCGAAAATTTTCACCAGGCGCGAAAAATTGCGCCATTGCCGACTGGGAAGACTGGTTGTGTATCTTCAGCTCGATTTTCTTAATTGTAGAATCATCTATTCATAGGTTGCCTTCATGATAGACTTTTACGATAATGTTAAAGGAATTAATGTGGATAATTAATTGAACATCATTTCATCCATGCTTTCTGTTATGTTCTATTCATTTTTATGGAGTTTCTTATTAATCGAATATACGTGTTTAATTCAATATGCATGTGTATTTTTGTCAATTTAACTTGTTTTGGTATTTCCGTTAAGAGCCTGTTAACGAAGAAAGCTATATTCATTAGGAAAAAAGTTGGTTTTGGATACTCAATGCCTCGGGACATAATTAAATTTGTGTCTTCATTTGCTTGCAGCTGCAACAGAATATTTAACCACTTCATCTTCAAAAAGTCAAATCTGTTGATCAACAATTTTTGATGCTGACAGAGTCATCACCTTTGGTTGTTTTTACCGATGTGATGCTAAGTCAAGGAATTCAACGCATTGAGAGTATGTCATAGCCTTATATTTTAGTGGCTACTGGCTTAAGGGTACTTATGGCGACGGCTCGATTCCGATAGATTGCACCTTTTTGAAATTTGTTTTTTCTCTCGGTCTTTGTGTCTATAAAAGCTTGAACCAGCTTGAAATGATAAGCATTTCTTTATATTAAACCCAAAACTCAAAACCTAATAATAACAATAAACTTTAGCTACACAGACTTCTATCTAACACAATTCTCGCAGATATTTACATGCCTTGTTTGATTCTTCATAACGACAGGAAGTGATGAAGTGATTCAGATTT
>CAJQUW010001642.1:0-42767 GCA_907163375.1 Prostheceraeus crozeri | reverse complement strand
TATCGAAATATCAATTCTATAAATGCGGTGACGCAACAAGATAGTCCACACAGGGCCCAGTCTCGGGACTTGGATGTCTTGGTAGCAAATATAGACAAGACAGAAAGTGGCGAGTCAGTTGGAAACCTAACAACACATTGAAACCCCAAGGTGTCTCGATGACTACTGGGTATCAGGCCTACCACACCCATAGTCATTGGGGATAATATACAACCAGATTGATCGGCAAAAGGCGCATCACGCAGATTTGTCTTCTGACTTTTCTACCTGATCCGATACAGTTGTTCTGTTGCTGACCGCACGGACAGAATCCTATGATCTTTGTCTAACACTCGCAGCAGGAGCTACGAAATGGCAGACTACCCGATCGAGCATTGTCATCCGCCTAGAGAGTGTGTCGACAATTACTCCGCTGCCCAAACCGCGCACATGCTACGTTTATCACAGGGAAAAATTTACTTCACAATCATGTCTGCGGGCGCCGGACTCCGGGAGTTGGCCAATGACTTAAAAAGCCAAGAACACAATAAAAACGCTGATTGTTCATTTCTTTGGAGGAAGACAACACACTGACCGACTTCCTGAAGAAGAACATCGGTGACGTGGGCGCTGGCGCATCCCTGTGTCACGTTTGTAGATTGCTACCAAATGGATACCCACCTGCCAAGCTGGGCACGGCAGGACAAGCTCTGTCCTAATTGCGTACTTCTATTCCTCGACCTCTAGTTAACACTGAATCCTACCTAGCCATTCACACTACTCCTACCTACGGAAAGGCCACCCGTGGTCATATCCGTTTGACGTGCAGTCAACTGGAAGCGAAGGTTCAAGATGCGAGTACTAACTAACTGGCTATGCTTGTGCCATCCAAGTCTACCCACGGCGACATTCACGTGCCGCTCCAGTAATGGACATCATCGTTTCAGGAGGGCTCCATGGGATCCCATTTCCACTACTCAATCAGAAATTGCCCTTTTGGAACGACTCTCACGCCATCTTCTGTGGTACCCCGACGGCGCAGGCCGAAAGAAAATGCGATTTCTAAAATGGCGGCCTTGCTTGGTCACCAACTTTGGTCACAGCATGGGTTTCAGCTTGGGGTGGTCTAAGGGATGCCATGGCCTTGACGTTCTCCATCAAATAGACCTGCCGCATCATCACTACGTTCAAACTTGTTTCAATGTCGACAACTTCTCAAATACTGCCATCAGGGCGAATTTTTGTTCGCCAGATCACTAATCAATCTAAGTACGCCAATACTAGTTCACTATCAAACTTGCTGCTACTAGAAACAAGTTACGCCGAGTACTCGAGATTAGTGTTGTCAACTTCGACATACGAATCTATCTCATTGCCAAGGCAGGTCTCTTTTGATTAAACCCCATAGTAAGGTTCTCTTTTAATGCACACGCGTGCAATCTGCATATGCAATAGTCACAAAAAGACAATAGCCAATTCTTCTACGCATTTCGATTGTTCACACGCCACGCTGCCGCCCCCAGTGTGATAACACGCTTAAACCAATACCATATATACAGGCCTACGGGCGCTGTTGGGACACCTTTCTAGAACTCTTCCCATGCATCCGGCCCAGTACAGAAATATACCTATTTCACAGCGCTGGACCCTATGGTCTACAATTCGGGAATGGACGTTGGAGTGAACACTAGTTACAGCCTTGAGTAAGATCCAATAGACAACTTATTGCATAGGCAACATCTGATCAGATGGGTATCTATAGGTACATCGACGCGAATAACATATCGTCGATACTGCTCTTGCATCGATCCTGTATACAGATCTAGGCACACCACCCGTTTGCATGGCATAGGAAAATCCCTATAAATATCAGTCCTACAACGCAATAAGCATGTGCACCCAACACGGAATATCAAATTATCCCTATGAACCCTTCTCGCTCAATTTTCAACTGGGGCCCACTGCCACACTCAACCCCCTTTTTTATGACCTTGCTTTCACATATATTGGCAGCCCAACTACACGCGCAAGACCACGGTCCCATGACCATTTATGGAGAAACAAAATCGCTGTACACACACACAGGATTTAGAAAAACGAAGTTCGATGTGGATGTTGTCTCTTGCGATTATGAATAGTGCGATATGATGTGCGGCGACATGCCTGCGGTCATCCCGAGCGAACAGGCCCTGCGGGTATTAGTCACTCGCCCTAAAGGGGCAGTTGATGGTATGGATCCAAGCGGAGCCGCCCTACAGCGTTCACAGATTGAGGCGGATAGTTGAACCTACGAATCAAGCAAAGAATATTTGGCTGTCTTGCTGGTCTGAAGTATTTAGTGTAAACGGGCCATGTTTATTCTTTTCTCAACTTGTAGTGTGGGCAAGTGTGTTGATTCCGGGCACAACATCGCGATACGGCGACTTGGGGAGGTATGGAGGGCCTCTTGCATTCGTAAATGGATGTTCCATGCAGGCGGTTTCAGTGTATCCCTCATGAAATGTCGGAGCAGCACTGACAGGAGAGCCCAATGTTTTTCAGCGGCGACAACAAACGAGGAGTCCTGACGGTTAGGATACCTGAAAGAGTGCGGTTTGGCCCCACCCCCCGGGGGCGCGATACACTCCTCCCGAGAACCTTGCGGCAACAGGCGCTCTACTGAACTAGGTCCCTTCATCACGTTGCACTGCACGAACGCACCTCCAACTCTTCCCTGACTGACGCCGATCACTGTAACGAATCCAATGGAAGCACTCACCATTAGAGTTAATTCATGATTTGATCACTTCCCCGCGGTCATTTGAATGCTGATTAATGGGGAGGGCCCCTCGTCCCACTCTTCTTGTGAGACCTCCTCCAGTATTGTTACTCTTCGTAGATAGTTCTCCCAGCTGGTCCATGTTCGAACCCGAGGTCCGCAGGCGCGGAATTTTCTAAAACGGCAACACTGACCTACTCCGGGGGTCATGAGTTCCTTGCTACTTCTACCCGGGCTCACATCTTCGGGGCTTCAATCACATTTGCTGGGTCATGAGGGCGTTTAGAATGTTTCAGGGAGAGTGAGGAACACCGGGTAACTCTACACCCAAAACACGGCCGCTTTCAGCAAGCACATATGTGGTAGTGGGGGAATAAACTTTGTTTGTTGGGACGTGTTTCCGATGCTATTGATTAGCGGAGTAACAACCGGTGATTCCTCATGATATTAGAATTGTTATGAAGGAAATCTTACACTCTTGCGATGCTATTTTCTTGGTGTTGACTTTCTACAAAAGATAGAATGTTTCTATTTTACCAACCCAATAAAGATTCAATTTCGCCCCGCTCTTCAACCGGTCCTATGTGCCGTCAACGGCCTAGAGAAAAACTGTGTGAAAAGGTTCCAGTACGAGCCGAAGTAAGCTTGCCTCTCGGTCTAACACCTCTTATATCCGAGTAACAGGACGCGTGTTGCTGTGGGATTACCTCGCCAGACCGCCAGCAAATCGTGGCTCCTACGCTCTATAATTGTGGCAACGTTCGATCGCCCTCGGATCAACGTCAATCAATTACCGATATGCCTCTGCCTCCTATCTACCACGTCGCCGGTAACTATTCAGAAGGGACAGGTTATTGGTAGAGCCGAAATACTAACTGCCGATGATGAAATTATCACGCCTAGCTGCGAAGGTGCAACCCGATGCTCAAGAAAATCATTCTTGGAGTTGTTTCGAGAGACTCCGAACTTAACCGAGGTTGAGCGACAACGATTGAATAATCTGTTGTGGCGCCATCGAAACGCTTTCTCCTTGCATGACTACGATATTGGCTTAATGTCAGGTGTCGAGCATCACATACAGTCCGTTTCATAAAAAGTGGATCATCCTAAAAATTTGACTAAATAAAACATAAGTATGATACAGAAAGCATTTTTCATGTTATTTCATGTCCCTAATATATTTAAATGTCCTTATATAATCTGACAAGCTATGATACAGTAACGGTTCTTAAGAAGCTGATAATTTGTGGTCCTACCCTTATTGTCAATGACATTACCAATTCGTCTAGGCATTGATTCGATGATATCGTTGATTTTTGACTGATCTAGCTTTCTCCACTCTCTTTTTAACAGTGACGTAAGTTGTGATACGCCATCTGTAGGTAGCAGTGAACGACGAACGTTGCGCTTTAGAATACTCCATACATTTTCTATGGGATTCAGATCAGGAGAACGAGCTGGCCAAGATAATGTCCTAAGCCCTAATTGAGACTTGCATAAGGTGACTCTACTACTCCTGTGACACGTAGCATTATCATCCATAAATAACCAAGTCGATGGATCACCAAGTTGATCTGTCATTTGGCCAATGTTCATTCGTAAAACATTCACATAGCGTTCAGAATTCATGGTTCCTTGCTGTATGTGAAGTTCAGAGCGGCCATTGGTCCAAATGCCAGCCCAAATCAGTAGATTCGACTCAATACGTCTTCTACGAATAGTGGACTTAGAAATAGACGAGTCTAGTGCAACCATCTCAGTCAACGAGAGACTTGGATCAACTTTAACAAATCTCAAAATTAGGCGGTCTCTACGTTTGGATGTTTTGCGTGGACGGCCAGAGCCCTCTTTGCGACAGAGTCGAAAATCATCATTATGCCATCGATGCACATTTGTGTAAGGGACATTTAGTCGCTTGCTTGTAGCTCGCAAAGAAAACCTAGTTCTACCAAAGCTGACACTTTGCCTTTTGTGAATGCGATCTCGTTATTGTTCATTTGTGCTTTGTATTGTTTTCAACCGGTAAGAGATATATTTCTAGCTGAAAGCAATCAGGAGTGCTGCCAACACCACCGCAACGAAGTCAGGAAGCTATGGAACATGAAGTCCAGTTAATCACATGTAGCAGTTACATTATTGTTGATGAATAATGGTGCTATACTGGCTCTGATTGACCGATTTTCTTTATTTTTGTTTTGCTTGATAGCTATTGGCTTGTAGAACAACATATTACATAACAAAGGAAACAAATGTAATTTTATAAGAGTGAGGTATGATTTTGTGTAACATTGCTAAATGAAGATCAAATTATCTACTACTTTTTTATCTATAACAGGAAAACAACTCAATATTCATGCTTTAAATTTCCAACAATGATATTAGTAAGCACAACTGACATATCTTCCAAATTTCAGAGCAATTCGTTCAAGTTTGGCGGAGTTAGACAAAGTTGAAGTTAAGGCGATGTTTAAGGGTGATCCATTTTTTATGAAACAATCTTACATGTCAGAGTGATCGCATCAACCGGTCCGACAAAGAGCGTATCGCATTCCAGAATCACAAAACGAAAACATTGAAAGATCGAATTAGAGTATGATGTCTGTAAAAAACGGCTTATTCAACCCAACAGCGAGTCCTTTTGCTCGCCGGTCATCCTGTTGTCAAGAAAAAGGATGGAATCCAATCGCTTTGTGTTGGGACTATAGAAAACTAAATGCTATCACGAAATAAGAGTTATTATCCACCTGCCTCGGATTGATGAGACAGCCGCTAGTTTGGGAATGGGCTACTTATTTTCGACTCTAGATTTAGCCTCGGGTTATTGGCAAATTCCCGCTGTTGATGAAGAGTCAAGACCACGAACTGCCTTTACAACACTGTTGCGGGTAATTTCGAGTTTCTGTAGACCTCGCATTTTTGGGTTATGTAATGCACCTGCGACCTTCCAGCGTGCCATGGAAGTGGGGTCTTATCTGGTTTGCATAATGAAAGTTGCATAGTATATATTGATGATATCATTTGTTTATTCGGGATGACTTTGATCAAACACCTACAGCGCTTGAGTAAGATACTACAACGAATCGAAAACTTTGGGTTTGAAACTTAAACCGAGGAAATGTGAATTCGCAAAGGTCATCGGTTGTTCATTTCTTGGTCATACCATTTTCCAAGAAGATGGCATGCTTCCTGATCCAGGAAACACTAACAAAATTTCGTGAATATCCATTCGCCCGATCTGTTAAAGAGGTTCGACAATTCTTAGGGCTGGCGTCCATACTATCGCCGGTTTATTCAAAATTTTGCAAAAAATTAGCAGGATCGTTGACTCCACACTTCTATAGAAGCGGACACCTCTGTTTGTTCTGCGTCTGAAGCGCAGAGCGATGCGTTTGCTATACTACGTGACCATCTAATTCGCTCCTCCAATTTTGGGCGTACCTAACTTTCAGAACAACCCCATTTTGTTCTACATACCGACGTAGTGGGACATGCACTGGGTGCTGTTCCTTAGCCCAGGTGATGGAAAGGGATCGAGCGGCCATGTCGCGTCGCCAGTTATAGAAAGGTGGCAAGCATGAGAGTGTGAAATTTACGCTGTCGTTGAGCTAAGAACGCGTTGGGCAATCGTTTGGGCCATCGGGACCACTTTCGTATCATATTTGTTTTACGGTCGACCCTTTTACTGTGGTACCTGATCATGCCCCTTGCAATGGCTTTTTATCATAAAAAATCATCGTCACGGCTTATAGTTGGCCTGCTCAGACTGCAAGAGCTGGAATCTGACTATTAAGTATCGCCCCGGTCGACTGTACTCTGCAGATGACTTATCGCGAATTTGTTCAAATGAGGTCTGACTGTTGCGGCAGTCGTGTCAGGTGACGGCTGGAGAATGTACGAATTACTTGCAGATCTGCAGCAATGTTATAGAGCGGTTTAGCAGCAGACTGACCCTTTTCTCTTCTGGCCAGTTGCCCGCGAAACTACAGGGCAACGCCGCGTTGATTTCAGCTCAGTTACTCAAGAGCAAAAATCTTATATTCAGTACAAACATTCGGTTAATTTCCTGCTACGGCATGGACACTTTGTACAAAGGCTGACGCGATAAGGGAAACGTTGGACGTTGTGTTCTTCCGGCCATCTTATCGCCAAGCACGTATTTCTTGAATTCCACCAAGGTAATTATTTGGAGGCCATTCTTGCTGCCGATAAGACTCTGTCAAGGATTCTCAAGTTTTATCATTGGCCTTCCATCATACGCGAGATGACATTCCTACGCTGGCATTAAGAGAATGGTACTTCTGCAACGCCAAAGAACATCCGTACCGTTAAGTGCAAGGTTGCCACTTAGAATCAACCTATACCTATTCCACCACCTTTCTTCGGTTGGGCTGTGGGATATCACAGGCCCTTTTCCCACTGTTCTCATATGACAACAATAAGTACATTGTTCATCTTTGGAGTATGCGGACAAATGGTGAAGCAATTTCCGTATCCCAGACACAAACCGCGACCACTATTGCGAAGCTATTTTTCAATACGAAATCGTTTGCCGTTTTGGCTGTTGGTCCTGAGTCCTTGTTATGTTCTAGATAGGGGAGCGAATTTCATTTTCATGTCTGCTTTGATGAGGGAAGTTTGTCGGTGTGACGAGACACGCTCGGAAAAATCTTTTACGACCGCATAGTAATCCTGTAAATGTGATGGGCTCGGTTGAACGAATGTGTGGGGTTATTGTCACAAAATGACTTTCTCACTATCGTCAGTTCTAATCAAAAAGATTAGGGATGATTTCATCCGGCGATGCTGTTTGCGTTATCGGTCATCGTTCTTTCAGCCTCGCAACGAAGTGGACAGGTCCCTTCCTAGTGTTCGGTCGTGAACCCCGCCACATCTCCTTGTGATTTTAGTAGCTTCGAGAATTGCATGAACTCTGCTAGTGACCTGTGACGTCGTGATACTTTTATAAGCATCGGCTTGTAGCAACAACTTCAGAAAGCCTGGAATTTGGCTATGTCGTAATTCTGCCGAATGCTCAACAGCGGCAACACAAGGAACAAGTACGACAAAACTTGTCAAAACACCATGAGTAAACCTTTCGATAGGTGATCGACGTTATGGTCTATACCCTGCAACCAGAAAAAAGGGTATCACAAAATAAATTGCAAAAATTGTGGAGAGGGCCGTATCGGGTCCTCGAAGCGAACAGACACAAACGCACTAATTGCTGCCAGTCCAATGAGCTCTGCGAGCCAAAAAGCAGTGGGTCACTCTTAATCGCTGCCAAGAATGGCCGTTTTGAGCCTCATACGCCTTCCTTTGCTCGCCAGAGGATCCGCTTGTTTACTAAACATTTGACGATGAATTTGTCCGCTCTTCTCAGTCAGTCACGGAGCGCTCAAAATTCAGCTTTTGCCACTTACCATCTGATACTCGCGCACCCGCGCTCCATTGATCCACTCCAGCCGCAACCAGACGCGTCACTTCGCGTCTACCCATTTGCGTTAAGATCGTCTACGCCTCACCCTGTATCACAATTAATTGTTTACTGTATATGATTCCTATGAGCCCCTCTGTCCGCCCTTTGCCGTACCCTTACCCAAACCAGAATATTGGTCTCCTCTTTTTCAGAGTCATGGACTTTGACGAGTAAGAGTATTCCCCAGTGTAACTAATCAAGGGCTCCCTATATTTCGAGCGTTCCAGGACTAATAACAACCGATTTCGTGGAAGCCATATTGTGGCCCTACGTTGTCCATGGCTTACACACCGTTGCCCGATGGGGTCGTCAAGCTCGGTGCCCCATCAATTTGTGGCTGTGATTGCATGCACGCAGCCGGCAAATGCCCGACTTGGCGGGCCATAAACTAGACACTTGGGTACAGATGATCCTACCGTCGCTGTACCTTGTCTGTCTTGAAGTATATCGTGACCCCCTCCGACATGGCCAGTGTTTTTTGTATACCCCCGTAAGACTCCTTTAGTCAAACTCCCAGAGTCATTATGCTTTCCTGACCTCATTGGCCGCCTTGTCTACACTTACCCCCAATTAAATGAGATTCTTTTTGGCCTTTTTTGGACCTCTACTTAGAACTAGATTTTTTAATGACCCCCACCTGGAGCCATTTTCTTTGTGGCAAAGGGAGTAGTGCTTATTGAGTCGAAACCCCGTAGGCTGACGGCCCGACGCCGTGGCGTCGCTTCGCCACCGTGGTGGAAAGCCGCTTCCCCGTTTCTGCGCTGTGCTCCTTCCTAGTCCCCTTCCCATTTTCCGCTTTGTTAATACTGCCTTTCTGGACTCATTTTTTGATTTGGATCCCACGTGTTGCTGATTTTCCGTCTTCGTCCTTACCTCCGTTCCTTTCTCTCCCTAATGGTTTCCCTTTCGGTTCGTCATTTCCTTGTGTTTTTGTTTCTTTGTGCTTTCCGTTACGTGCTAGTTACTTATTTTCTTTTCTCCGATCTAAAGTAGTTAGATTAAATACAGTCGGTAACTCTCAGTAATTTTATTGTTGTATTCTTTTTAATTCATCACATGTATCCGCGATGCGCCGCTATACTGTCGTTAATCCTACACTTTTAGCCGTATTATCTCTATCGTTAATTTGATGTGCACGTGTTCCTCTGTGTGCTTTAAGGCTGTAGTATGCGCCCTTTGCTTCAAAATACATATGCGCGGGTCGTCCGGCTCGATCTTTGTCCCTCCTCTTATGTCGTCTTTCATCCATTCATTCCTTGGTTTTTGTCATCCCTTTCTTGGTTATATATCTTTCTAGTGGTCGCAATTTCCCGCCTTGGTTCTGAATATCATCCTAATAATGTCTACTTATTGCCATTGACTAAATCACCATAGGGCATTTACTTCGAGTGCAGCTCACGTCAGTGTTTTAATGCTTAGTATAGATTTCTGGTGTATACTGTAGCTTTTATTGGTAATTTTATCCCGGTTCTTTCGCGTTTCCATAGCGCATTTCAGGTTTTCTCATCTGCATCGAGGACCGCTGCTGTTGTTCACGGTCTGGTTGCGACGTGTTAATCTCTCAAATTTCTGTTTGCTGCATGAATTACATTAAACATGAAGAATCTCATTTGGCCTTATTAATTTCATTGTGTTACATGAGTGAACTTTCTTTCAAAGTGTACTTTCTCAAAGTCTAGAAATTCTAGGTGCGCGCATGCGGGGGTAATCTAAATATGTTGATAAACACGTAGGTTAGATCAATTTGTGGAGCGGCGTTTTTAGCGCCAATCTGAGCGATATTACATTCAACCAGAATTCTGGCGAATTTGGCAATACTGGTATGAGATCAATGAAACGGAGAAGATTTGAATAGCTTTGAGATTATGATGATAGTAAAATCCATTGTTTGTGCAACTTCTCTATGTACGCGCAATTTCTCTCAGTGTCTATTGAGAGGTAACCTCTATTGGTGGTAAGAGACTTGACAGCAAAGTTCTGCGCAATTTGACAATACTGGTATGCTGTCAATAGAACGAAATGGTTTTGAAATACTTTTGGGGAGACGCAAGTTAATCCAGATTGCCCCCACGTTTAATTCACTCAGCTATATTGTTTATTCTCGAAGTGGAATAATAACATGCCCCGCTCAATTTACTCTTCTCTAAGAGAAGCAGTCTCAGCAATTCTTGCGATTACACAAGAAAACTTTGTGTCTCTGTACTCGACCATAAGTTGATCTAGTGAGGGCGGAGGTGTGGAGGCTATCGCGCGGTGCAATATTGCAATTGGATGCTCGGAAAATATAAGGTTGGTGCACACAAACGAGTTGAGGGGACGATAATTAGACCACGACGATCTCTCTTTCCTCATCATCCTCTTTCGACGACACAAGGCGACTTGGCTCTTGACCGATTCTTCTGACAGACGGGACTCTGACCTCTTCAAAGACATTATGTTCAGACAGGTGTCATTTTGATTCTTTATTATTCTAACGATATTCTAGTTTGAGTTCGTTAGTTGTTAAAAGCCATACTTTTTCTGAGGTGTTGAATAAAATTAAATGGTACTGTGTCTTTTTGCTCTTCAATCAACATTGGAAATTTTAATGGTCTAATTTACATTTAAGTAAATAATATAACTTGATTCAGTGAAATATTGAGCTTGAGCCTCTCTGAAAAGGAAGAGCTATCTCTCCTCTAGGCCTTTAATTAAATGTCAGTGATTTGTAAATGAACCCTAAGTAATTAGTTAGTAAGCTATTTGAGCTACTGAAAAAGGCTAATTACAAATGCAATACAAACTTGAATAAAACAATAATGTGTCTATTTAACAATCTCTTACGAAAACTTCAAATGAGCTTCAGACTTTAACAATTGCGCACCGCAGATGTAAATAGAATGAGGAATAGATGAACAAAGCTAAATTCCATAATGATTCATCAAATTACGTGGGTTTAAAATATTTAAAAAATGTCGGATGTCTGCTTATGCTATTTGGAACTTTGCTTATGCAAGTTGGATATCTGATTTTTGCTTGTCGAAATTGGATGTGTTTATGCTTCTTGGATATCTGACTGCACTTCTCGGATCTTTGCATGTGCTAGTGGGATCTTAGATCGGAAAAACTGTAGTAAATGTATAAAGACATTTGTCAATTAGTAATTGTGTTGTGAACTTGTGATATAATAAACAGAAAACTATGCAGGCCTACATAATGGCATTAGTTAATTTTGACTGACTCTTGCTATTCTACAACATATTTTTGGGGTTCTTAAAAAGCCTTATTACACCAAACGGCAGTACGAGCAATTTAAGTTGCAATAAGAATAGAATTTTGCATCACAAAAGTGCGATGCAAGAAACTGAAACTGAATCGTTCACTGTATGTGATTGTACATGTACAACGCACACTGCTGCATGCAATTGGGTCATTCCACGCCACTTCAACAAATCGGTGTGGCTGACTTTTTCAAATTCCGCTGAAACTCACATATTATCTTTACCTGGGTATAACTAGAGGATCCCTAAAGTATTTCCGTCCAATTTTGTCTAAAAGTGCATTTAAATGACCTTTAAAGATGAGGCACCGCGCTAATTTTGACAAATTTTGAAAAAACTATATGAATTTCAAATTGCTCTAATTCTGGTCTCTTTGTGAAACGGGTGCTGAAATTTTCACTGTCCATCCTTCAAGACACATATATTATGGAGAAACAATCACAAGTTTCAAAATGATATAGAGAAAAATTCTAAGTGACCTTGAAAATTCGATTTTCTTGAATTTTTTTTGAAAAAGTGCATTTTTTGAAATTCTCTAGAAAAATATATGAACAATATAAATTTAATCAGTATTGCAGGTCAACTATACTGGTCTTGGAGATACTGAGAAAAATTGTCAAAAAAATCCCACCATTCTGGAAATGACTTTTGCATCCATTTAAGTTGCTCAAATTTTCAAATTTGTACATCTTTGACCATGTCCTGCCAATTTCTCTATGGTCGAAATTTTAATTTTTTTGATGGATCAGTAGCAGCTGGGAATGAAGAACAAGTATCCAAAGTTTCATAACCCGTTTTTGATCAGAAGAGTGAGAAATATGAATTTGAAATTTACTAAAATAGTATGTTGCTACTTATAAGTAGGTAATAAGTAGTAGAACACTACTACCCAAATTCTGTACATTCTTTTGCATATATCACACACAAAACTTCAAGTAAGTGCTGCGATTACTTTAACATAAAAAAACAAAAACACGATGATCCTGTACAAAATCTGTTTAATCGGGATGAATAGGCTACAATATGAAAAACTTGACCAGAACACACAGGAGTGGTTACAAAAAAATCAAACATTCAGCTGCGTTTAACTATGTACAGTGAAAACAGTTGAAAAAGATCTGAACTTCAATTGCTAGGCCTACATGATTACTTGAGAATTACATCTATCTAATTATTACAGTTATTGAATACAGGCTATGAATCATTACAGTTACAAATTAGTATTGACTATTCAGCTCTCATCAGTACCGTACCTGACATGTACATATCTTATGTACAGTCTCTCTACAATGTATACCTTCGTCTATATACAAATACAATCGCTCTGTTGATCTAAGTAATCTTGTACATTCCTCTTGAATTTATCAATGTTGGTTCCTGGATTTTCCGAACCGAAAGTATGTCAACAATGGGGGTATTGATGAATGTCAGGGGAATCGGGATAGCGGAAGTACTGGGGTCCAGCTTTGGATAAATAATAGACTGAATGGTGGCAATATTGTCTCCGATTTGTAGAATTTGACCAGGGAATTCGCTCCAAAGTAACAAGGAAGAGACGATCACCCAGTCGTTTGGTTGCCAGTTGGACATCGTCGAATTCCGTTGTTCATTATCACTAAAAGAGAAGCATACGGGCGATTTGTATAAGCTCATTGATGCAACAAGAACTTTGTGCTTAAAAAATTTTCTTTCCATTCAAAGTTATACCATGCAAACTAGACCTACAGTTGCTTACAAAATTTGTGACATCAAATGAAAACAATTAAGGCTGACCGCCAATACTCACATGCACGTAGCCACTAAATGGATGGCGCTCCATTTATTGACAAACCCGACTGTAATCGAAGAAGTGTGTACATGTATATGCCCTATCTCAATAATTATTATTTAATTATTATAATACACGTGAACCCAACACCCCAGACTACATACTGGCTCACCTATTCAGTATTTGTCTGCCTACGATCGTCCGCCAAACCAAGCTTCAGGAAATTGATGAAGAGTGACCATGTTTACAACATTGGCAAATTGACAGCAGTGTCTGCACAAGGTAAAGGCAAGGTAAGGGCAAGTATTAAGCAGAAACCGTTTTGACTAGGATTCATTGAAAGTAAACAGTAGTCATACGTGCGAGGCCCATGTTTAAAGGTGTCAATTATTGTGCAATTTTTTATTCATTTGTTGAAGGTAAATATACAGTCAATACATACATATTACAGTACGTACAAAGCAATTATTCTGAATTGTACAACGTATTACATACGATAGGTCTACTGATTGTGAAAAATGAATTTGTTCTCAGCGGAATTTCGAGTTCAACTTAGCTCCACTCCTGATTTATGCTTAAAACGCGCAGTCAATTACATTGAGTAGTTTACAGCAGCCTGTCTAAGAATAATAATTACCCATTTGTACTCACTGGTTGCGCCGCTTCAGATTCTTCCGCCGGCTCATGCGATGAAGATAAGACGAATGATTCATTGAAACTTTGCCCGAGGCTTTGGTAGAGGATTGCGCAATCCTTTGTCTATGGATAATGTCTTTCTCCCACAGGATGAGTCATCTGGGAGAGGGTTTCCCATAGGAAGAATGAAAGGAGATGATTGGCAAATAGTGTCCAAATCTCACGAATGATACATCAGAATCGCCACAATTGGTATTAAACCTTAGTCCACGAGTAGGGATTAAGTGTCCGCACCGTGCGATAACTTAACTCTTGATTAGTTATACTTTCAGCGAGTAAATTCATAGCGTTGGATGAAAAGATGTAATGATGAATAGTATGAAAATCCAGATTTCCCTTTTCCTGTTGCGCAATGTCACATTTCAGACTGCATTACGTCTCCGATTGACCAGAGTGCAGATTTCTCTTACCTAATAATTTCCTCATCTACAATCAAACAGGTTGGCCCTCTCACAAGTTTCATGACGCAATTTCTACAGAGTTATCTGTCTCTCTCATTCAAGTTATATGCCTTGATTTCTGGCCTGTGTTTCTGGCAGACAATGCGTGTATTAAAAGCATCTATTTCCAGCTCGATTCACAAGACATTACGCAATTATTGATTTTCTGTGGTTCTGAAGATCTTTTATTGTCAGTTTGTGACCACATCAGGGATGCCCTAACCTAACCGAGAATTTCTATCTTCCATCTATCGCCGCATTACGCAATTTTAAAATGTGAGAGTGAGAAGAGACCATTGATTGAAAGGCAGCACCGCCGCTAGTATTTCCCCAGCTCTAACAATTTAGTATGTATGAAGTATGAGTATGCGTGCGCATCTCGTGGAATAAGTTAGTTATTGCACAGTACGCTAAGTCGAGCGCGAAGCTCGAGATAAAACTCCTAAATATGGACCAATCACAATAACTCATTCACGACATAGCCTCCTTGTTAATATGTTCGATGGACCCGAAACGAGATGTTTATGTAAACAGCCAATGCAACGCTTGATGAGCATTTTCAGTACTAAATCGTTGTTCAATGTAATTGAAGATAAGTCATGTACATGATTGTTTGTGTCTGTAGATTATGTCGCACGTAAAAAGGTTCGCCTAGTGTGTTTTCGAGAATAAATAAAGTCTCTCTCTCTCTCTCTCTCACGTAGTGGACTTGAGTTACAATAGTATTGTTAAATATAGTGTGTGAGTATATGCAAAAAAATGACAGAATTTGGGTAGTAGTGTTATACTACTTATTACCTATTATAAGTAGCAACATACTATTTTAGTAAATTTCAAATTCATATTTCTCACTCTTTGATCAAAAACGGGTTATGAAACTTTGGATACTTGTTCTTCATTCCCAGCCTGTACTGATCCATCAAAAAAATTAAAATTTCGACCATAGAGAAAATTGGCAGGACATGGTCAAAGATGTACAAATTTGAAATTTGAGCAACTTAAATGGGATGCAAAAGTCATTCCAGAATGGTGGGATTTTTTTGACAATTTTTCTCAGTATCTCAAGACCAGTATAGTTGACTGCAATACTGGTTAAATTTTATATTGTTCCTATATTTTTCTAGAGAATTTCAAAAAATGCACTTTTTCAAAAAAAAATTCAAAAAAATCGAATTTTCAGGTACTTAGAATTTTTCTCTATATCATTTTGAAACTTGTGATTGTTTCTCCATAATATATGTGTCTTGAAGGATGGACAGTGAAAATTTCAGCACCCGTTTCACAAAGAGACCAGAATTAGAGCAATTTGAAATTCATATAGTTTTTTCAAAATTTGTCAAAATTAGCGCGGTACCTCATCTTTAAAGGTCATTTAAATGCACTTTTAGACAAAATTGGACGGAAATACTTTAGGGATCCTCCAGTTATACCCAGGTAAAGATAATATGTGAGTTTCAGCGGAATTTGAAAAAGTCAGCCACACCGATTTGTTGAAGTGGCGTGGAATGACCCAATTACATTTTTTCAGGTCGCCCTGGCAGCTCAAACGGTTCAATTCTTCGGTCGATACCGCATTGGAGCTCGTGTCTCAGCTTGGTTTTGGGGATTTTGGTGACGTCGAGAAAACGGTCATGTTTCTCCGCACTCTAAATGAGCTCTTCGACATCCTCAATTTCAGGATCCCAAGAATGCTGGGATACAAAGCTCCGCTGAGTCTTGAAAATTTCAAAACGAAGAAGCTGTGTCTGGAAGAAATCCGTTCCGTCTTGATGTCATCGCGCAACATTCACGACAATCGGGTAACGTCTACCCAATTGTTCACAGGATTCATGGGTTTTGTATTTTGTATTCAATTGACTATTGCCCTGACTGAAGACTTGTTATTTCATAAAGACCATCCGTACAAGTATATTTTGACATACAAATTCGGTGAGGACCATTTAGAGCCTTTCATCAATTCAATGAGAGGATCGTTGTGTTAGAACAATAGTCCTACTGCCAAGCAATATGAGTACATTTTCCGACGCTTTCATGCCCATGTTGATGTCCAACTTGATTCTTCTGGCAACTGCACCATTTACTCCCACGTGAGTGGGCTACTCGTGACGATGGCTTCGAAGTGATCGATTATTTCTCGAAAGCTGATTTTATTGACTACGATTAAGACTATGTCGGCAACATAGTGACATACATGCACATGGCAGGTTCTGTTCTGCGAAGAATTTTGAGATCAGCCCTTACTTATTGCCTCTCACAGTAGGGACAACAGTAGCTTTAAGACGTACACTTTCTTCGGCTTAGAAATAACGGGGGACTTTTGCTTCCATCTGAGAGTGTAGCATCTGTTTTAAAAATCGCTGAGCGATTGTATAGATGCCTGCCCGAAATCAATGGTAAGAAGGCAGAGCGCATTTTCGATCAATTATATCAGTATCTACCTTCCACTGTATTTTCAAATGTACATCTGGTGGAGTTAGATCATCGACTTAAAATGATTCGGTCTTTGCTTGTTGCCTACTGTACACCAGCACACGGGGTCGCCATCGCCTGCACAAGACTATTTTATTTAGGAAGGAATAGTTGATTCGGTCTTAGTACTTTGACTCGGTGTCGACGAAATTTTTATGGATTTGCTCTAGATTCAAATATTTGTATATTTGCGTGCAGCTTCTTTACATACATGCCCATGTAAATACAAATATATGACAATGATAAAAAATTGTTCTATTTTTCTTTGTTTTGTTTTCACAACTATAATGCGATGTCATCAGGTTTTTGCAGCAATAGTTTATTGCAAGTACTCGAATCCGAGGTTGCAGCAGGCATCAGGGATGACGGTAGAATAAATACCACCCATAGAGAAAAATATACGAATACTAAAACAAAAAACCAAAAAATGTTAGCGCGAGTGGGAAGCTTTAACCGATTGAATGGGGGTGTCTTAAATTTCTTCTGTTGAAGTCAGCTAAATTTCCCTCTATGCTTCGTTTAATCTGAGCGTGTGTAAACCGTCCAACAAACTCAATAAGTCGTATTTGAATACAATACGGGATGAATCTTAAACTCCGATGAAAGTTGACAATTAAGTACCCTACGCATTTGATGGTCCTGTGAAGAATTTTCGAGTTCGCTTTTGTTGCCATGTGGCGTTCTCTAAAATTATTATTTCCTTAGTGTTGTGAAGTGCAATTTTCCCCGATAGTTTTTGTCAGTAATAGTTACCGAGGAACATGCATCGAAAGAGAAGTAGGTAATTACTACCGGATATCTGGCAATAGTTACCCAAATAAAAACAAATTACCGATAATTTTGCAGTAATTTCAACTTTAGCTGACATTTTTTACTGACACTCAGAGGATGATAAGCTGATGAATCAATGCATTTCTCTTCACTATTCACTAGGTTGCTATTGTCTGGTGACGCACAAAGCACGATTATTGAAGGCATCCCTTTCCTTCAATTGTTTGTCCATTGTTTTCTGACTCATCATGGCTCGAAAAGTGCTAGCAATCAAGTTGCACGTGCAAACTCAGCCAAAAAACCGATATCAGTGTGAACTTTGTGATTCTCTTTTGTGTGAAATAGCATGAACCACCAATGGCTATAAGTCACAAGCTGCAAAAAAACGACGTAGATCACTGACTTCTTAAAATTCAAACACGAAAAAACCTGCTGTGAAAGATTTGCCCTAAATGTTTATCTGAAATTTCAAGGGGTAAATCCCATGCGTGTACGCATTCAAATATGTTGGATAATGCCTTAAGTCTGACTAAAAACACAGGTGGTAAAGACAATGCTATTGAAAAACTAACATCTGTCCATGACACTTACTTACTCCACGTTTAACGTCCGTTGAATCCCATCTCCTGGAGCTGGACGGTTGATGGCTCTCCTCCATTCATCTCGGTTGGCAGCGAGTTCTTCGGGATTCCTATTTTCTTCAGATCTTCTGAGACATATTGACGCCATGTTCTTCTTGGTCTTCCGACGGCTCGACGCCCTGGGACTTCCATGCTTTACACTCTGCCCAAGCAGTTTCCATCAGCTCTCTTTACATGACCGAACCATCTCAGACGCCCTCTTCTAATCCGATCTTCCAGCTCCTTCAGACCACACATTCTTGCCACTTCCTCACTTGATCTTCCGTCGCTCCATTTTACTCCTGCGATGTATCTCTGCATTCTCCGATCACATGCTCGCAATAGTTCAAACAACTTCTGTGTCAAGGACCATGTCTCTGAGCCATACACAAGGACAGATCGTATGCAGGACTCATACACATGAGCTCTGGATCTTAGGGGGACACTCTTGTTGTTCAGAAGGCTGGCTAACTCTCTCCATTTGGACCAAGCATTAGCTACCCGAGCTCTCACTGCCCTTTCTACTCCACCTTGACTGTCCAGCATATCTCCGAGATATCAAAAGTGGCTAACCTCTTCTATGCTAGGACTACCATCAATTTTTACAGAGTTGTCTGTCGGAATATTGGTTGTATTTGCGCTTCGACACTTAGGGCATTGGAAATGTGTCACTCCCACCAGACAGCGCAGATGGGAACATCTTTTATGACACCACTTGTGGCATGAGGTACAGAGAATCGAATTCACCCCAACTCCTTTTCCACAAACAGCAGCAACATGACAGCAACAGTCAATCGAAATAAAGAAAAGGAAAACTGCATCAGTAAAGCGAACATGGTGGACATTCAAAAGATCTATCACTTAGCGACAGAAAAACACTTGTTTTAGCCAAAGATATTCGTTTATCGACTTATCAGTCAATTAGTGAAAGTGAACTAAAAGATAAGCTTTCTGCCAACACCAATTTGTTGGATAGCTATTTTTCACTCACCATGCTCGAAATTTCAATGGACAATAGCAAAAAAATGACTATGCAGTCTCAATCACATATTGCAACGACGTGGGATATTTTAATCGAATGAATTTGCGAGGTGAGAGGCTCTTCTGTAGATAACATTCAGATCAAACTTGAAATAGTAATGGAAACTTGGTAATAGTACTTGGAACCAAGTAATTCAAATAAACTTGGAGTGAAATTTAATGATCGAGGCGTCAAGACATTGTTGATTTTGTCTATTGCGCCTTATTTAACGAAGTCGTGCACAAAGTTGAAGTTGTGGCATATGCTTCGATTAAACAATTTGAGCAACTTCACCGTTTCATGTGATTTAAAATTACCAATATATTGGGACTGATGACACATGTTTGTCTATATCCGTGTTACTGGTGTGGTATTCACAAGAATGACTAGCGACCAGTGGCATATGAAGGCCAACAATTTTGGTACATCTGCCACTTTCCTCCAACGTACCTGATTCCACGCCTGTTTTTGAATAGGAAACCGCCGCCAGAACTTAAATTATTTATTGGAGTTACCAATTCTCCATACAATGAACTGTGCAAATGGTGGTCTGACGGTCACACATGACTGAAACGATTTAATGTCTAGCGACATTCAATGCATAGCGAAACTTTCAACGGCAATTCGTGCAAGCAACCACTACTTCGGAACATCGACGTTCTTAGATCTATTTCATAAAATTCATAATATCGATCTTGTAAAAAAGGCCCTCAATGAATGATTATAAATGTTACATATCTACAATTATTTGATCATAGTTAATCAGAGCACAAATTTAGTCTGTGCATTCATTAGAAGTGGAGAATACATTCGATTTATATTTTATATCGAAGTCGAAAATTCAAAAATCGATTTTTTTCAAAAAGCCCTCAGTGAAAGATTTTATAATTTGCATGTTTGAAATCGGCACATAAAACTGTCCGGGATATGTGTCCGGGGGTTTTTGTTTCTACATTATTTTGAGGATTGAACCCTTCTCAGGAGCACCGTGCAAACATATTGGTCGTACACAGAACGGTCAAATTTTGATTTCATGAATACGTCATCTTTTTTACTTGAATTTACTTACTTTGCAATTTATTGTCGACTCAAATTCTTAGTGCTTGTGCTATGGATGGATTGGATTGCAAGCAAATTACAGACATTCTTTCTGAGCCCAAATTGACAACATTTAGTTCTATGGAACATAAAAATAAATGAACGGTAAATAACGGCACATGGGAATTTATAGCTATCAGTTATGATGATTATGAGAATTTTCATTATAACTACTGTAGCATTGTATGACCAATTGTGAGAGATCGGTTGTATTTTTTACAACAGAAACGTTTTCAAGAACATCATTGCTTTCGATGTCTCAAGCAAACTCATACAAATCATGTTTCATCATGAACCACTTTTAGCTTGCTACGCTGATTTTGAGATAATTACATATCATCATATTATTTGAGATTAATTAAGTGTTCTACCATTGACAAAGGGTCTGGACCCGAAACGTCTGGCGATATATTTTATTCAATTTGCTTCACTTCACTTAGCATTAAATATATCGTGAGAGAATTGAATCTGTTTTACATTCGTTTTGAACTATGGTCCTCCCACCCTCTGCCATATCATATGATAATTACATAACCTAAAACTAATATTCATCAACCCATATTTGCTGCATACTACACAGTATTGAAACATTTCGGATTGGAAAGCGTCTTCAGTCCTAATTAGAGCCATCAATTTATTATTCAAATTATTGAAAATTTCAATATTCTATTACAAATGAGTACTGGGATCATCTTCATCATCGCAGTTAATATTGTCAACCACTTGAAGGCACTTGGTTGCACCTTGCATCATTTTTTTATAACAGATGGTGCCTGTTGATCGGTAGGCACGGTGGATCTGAAGGCGGAAAAATCGATTTTTCGACTCCATTCAAAATATTGCAAAAATATGATATCTTAGGGATAGACGGTTCAGAAAATCAAAAGTCAAAAATAAAAGGCCGGTAGCTTTGCTCTGTGACGTCATTAATTCAAAATGGCGCCTTTTTGGGTTTTTTGAATTTTTTGCAATTTTTCATTTTTTTGCTCCATCCAAAATATTGACTGATTTAGGTATTTTAGAGATACAGGATTGAGGAAATTCAAATTTTAGAAAAATTGGCCGGTACCTTTTTTGATGTCATTTTGAAAAAATTCAAAAAAATTTTATTTTTGATTTTTTGTTCAAAATAGACGATATTTCACTACATGCAATTATTTGACTCCATTTCAAAATAGATCAGCATACGATACTATTGGGTTATCTGATTGAGAAAATCTAAATTATGAAATAATCGGTCGGTAGCTTTTTTGCTGGCGTAATGTTTAAAATGGCTGTATTTTTGCTTTTTCACTTTTTAGTTTCTAAACTAGGCCTACAACTAAGTTGCTAAGAACAACTGATTTCGCAAGAGTATATGATATATATTTACCAATATATCAATCTTTAAACTACATTAGAACAAAAACATCAGAACAACACTAACAAACTCAATGTATAAAATCCGATAATCACAAATGCAAGGCGTTGTATTCGCAAACAGCACGAAGAAAGCTGTCAGAATAACGTGGATGGGGTAGCTTAAGTTTATACTTGCCCCAAGCGTCCTTGAAATCAGCATGAGCGGCTTCTGATGCTTGTTCAGACCAGATTCCAAGGGCACTGTTGGTTCGCTCGCAAAATTCCATCACGTGGTGGAAAATGATATGCGTGATTGGATGACTCACTTACTCGTTGTGTGCATTTGTTCAAGAGTATGCAATTCATTAATCGTTCATTCATCATCGAACATGCCGTATCAGCGGTTGAATCATCTCGCTTGCAGAGAAAAAGTATGCTTACTCTGTCTGAATAAGTCGAAGGAGATGCGGCTGATAACATCATGTCAAATGGAAGCAATCAGAATGTATTGTATGGATTATGATCCGGATGACATTAGTTTGCCAACTGCAATCTGTGGATCTTGCCGTATTAAGGTTTCTGAATATGCACGAGGTATTTTCCGCCACAGTATAGACTTACCAGATTTTTCTACGATCGGACGTGTATTGAGGCATGCTTCTTTTGAGTGCGATTGTCTAATTTGTGGAATCGCCAAGTCGTCTACCAATATGAATTTAATGCAAGGGAAAGTCATACAGCCGAAAAAAACTTCCGCAACACCTGCTTCTCCAGCAACACCAAGTAAGCTGTCTGCCAAATGTCTCTCCAAGATTGGTAAAGGCAAGCCCTATCAGTGTACAAAAGCAACATTTTCAAAAAATCTTACTGCAATGCACGGTGCTACGGCCAACGATGATGCTGATCATGTTATGCAAGCAGAGATTGGGCTAACTGCAGAAAAGGTCGCAAATATTCAGAACGAACTTAATCTTTCACGAAATAAAACATTGCAACTTAGTCGTGAGCTTCGAACATCTACACAAAATCAATTGCAGATCGAGCCCAATTTAAAAGAAAATTTACATGCTATTACCCACTTTCTCGATGACCTTTTTGAAGTAGAGACAACTGATTGTTTTGACAGTTCTGGTAATGTTTATAAAAGGCCAATGGTCTATTGCAAGGATATCATGAAGTTGATTGATATAATTTGCGAGTCAAGGGACATGTATTCCGAAGACGTATTTATTAAAATGTCGATTGATGGCGGAGGCGGGTTCATCAAATTGATGTCAAACATCTTTACAAAAGAAGACGACGGATGTGGTAAGTTGGAATACATGTTTATTAAAGCAGAATATCTCTAATAGACTAATTAGTTTATGCATGAATATATTATCTAAATGCAACGTATTCATACTTCTTGCTGATAACTAATCTTACATGATCGTGTTATAAAGATCTCTACGAGTAAATTACCTTCGTATGTTAACACCTATGGGTTCTACCAAATACAAATTAGCCTATGTGTGTCGGTTTCTATGGCTTCCTGTGTTAACATTATGTAACCGTTTCACTTACTGAGAAGCTTTATTATTATAGGCTACCACGCTTTTATTTTGCAATCTTTTATTATACATACGCCTAACGACTTTTTCGTATCAAATTAATACAATACCCTCACTTTAAGTATTTGTGCACTTTCATTTTAGGCCGAGGACCCAATTCATTGAAACAACGGAAATTGAAATGCACCAGCGTTGAAAAGCTATTCCTTGTCTTGATTTCGCCAGAGGTTGATGAAAATTACCGCAATCTTCTGAAAATGTTTGTGACATTACACATTAAAGAACTCGGGGACAGATGGAAAATCGTGACTGATCTGAAGCTGGCAAATATAATTCTGGGACTAATGGCCCACGGGTCAACACACCCGTGTAGCTACTGTGACATTGAAAAATCAAAATTGGTATCTAAAGGAAACATGAGGTGAGACATCGAACCTACTAGCAATATACAGTGTTGTGCAGATTAATTGAGACACTCACTGTAATCATGTAATAATTGTCTTATTTTGATACTGGTTGCATATTACTTGATTTTCATTGCATTTGATGAATCCCATGAATACATATTATATTTTTATTTTCATGCTGAGTATCTTTCACCTTATCTTCAGTGACTTTCTTCTTAAAATTTCAGGAAATGTCAGATACGTCATCATTTTTAAAGGGTAAAATAATCGCTTTGCATGAACATACCAGCAAGTCTGGTCGAGAAATTGCGCGTGATCTTGAACTTTCTCATGCAACGGTCTAGAAGTCATAAAGAAATACGAGGGAATCAGGTAGTGTGGAGTCTGAACGAGAAGGAAGATGCGGTGCAAAACGCAAAACATCCGAAAGAGGACCTCCATCTTGTCAAAACAGAACCCGATTGTCTTCCACAGATCTTGCGAATGAGCTTCATCAGTCTAGAGGAATTATGTCGATACTTCAACCGTCCGAAGACGCCTTCTCGAAGCTGATAGACCGGCATTGAGACGATTAAAAGTGTCAAGTACTCACTGATAGAATGAAGGCCAAGCAGATTGGAATGGGCAAAATCACACCAAAGTTGGACCTTGAAATGTGGGAAAAAGTAAGTTGCTTTTTTTGGTTTAAAATTTGACATTTTTATCATCTTTCAAATGCACATTTTTCCAGGTTATCTTCTCTGACGAAGTCCAGATTGAAGTTCAACCGGAGTGTTCACAGTTTGTGCGAAAAATCCAAGGACGAGACTCTAAAACCAGAACATTTTGCACCGAAATTCAAATTTCCATCAAAGTCATATCGATTTATGGTACCACAAGGTTTCAGGTAGTCGAGGGTTGTATGGAAAAGTGACCAGTATATCAAAAATACTGCAGTCGTTGCCTCCTACCACAATCTAGAGACTGTTTTCATCTAGTGAGTTCATCTTCCAGCAGGATTTAGCGCCATGTCACACTTCAAAAAGTGTGAAAGTGGTACACAGACCATGGTTTCAAGTTCTCCAATGGCCTTGGCAATTCGCCAGATTTAAACCCGATAGAGAACATTTGGCCAATCCTAAAGGCAAAGATCTCCAAACGTGATGTCCGCACGCGACAGGATATCATTCGAGCTGTCATTCAGATTTGGAATCGAAGTGACGAACTCAATGACATTTGCACTGCCTTGGTTCATTCAATGCCTCGACGTGTTCAAGCTTGCATTGACGCAAATGGTGGACCTATCCATTACTGAAACGGTTGTGATGATTTCTTAGGTGTTTTGAACTTGTTCATTAATCATGCGTAGATTTTCACATGCCTTAGACATGAAAAAACTAATAAAGTAATTACGTAATTTGGAATTAAGAATGTGCTTTACAAAAATGCACAGTGTCTCAATTAATCTGCACAACACTGTATGTAGTTATGTTATCATGCAACTACAATCATATAAAAGAGCTTGATCACAAACATAATATAATGAGATTACTGGATCATAGGTTTTAATAAGAATTGACAGAATTAATGACATATGACGTATGCCTATGCCTATTTGTGAAATATTAGAAATATAGTCTATCATTATTGTATTTGACGAAACTCCCACAGATATCCTTGTTCCTCCAGAACTTCACCTCCTGATAGGGGTAGTCAACACTTTATAAACACATCTTACGAAAGTTTGGCCACAAAAGTGTCACGTGGAGAGAGAAGCCATGCACGGTGGGGCTTCTAATGGAAATTCGTGCATGAAGCTTTTGAATAATGTTGATATTCTGAGGTCCCTTTGCCCACTTCAATGCATTCCTTTTGTTGAGCTTTTCTCTCTTTATAGATTGGTTGTGTTATCCTGTTACGGATCCTCCTTGGATGTCAATTATCAAAATCATATTCAACAATTCTACGAGGCATTCAAAGATTTCGGTTTACCAATAACACCGAAATTGCATATCGTATTCCACCACGTGATGGAATTTTGCGAGCGAACCAACAGTGCCCTTGGAATCTGGTCTGAACAAGCATCAGAAGCCGCTCATGCTGATTTCAAGGACGCTTGGGGCAAGTATAAACTTAAGCTACCCCATCCACGTTATTCTGACAGCTTTCTTCGTGCTGTTTGCGAATACAACGCCTTGCATTTGTGATTATCGGATTTTATACATTGAGTTTGTTAGTGTTGTTCTGATGTTTTTGTTCTAATGTAGTTTAAAGATTGATATATTGGTAAATATATATCATATACTCTTGCGAAATCAGTTGTTCTTAGCAACTTAGTTGTAGGCCTAGTTTAGAAACTAAAAAGTGAAAAAGCAAAAATACAGCCATTTTAAACATTACGCCAGCAAAAAAGCTACCGACCGATTATTTCATAATTTAGATTTTCTCAATCAGATAACCCAATAGTATCGTATGCTGATCTATTTTGAAATGGAGTCAAATAATTGCATGTAGTGAAATATCGTCTATTTTGAACAAAAAATCAAAAATAAAATTTTTTTGAATTTTTTCAAAATGACATCAAAAAAGGTACCGGCCAATTTTTCTAAAATTTGAATTTCCTCAATCCTGTATCTCTAAAATACCTAAATCAGTCAATATTTTGGATGGAGCAAAAAAAATGAAAAATTGCAAAAAATTCAAAAAAAACCAAAAAGGCGCCATTTTGAATTAATGACGTCACAGAGCAAAGCTACCGGCCTTTTATTTCTGACTTTTGATTTTCTGAACCGTCTATCCCTAAGATATCATATTTTTGCAATATTTTGAATGGAGTCGAAAAATCGATTTTTTCGCCTTCAGACCCACCGTGTAGGAAGATGAGTGCTCCCGACTATTCTGAATGGCTAAATTCTCTATTATCATGCGTAATAGAATCACAACAAATAGATTTTGAATTTACAAAAATGCTACGAAATTTAGAATGTAGCACCTACACAGAAATGAAGCTATCTTAAAAGATCATGTGTATGATAGATACGTTTCTCATGCATACACTGCATTTGGTTGTCTACATATTTTTTTCTAAGAACATTCGTACAGGTTGCAGGTCTCTGATTTAGTGACACATGTAAAATATCCGCAATTTATACACGATGTGAATTTCTCCCACAGAAACGATGTTACAAAGTACATAGATGTCACTTGAACCTAAAGGATTGAAGAAAAGCCAAACAAGACGCCAAATAATATTACGTGCAATGTATCATACTTTGAATGAAAGAGCTACGTGACTGCATGATGAAGATTCAAATTGCCAAAATAAATGAAGAATGTGCAGGTTTGTCCTGCGTGAGCTGCGGTCAAATTGCTTGGTCAGGGTACCAAAATCAAGGAGCCAAATACATCATTGCATTTTATAGATTTAATTAAGATTATAGAATTTTATACTTTTTAGAAAGGAAACTGACGGTAGGCTTAAGCTGCATTGCAATCATAATACAGCTTCGTTTCCTGTACAACGACTGCTATGCAATCCAACCTAGTTGCACATCGTAGATGCATGTACAGTACATAGATGTGAGCCTGTCTAATAGTCAACCTGGATTCACACCATCACTTGGTGCTTTAGTGATGTCACTTCAATTAGTAGAAGATAGACCGATATGATGAAGTGTTGATAATGTACAAAGTATCATCTGAAGCTTTTTTGAAAACGTAGAACATAAAGTCCCCGTATTCCTACTGAAAAATGTTGAGAGCCATAACAAGAAATATATCGCTCCTTTGAAGATGTTTCACTTGTTCACTCTTCATCGCGAGTCACGAAAACTTGTTCTAGAACTTGAATATCTCAATAAAATGTCAACAAAATCGACAAAGGTATGTGAAGGAATTCAGTCAACATGTGAGTATGCTTAGATGTTGAGCATATTCTGACTTTTCTTCGATGCTTTCTGTCAATGAGACACCGATGTACCATGCAACACATTTCTGCTGGGATGATCTCTTTCTGCATTTTATTAATGTTTTTTTTGTATTTTATTTGATTATTTTATTCGATCGTAGAAATAGTTAAGATTCATTGAGAGAAATTTAGAATTCAATATAAATGACACCTACTCAACAAAAATTATGGTACTTCATTGGTTACTGAAGTGCACCTGTGTAATTTATCTTTATGACAAAAAGAGACGGCACACTCAATTCTTGTCAATATTTGATAACGGTGATTATAGATTCAACACATTATTTTCTTATATACCGCAATCACTATGCATTGACGAATTATCTCCGCAGAAGGTATGCAAAGTTTACAGAAAGCGCATAGGGAATGCACCTTGCATTTTTTATTTAAATAGCTGAGAAGAGCAATAATAATCTCCGAGAAAATGAAAAATGCACCTATAAATACGACAATGTATCAATATGCATTTATGTTAATAGTACGACGTTTTCAAGACATTGATGACGGACATATGAATCAAATGTAGGCCTATGCGCGTCTTTCAGGAAGACGCGTAGCGAACGACATCCATAACTTTGTATCATAATCACGTCTTATATCACGTTGTTCATGCTTTTATGCAAACCTTATTTTAATTTCCTAAACATTTGAGGATATACCGTAATAATTTTCTTTTAAACAATATTTTGCACTTTCTGAAATCAACTGGTCGTTTGCTTGTTTCTTTTAATTCAGCTACCTTTACGCACTTTGCTACGTTGAATTGTTGAGTTGAAGGTGAATTATGTCCCCTCCTCTTGAGTTTTGACCTCTACTGGCTGGACTCTGTCCAGGTTTCAAATGCCTGAAGTACATTTCACTTAATAGCTACATTATAGTTCATTATTTTTTTAATATATGCTATTTTTCTGAACTATACATTAAATTCTATTTTGAGGCTGTGCATCTTGCATGTACAGGACCGCACTTGGTTGGGTTTGAGCGTCCAGGATTTAGCGGTCGAAGCGCGTTCGTCCTGACCAAGTTCGTGTTGATTACCTCATTAAAAATAGTCAAATAATTTGTATGCATATTTTGTAGAATTTCATTTTTCTCGTTCTAGCTTGGAAAATTTGGTAGATTTTAGATAGCGTAATCCCCCTGTGTTAGCTAGATCTGATCTTAGGATTGGAGACATACCTGTCCTTTTACCATCTGAATGAACAGGCTGTTAAATAGAATCTTTGCAAGAACTTAATCTAAATTCTGACAGAAAGACTTACTCGCCAATTCATTTCACATGAGAGGAGAACCGTTGTTTGTCGCTCAAGTAAGAATTTCATTTTCTGCAATATTCTAGGATATAATAAATTTCTTTTAAACAATATTTTGCACTTTCTGAAATCATAGTCATTTGCTTGGTTTTTTAAATTTACCTACCTTCGCGCACTTTGCTACGTTGATGATAATAAATTTTTCTCGTAAAAGATTTTCAATAGGAATCTTTATTTGAAGGAAAATAGCAGAGGTAGCCATGTACACTCCGCGCTCTGGAGTGCAATGCCAATTTCCCGGAGCGCAGAGAGCAAGAAAATTCCGCTCATCCCTTGCGCTCCGACTCCATAAAATGACATTAGAGGAAAAAATAGTCCACAGGAATAAATAATGTCTTCCAATAACATGAAACTGGCCGCAATTCTAATTCATTTAGTCATTCAATTTTCCTCTAGAAGTGCAAATACTAAGTCGATGAAGCAGCCTGAAATGTGTTATTTATTTCAACTCACATCATCACATCACTAGAACCAAGGAATATCGCGACCTGTTTGATATGTTGTTTATACTTCATTAGTAGAGAAGTAGAGGACCACCCACAGAATTAGACAGGCCGTCTCTTCTTCCGTTTGACTAGAAGGGAAACATTGGAACATGTAACGTAAATGAAATGGCACAATCTGTTGACTAAATACCATAGCAATCGAACAATGAGCAGGCAGTTCAACATTAAACACGCCAAATTGTGCAAAGTTTTTCAGTGACTGTTATCAACCGGATCACACAGCAAAGAGACACAGACGATGTCAAGTTCTACAGAGAAGTTTGTGAACGTTTTTTTCATGCGCCAGCTAACTTTTTTTAAAACGATCGGAGGGTCCAACATTATCGAGAAAACTTCTGCGTAATGATCTGAATTCTTCGAATCTGAAGGAGTCGTGGCGATCGGAGCATTTTGAAGGAATTCAGAGCAATCCGCAAGCGACGCACGACTATTTTTCCTGTCTCTGAAAGGTATTAAAAATTTCTTTTTGCCCACTTATTAAGTTCCTGCATGTGCCATCTGTTTGAATCAGTTTGCACTTCTAGCAAAGTGATACGATTAAACAATCTAATTCTGTGGGACCACCACTCATTTGCGCCAGTCAAGATATATCAGACAACTCATCTGCGCCACTCTTCAAATTCCTATCAAAGTGATATTTTGACAGCGATCAGTGGAGGTCAATTATGTATGAGGTCCGATCTTGCGTTACCATATAATTTCGTCGAATTTTCTGGGATCAGATTTCTTATGTATTCCTAAATAATTTTCGCTTGATGAAGCACATCTGCAGAATGTCAAGCCATTCCTCACGGCTTACAACAGCCATCATTCAACAGCCATTTTAATGAGGAATTCTATTCATCCCATCAAATTGCGCAAGTGAAGCAGGACCGTGTTAGAGACATTCTTGAGAGAAGAAACACCGGTGATATTGAACTATGTGACATGTTGAAATTACTTGGGCATATTAACAGGATTTGAAAGAAAATCATGTAAGTTGGATTTTTTGTTTTTATTTCATGGTATGTAATGCTACAAGGTTAATTGTACTGTACATACGTATACTTGCAAACTTCATTCAACTTTTTATGACGACAGTGGGACTGAGTCTGTTCATGTATATTATTTAGCAAGATTTTATAAGCAATGTTTAGAAGAAATAAACTAAAGAGTGCTAGTCCCTAGCCTATACATGATGGAGGAAATATAGGAATTTGCATCTATCACTAGATGTCGTTTGGATGATATCAAATTGCGATCAGATAACATGGAGAGCAATTATTCAACTAGTAAGTGGCGCAAATGAGTCGTGGCGCAAATAATGTGTCATTTTTCGCAAATGAAAAACCTGCTTGTTTATACTTCATTAGTAGAGAAGTAGAGAAGCAGAAGACGGACAGTGACCACCTGATGTGACTGTGTGACCTGTGTGTACTTAATCAGCTCATGAAGAAGACCATGGAAATCTGGATAATAACACCTGGAATGGACACTCTTACTTCCCTAATACGGTGCAAGGCCAGTTATTCACCACGCAAACCGTGATTCATTTCAATAAAACTGTTAAGAATGAATAGCTTCTTCCGCTAATGGCATGTGTTAACATCTCACATTCTGAAACAAGTATATGTATCATCTATTTTGCAATATATTCCTCTACCTTTTAAAAATTTTTAAAAGCGACGGTGAATATAGCATCATAACCTCGTGAAAGACTTCTTTTAGCTTAATATTTTACCTCTTGATTTTAATTGTGCAACCATTTAAGGTTTGCACTAAAGGTTTTTTTAGGTTTGCAACCAATTGTGCATACCTACGTCTCCATGTATCAAACATAACAAATGCGGCTTTCAATAACTTTTTTGAAATTATCTTGGAAAGAAATAATAACGAGAAAATGTTCATTTTCAATGCATTGCCCAAGCGTTTCGTTTGTCACACAAACATCTTCAGTGGAAGTGACACGATTATGAAATGCAAAGCACTTCAGAGTTCACACATGCGGCAGTTATCAGAACTGCTCATCTTCTCACAGATGTTTATCACAAACCCAATAACTCTGGACTTCTCCTGCACTATCAGTCATGTGGATTCAACTTACAAACGATTTCTCCTTCTGACAATGATAGATCGAGGCTACTGTCTTTCCTCTCATTGGAGACTATTCAACCAGGATAGACAGACAGAGATACAGTAAAACCTGTCTACAATGGACCCCCGCTAGAACGGACACTCGTACGCAACGGACAATATAGTCTGCATATTGAGCATTTTCTTTGAAATGTCCCTCACTAGAATGGACACCTGCCTAACGTGGACACCACGGACACATTTTCTGGCTAAATTACCCGAGTTTAGTGGACATTTTCTTCTCGATAAGGATTTGTCATTTTCGATGTCAATAGGCGGTTATGAGAAATGGGGTGCGGAAAATTCATCCGCGGAAAATTCATCCGGATGCTAATTCATACTTCCTTTCTTAACGTAGAAGTTTCTAAACACATTTTCAATAGAGACCTTTTACAATTCTGATAAGGACTATTACGTAGTTTACCGCTTGGTGATCGCTAAGTAGGGTTTCTTCCCGGGGATCCCGATTCCCGGGAATGAGATTCGGGAATGAAACGAAAAAATCATTCACCTTTAAAATTCTCCAATCAGTCGTTATAGGTAAAATCTAATGAAGTTAAACATTTTACAAGCTCGTTACTTATATCGGTAATTATTTTTGACACTTTTTGTATAAACAGAAACACAAGAATGAATGCAAACTCAATTTATCGTCTATTTTCAATCGACCTTGGACTTGGTCTAGTTTGGAGCTTCATCAAGAAGATGAATCTTCATCCCATATCATAGCTTTATTTCATATCATGATGAATTTATTCCATCATTCATCATTCATAGCCTTCAATGTTATCGACGACTGGAAACTAATTGTGCCGCGGTAGTGACTATAGAGTCCTGGCTTCGGCAACCCAAGGCATTGCTCTAATGCACAGAGATTTCATTAGGAAGGACGAAATCCAATCGCACTAAACTTATTTGTACTCTGAGCCAGCGCTGCTGCCAACTGCCTCGCTGGTCTCTAGCCATAGAATTAGACAACTATTACACTGTTGTTCAATGTTGTCCAATTCTATGGCTCTAGCGCATATGGAGTTCTTTTCTTGGAATCGCCAAGTCAAGCGATTGAGATATTGTTGTGGCATTAGGGAAAATCTAAGCATACCATAGCCCCCATTAGCGTAACCCTGCTACTAACCCATAGAGATGGATTGCTCGCTCTCTCTCCCTCTAGAGAGGACATCTATTTATAGCGCGTGGTACGAGCTAGTTCTCTAACTGCTACGTGGGCAAAAGCAGACTCGAAATACGATCGTACTTAAGGAGGATTTTGATGAAATCCGATTGCGGATGCCTCTATCGAGAGATATAATAAATCCAATCCTCTCCATTTTTGTTGCGTAAGACAGTATGGAACATAGCTAACATTTCGTCTCGATAAACTTATGAGGAAATATTCATATTTTTAAAACGTTAGTACGCATGAGAAAATTTTCCCTGGTTTACCACCTTATTCTCGGATGCTTGTTGAATGGCGTTATTGAGAGACGCGTGCTGATTGGTTGATTTCATTTAATCTCCAACGTAACCATAGCAATATACTCGTAGAACTTAGCACTTAACCCAACGTTATTGATTAACTTTGCCGATGAAATACGAACGAGCCAGTTTCGGCCACCATTATTAAGTGTCAGCTATGTCGAGTCGGTCGCCAGCTTGGAATTTTTTTGATCGTATTACGGCGTCTAGGTGCAGGCAATGCGGAACACTTCTTAACACTTCGGGTGGCTCGACAAGTGGTCTCTTGAGACATCTGCGTATCAGACACGACAAGAACTGTGAATCTTCATGCAAAACTCGACGATACTCCTCCCAGCTGCGAATCAGGCCTCGGGAAGCAAACGGCCTGGAGCCAGTGAGCCTGAACCCCAGCGAAAAAAACAAGGCGACCCTCGATTTTTAAAGTAAGACCTCATCGAAGTTTGGAGGAGTCTTTGGCAAGACTTGCAGCTGTGGACGGAATTTCTATCAATGCCTAATCTGCAGGAGTGACTTCATCTCGCATGCCTTTGAAAGGCAAGGTTTGCGCCTCCCGAAAATTCCGTCGGGTATTATGACTTTGATCGTTATTTTTTCGAATGAGAAACACAGTGAGGGGAGGCATAAGCTTCAACAGATGAAGGAACAAGAACAGGCGTTTCTTCTCTCACTATTGACGAGTGGACGAGTAAGCTAACAAACGATATCTCAATGTCAATCTACATGGAAACGGTGACTACGTGGCATGCTTGGGCCTGGTACGCATAACAGGTACTTTCACTGCGGAGAACATGCTTGAGGCTGTAAACCTGACTTATTGGCGGTGTTTCAATATTGACAATGCAAGAAGACTGTGTTGTCAGTGTCATAACAGATGGAGCAGCTGTCATGAAAAATTGGACGTTTGACCTCGTGTGAAATTCAACTATGCTTCGCTCATGCTCTGCACTCAGTGTTTGTGATTGGTTATACAAAGTGCCCGAAAGGCACGAGTGACAATGATGACCATATTCCGTTTGACGAAGAAGCTGTTGAAGAAGAATCGGAAGTGGAAAAGCTTTGATAGTGACGACAACGACAACTTCATCACCAAAGCAGCTGATGCTTACCTTCCGTTGGCGGGAAAAGTCGGGACACATTGTGTGAAAAGGTGAGAAAAGACGTTATCCGTTATCCCGTCGCAGCAGCAAAGATGATGAGAAGCTTCAGAGTTACGTGAGAGACGAGCATGGCCAAGAACTGAAGCCCGTTCTCGACATAAAGACTCGGTGGAATTCTCTTCACGCTATGCTAGCGAGATACGGCAACTCAGATCTAGCTTGAAGAAAGCTTTAATTGATCTCCATGCTGCGTCAAATGTCAGTGACAGAGAGTTCGAAGTGGTCCGACAGCTGGTTGATATTCTTGAGCACATTCAAGTTGCCAGCGATGCATTGTGCCGAAAGAATGCAACGCTGCTGACATCAGAATCTGTCATCAAATTCCTCACGAATACGCTCTCAGAACTGGAAGGACCCCTCAGCAACAACTTGTTGGCTGCAATCAAAGCAAGATGTTCTGAGAGACGAAATGTCATGACAACTTCCCTCCTCAGCTACCTTCATAATCCTGACTACAATCTGGAGGTATCAAAGAAATCGGTTTCAAAATTTCGCGGTCAACTTGCTTACAAGACTGAAGGGAAGCAGACAGACTGAAGCTGCACCTAGCCCTGATGCCGATGAGGATCTCGTTATCGTTGACGCAGTCCAGAATGCATCTGTGAATGAAACGAGGAAGCTGAGCCTCGCTGAGCAACTTCAAAAGTGCATTTCTGCAGATATCAGCGATCATTTGACTGAGGCTGTGGAAATCAAATCTCTCTACCAAGAATTCAAATTGTTTGAGCAACAAAGGCAGCGAACACCAAATTTGGAGTTCATTTACAATGCCCTTCTAACGATAAAGCCATCGTCTGTCGAGGCCGAAAGAGTATTTTCTACGTCCGGCAACTTTGCAACGAAGATTCGGTCTCGCATCAAGGACAAAGCACTGAAAGGACAAAGCTTCAAGGACAAAGCCCTTAAAGCAGGGTATTTGTTTTAAGGTTACAACGCGTTTGTGTTTCGAAATGCCAAACCGACAAAATTCAAAGAATTATTATCGAAGAAATTACAACGATCGCCGATCTGAGGATTCGGAAACCAAATACTCTCAAGAAAGAGAAGAGAGAGTTCAGACGTCTCGAGCAGCGAAGTCAACCAAAAATGACTTCGAGCGTGGAAACCCCCGCCTCGCGTCCCCGAATCTGTGAAAAATCTTCAGAAAGCTGGACCAACTCAGCCCCGCGACGATTCTTTATTCAAAGAATCTGTTTTTGCTCCAGATGGCATGACTGACACAGGTGTCAAATCCTAGATTTCTACCTTCTGCCATTTGTTTTGAAGATCTCACCCAAACCGTCTACAACCAGATCTCCGCCACCTCCCGAGCATTTCAGGGAGTTTGTTCTTTAGAACTGTTTCGCGTCTATGTTGCGGAACCCTTTCTCACTCAACCTGCGGCCTCAAAGCGGTGAAAGGGTGAAAACGGAGTCGCAATAAGGCTTTGTCGTCTGAAGCTCATGCTTCTTTGGGTTCTACCTTGTCGGAAAGGTTTATTGTCGGCGGTTTGTGACCGTGCTCCGGCTAACTAGCAGGCTCTGGAATATTATTTTTATTTTACTGGTCATTGAATTTATTTATGTTTGATTAATTTCTCATTCTTTTTCTCCACGTTTGTTTATTTTAAATGTGTCGTAGGCTTCGGCCGTCCCAATTAACACCACCCCCTGGTCTCCCAGATATTATCAGTCATCAGACGTTTCATGTTGTTGAATCAGGTTTTTGGGCATTGCACTTATTTGGCTCATTTGTGATCGAGCTTCTTCCACTGTTCTCTTTTGCACTTCCCATTTGTTGCAGGTTAAGATGTGACAGATCCAACGTATTCACGGCATACGGGCGTTAGGTAGTTCGAGGGTCCCGAGCCCACCGGTAATGCTTTGGGAGACAGGCCCGGTCAACTGCTCGGAAAAGACGGTACAGTTCCACTGCCACGGACATGCGTAGGTAGTTTTACTGAAGGGTTTAGCCCGTGTAGCTGTATCCGGTTCCTCTGTGACCTACCTGACTTGTACCCATTGTTACGGCAAAGGGGTTCTCATTTGGGTTTCTTCAAGCTTTTGCGACATGAAACTGTGCCTATAAGTGTCTTTTTTGTGTATTATTTGTTGCAGCTTTGTTGCTATTATTTACGTTTTTTCTGATGCCTTCCAAAGTTTCTTGTATCACTTTGTTGTACAGTATAATTTTCGTTTATTTGATTGATATTCTATGAGAAATTATGAAAATGAGAAAGACACGCAAGAAACGTAGTCAAGCCGTCAAGCTCAAAACCCCTCTCAGGATCAGCTTCAGCAACGTCAGAGGACTGAGGTCCAATTACGACGACATCAACATCTTCCTGCAAGGTAAGTCACCAGATCTTCTAGCCCTGTCGGAAACCAGGTTAGATCCCAGTGTGTCATCAAGCGACGTTACTCCTGATGGATACATATTTCACCGGATGGATAAAGCACCTTGTCATGGTCTTGGAGTCTATGCCAAGACAAGCCTTCCCTTGAGAAGGCTTCGCAGCTCAGAGGATCCAAGGCATGAGTATCTTTGCCTTCATTGCGCCGCTGCAGAAGACCACACTTCTTCTATTTTTCCTATACCGCTCTCCATCAACTAATGCGGATATTTTCAATGTTCTTTCTGACAAGATCGATTCTCTTCTACAAGAGTATCCCAGCGCTGAAGTTGCCGTTTTTGGTGACTTCAACGTGCACAATGTTGACTGGCTTGTGCACTCACGCACCACCGATCTCTCCGGTCAGGCAGCCCAGGATTTCGCTGTCTCTCACAACCTTAGTCAAATTGTCACTTGTCCTACCAGAGTGCCTGACCGAGCTGGGGATACTGGATATCTCCTTGACCTGTTTCTCACCTCAAATCCAACTTGTTTTTCACACAAGGTTACTTTCTCCCTCGGCACGTCTGATCACTGTGTTATCACAGTTTCTGGCAAACAAACTTGCTCCACACCGTCTGCACCCTTCCATAGAACAGTTTATCAATTCTCCAAAGCAGACTGGTGTGGCTTCCGCACTTTTCTTAGTCAAGTTCAAGCTGAGAATTTGATTCTGAGCGAGAACGTCCACAAGTTGGCGCAAGAACTGACAGAGTGGCTTCAGATAGGGATGTTGGCCTACATTCCTCACCGTACTTTCCAAATGAAGCCCCACTCACAACCTTGGTTTACACCAGAATGTGCAGCTGCAACTTGCCAGCGTGACCACTTTTTCCATAAGTATAAGCGTGACAGTAGCGCTGGCAATCTTGAATTGTACAAAACCGCACGTAGATATTGCAAGGAAACCATACATCAGGCCAAAAGCCGTTACGCTTTGTATGTACGGAAATCCATTGCTACCCAAAAGCTTGGCTCTAAGGACTTCTGGAGGATTTACAACAGTATCACCAATAGGAACAAATCCTCCATCCCAGCACTCCGTCATGCCGAAGTCAGTACTTCTATGGCGACAACCTCAGCAGACAAAGCCGAGCTTCTTTTACAAAGAGTTTGCGAAGAATTCGTCATTAGACGATGGAGGTAGAATTCCACCTCCAATTCCCACGCGCGCTGATGAGACAGTTAGTCCTCCGTCAGTCACAGTCCGAAACGTCAAAAAGATCATCGCCGGTCTCGATAGCTCTAAGTCTAGTGGACCAGTTGGCATCCCGGTTTCGGTCTTCAAGCATCTCTCACCTGAGCTTTCTCCACTTTTATCTAAACTGTTCAGTACATGTGTATCCACCGGTGAGTTTCCCTCTTGTTGGAAAGTAGCTTCCGTGGTTTCAGTTCTAAGTAAGGGTTCTGACTCATCTCTTCCATCTAGTTACCGTCCTATCAGCCTGCTTCCAATTGCTGGCAAGATTTTTGAAGCAGTGATTAACCAACACATTGTTAACTTCCTTGAAACTCAGAACCTTCTATCAGAAGAACAGTATGGCTTCAGGCACTCTCGATCAACTGCAGATCTTCTTTCATATGTCACTGAACATGTGAGTCGTGTCCTTGACAGACAAGGTGAGACGAGATCAGTTGCCTTGGATTATTTCAAGGCATTCGATAAAGTCTGGCATCAGGGACTCCTTATGAAGCTCAAGTCCTATGGAGTTGCTAATCAACTCCACAAACTTCTTGCTTCTTTTCTTAGTGACCGGCAGATATGTCGTCTTAGATGGCCAAAAGTCTTCCAACAAGTTTGTCAATGGAGGAGTTCCTCAAGGGTCAATTTTGGGACCCACTCTTTTTCTGCTGTACATCAACGACCTCCCAGACTGCCTAGTGAGTAAATTGGTGATGTATGCAGATGACACAACACTCTTCAATTCCAATGAGCGACTCGCTAAGAACACTCAGCAACGTCAGCAGTTATGGCGACGTTCTTAATGAAGACTTACGCAGGGTCTCAGAATGGGGCGCCAATTGGCTTGTTTCCTTCAATCCTTCAAAAACTCAGAGTATTCTGCACTCACGACTTAAAGGAGATGATGATCATAGCATTAAGATGTCAGATAATAGGATCAGAGAACAAGATTCCATCTCCTTCCTTGGATTGGCGGTTACGAAGGACTTGTCATGGAAATCGTACATCCAATCCATTAGCAAGCAGGCAGCTCAACGCATTGGTAGTCTCAATCGTGCCAGCAGCTATCTTCCACCACAGACTGTCTGCTATCTTTACAGGTCCACTATTCGTCCTCTGATGGAGTATTGTTGTCATCTGTGGGCAGGCGCCCCACAAACGCATCTTAACCTCCTTGAACGGGTTGAGAAACGTGTCAAGAATCTCATGGGTGAAAAACTTGCTAGCCGTTCTCCGTCAGACGGGATGTTGCTTCACTCAGTCTCTTCTACAGGTACTATTTCGGTAGAAGCAGCTCTGCAGTAAATGAGTGCGTACCCAAACCTAAGATCTTCTCCAGAAGCACACGCAGAGCTAATGCACTCACATGCTATCATGTGAGCTTAGAACGCGCACGTACTGTGAGTCGCTCGAAAAGCTTTTTTGTTCGAACGGCGCAGCTTTGGAATCAGCTTCCCCAGACCAATACAATCTTGATACTTTCAAGAGGCGTGCGAACATGTTTCTGATGGGGACAGTTTAATCAGATTAGAAGATCTGTTTTTTTTTATTATTATTATTTTATTTATTTATTTAAAATAATACAATTTTTACTTTTCATTGAGTAACCCCTAGCTTCGTTCATGGCTCATAGCTGTGCTAGGGGTGAAAATTCAGTAAAAAAAAACTGATATCATTGGTGTTCTTGAAAAATTACTTTAAAACCACGTCTTAGTGGCCCTGGTCGTTGAGTTGACTGAAGTTGAGTTAATCTTTACAACTGACAGACAGTTTGTTTTTTTATTAATAGAACATCATGTAATTACGTAATAGAATACGTATATGAATTTTCATTTTCTACATAGAAGCAGCAGGTATTTATTTATGATAGTAGTGAAAACTGTGCCCTACTTGCCACGGATAGGTACATGGATAGGTACATGTAAAGTTTAGTGTTATCAATAGGTACATGGATAGGTACATGTAAAGTTTAGTGTTGTCAATAGGAACATGGATAGGTACATGGATAGGTACATGTATACTTTAGTTATCGATAGGCACATGGATAGGTACATGTATAATTCAGTGTTATGAATAAGAACTTGTATGAGATCTGTTTTACTGGATAGGTACATGTGTTTGGTACCACTGTGTTTGGGAACGTCTATGATCGAACTTGTGTGGTTTGGTTCTGAGCACTTGGGTACGTACCGATAGACGTCCGTTGTTTGATTTTGAATGGGTTTGCTCAATTGCGACTATTGTGACAATTATTTTTAATGTAGCACTATTTAGATGTGAAACTTTACTGTGCAGTTATGATTTAGTTGCTCCCCAATAAGAAAACCAATTCCAGAACTATGTTTAAAATGAAAAGACAAGAGATTTACAATGTAAGTTTAATTTAAGCGTGAAAAATAAATGACGGGTGCAAATCACGTCCCTCAGGCGACTCCATGATCTTCAAGAAGTCATCACACCACTCATGGAATGTCGGATTTTTACTTAAGGTCATGGTCACATTCGTGTACCGGACACTTCACAACCCGGTAGTCCATTCCGCCTTTGAAGTGCAGAGACAGTCAAGGTCTTCCACAGGGCCACTTTGCAGCCGCAAGACAGATGCATGGTCATGTCCAACTGACCTCCCATAATGACTTGGCTGTCAATTTTTGAAAATAAAAATAGTGGTTTTGAGGACATGCTTCTTGTTATGGAACGTTTTGAGGATAAGTACTTAACAGTTTGGAACAATGTCATCCTTTATATAGTTATATATATTCTTTAGGAAGTTCGGTACCTCTCTGATTGGCTGTTTAGGATTTCCTTTGTTTAAAAAGTATATAAGTCCGAGGTTTGTACCAATTCTTATCAAAGGTTCTAATTCCTCACGTTTACAAGTTACAATTATTTTTAAATCTACAAGTCATAATGGATCGGCAAACAGAAAAGCCGCAGTTGAGAACGGTACTGCTGATCGTACCACTTTCGCCAGTGGAACGTACCCGTACACCTCCCCAATCTCCGATGGAGCGATCGACAACAACCAAACGAGCCGGTGGTGTCACTCACCCAAGCCCCTGCATCGCGATGCTATGAGTGATGAGGATAGTGAAGTATCAATTGAGACGATGCGTCACATGATATAAGAAGTCCATGCGAACGCCACTTTTATGGACGGGTCCACGGTCAAAGTCAAGAACGCCCCGAAAAAGTCTCACACCAAACGGGTGTTCTTATAGAGGATGGAGCCGAACGAGCCGGAACCTCACACACCGCTCCTCGAATTTTCGGTCATCGACCTTGAACACACCACGTCGCTGTCCCTGTGCGCCCAGGAAGAAGACCAGGATCCATGTGCAAGTGGACTTGAAAAAAACTTGTACCCTTTCCTTACCTTGATGACATTTAAGGTGTGTTTTTATTCTTCTTAATCTCTTTATTTAATATTTTATTTTGGTATTATATGAACAGACTTGTTTTATTATTTCAAAACCAACAAATCGGTCTTTACTTAAGGTGTCTGAATGGGAAAGGGGGAATAATATCTACAATTAATGATGTTCAATAACTGAATTGAAACAAAAAATCAAGTATGAAAGACCTTTTATTCAACTTGAAATAAAATAGGAAACATATAACTTGTTTTAAAAGAAACTGTTATGTGGTTAATTTTAAAATGCTTTGTAGCAGTCCAGAGATGATATCATACATGTGTCATACACGGACACCATAAGAATGAGAAATGAAAAGACCTTTAGAATGATATAATGTATGTACCTATTCGATGGGAAAATCCATAGTTGTAATGCAACTGTAATGCAAGGCAGACAGATGTTAGATTTTTAAAAATTCACTAAGTTTTTAGCCCATTCTTTATAGACATGTTAGCTCACTAGTTATAATGTCCATACATGTGTCATACAATAACACCCATTAGAATCAGCATGATGAAAGGAGTCATTCGAATGATATATTGTATGTACCATTTGATGAAAAAATCTAGTTGATATGACTCTGTTGTGCAACTTATATGATATAAGAAAAACTTCCAAGTATTTTATTTTCCCCCAAAAATGACTAAGTTTACCCCAATTTTCAAAGTTAGAGAGTTTTACAACCAAATATGACCATAATATACAAACCTCTACACTAGACCATTGACCTTAGACCTGACCTTAGACCTTTGGACCTTCATACACTTCATACCGCGGCGGGCCTCAAGGGGGCCTCAAAATTTTCTCGGCCGGGCGACTTCGCGCCCTCGAAATAATTTATTTACCCCATGGGTTCCGGGTTGCCATAGATACTCTTCTTGCTTCCCTAACCCTAACCTTAACCCTAACCCTTAACCCCTAACCTAGTATTTTAATTTGATTATTTGATATTTTGGCGGCGAAATTCAAATTTTCGAAAAAAAATCTTTTAAATTTGATTATTACGAATTTTGGCGCGAAATTGTGAATTTTCGAAATTTAGCGCTTAATATCAAATTTTAATGTTCTAATTCAAACCACAACGTTTTATAACTTCAAATATGAAAACATTATATTTGATATTAATAATAACATGTATATCAAATAATACATCAGTCCAATCAGTTATAGTTACTTTGAATTCACTCTACTGCTTTTACATTGTAGAAATCTTTCAACCACATATGATGGCACTATCCATTTGCTAAGGTTAAAAATAAACCAGCTTCTTCCAATTTTGTTTGAGTTATCAATTTTTGTTTACCGTACCAATTCCAAGATGTGATGTCATAATAAGGTCTTTGTTCATAAAGTTGCTTTGTCAATTTCATATATTAAAGAAGTTGCAACACAACGAATTTTCACTCATTTTTCAAAATTATTTTAGTGTCCATAACAGTGACGTCGTTCTTCGTTCCTTCCGTTCTCCGGTTCTTATTACCAATTCTAAAGTGAGTTTCATTGTCATGTTCTGCTACTTTATAGGATATTCCGGAGGAGTAGGAACATTATTAAGTTTTTATAACCAAATAGCTTTAAAAATATAGAAGCTTGGGTTTTTTAGGATAGGCACACACTTTATGTTATATTA
>CAJQUW010001641.1:0-16916 GCA_907163375.1 Prostheceraeus crozeri | reverse complement strand
GGTACTGACGAATATTCTTGAAACTTATCTTATAGTATCAGTGAATTGTGCTTTACATCATGTGCCATTTCCAAGGCTTTTTGTCGCATTTCATACCGTACAGTCGACAAAACAGCAATTTCGCCCCTTTGCCATAATGATTTTTTGCCACGATAAGGACCGTTCTAAAATGGGTTCAAATTTAGGCATCTATTTCTCATCTAGCCCTTTTAAACAATTAAATATCTTTGGTCCAAACCCATTTCAACTGCGGTTTTTTCATTTTAGAAAATAATGTTTGATTCTGATTGCAAAATGAATAATATCGCATTCTCCATAAAATTTTGATCTAATTCGAAGTCCGCTTCGATAATTTTGGTCTAGCATTGAGAAAACTAGATCAAAGAAATCATTTGATAACAACCTCATGCTTTAGGTTACTTAACAAACGCTTATTATTAAAGTCATTATTTACGGTTGTACTCGATCTACCGGACCGATTAATGTGATCTACACTGTAAATAAGTTGCAGTAATAAAATGAATCTGATGAGGATAAGGATTTTTTAATTTCATAAATTTAAATTTTTTATTATCAGAGTGTCATACATAATTCACTTTCAAATTATTTAAGCAGCATAACAATTGAAACGATTTCATTGGTTGACCGAAACATCGAAAGACTGCTGGTCAATTTTCATTGAAATGGTGTATTTACCTAACAATTTTGATAAATTTCATATTTTCAGAATGCTCGTAACATTGTCATAATGCATATGCAGCTTTTCATTAGATCTGGTATGCTCCTGAATGAAACGTACTGTGATATCCAATCTCCCACTACAGTAGACACACCCTTTTGAAGTTGACGAGGGGCATTTGCCGTCGCTAAAGCCGTGTTCTGTCTGAACGACCTACGCTTTCTCTTCAATGATGGAGGCGGCAAAACCGAAAACCGTTCTCTGTCTGAACCAGGGCTGTGGAGCCGGAGCCGAGCTGGAGCCGGAGCCTTAAGGACCCGATGGTTTTGGTCGGAGCCGGAGCCGGAGGCGATTTATCACAAAAGGCTCCGGCTCCGGCTCCGATAGTTTGAGCTTTGATATAAATCTAGAATTTTGAAAGTTATTAATTGGCATCATAAAAAAATTAAATCATTTGAATCTAAGACATATGTTTTTAAGTATACAATCATCTGTCCTCCACGGCCATCTTTCTTTTGCAGTTGGCCGCTTCTTTTTGTATTATATTTAATATATAGTTGACACATATGTGTAATATTTTTTTTATTGCATATGTTTCGTAAGACTAATTTCCTATTGAAACGTAATTTCCAACATCATTAATTTGAAGACTTGTTATATGCATGCCAAACTAGATGATTGTAGATTCTAGAGACAAAGTCGCCATTCCATTTATGTTACACATTTCCAGTTTCAGTCAGCAAAGATAATATAAGTACATTCTTGCGCAAGTCTTAAATTAATACGTGTTACATGTAGGGCTATCATCTATCGGTATGGCTTGGCAGAGCTATGGGCATCTGTGACAATGCCAATTTCCTTCAGATTTGTATTGTAAGGTGCTTGTGCAGTCCCCCCACCAACATTTTTCAAAACAATCGATTATTCAATTTGATCAATTTTGATGGAGGGATACTCTTCACACTCACACGAATGGACTGACTACAAGTTCCTCACATGGCTATAGCAATAAGCGACCCAGCACTTATAGTAGCGCCTTTTATTTTAAAGGTATCTCTAATCACAATGAATTTCTTTCTGACTTCAAAAAAACAATAAGGGTGCTATTTCAATGCGGAAAAACCGAGCAAATTACCATGTTGACTTGCTGACGAAGTTTGCGACCATGAATCGCAATTACGACGTAGATTTTTACAACAGCACGGAATGCTTCACTCAAACGGATGATGCTGAAACAGGATTCCAATGGTGCTGCATCTTTTGACCAGAGAAAAAATGGGGGGGTGGGAGGACCTGACAAGAGCCGTATCGTGTAATAATATTTCCCAAATGTCATAGACCTGTGGATTTCAAGAATTTCATTATTATTTTTTCGTTGTCAACAACTTTATGGGATATCATGAGACTTTATGTACCAATAAAAAGACTGAGCGCTTCTCTCTATAAAGGTGCTTTTGGCCTCCTTTTTTCTAGTGTCTGTGACTTTAAACCGCAACGCGCATTCGAAAGCTTGAAAGTAGTGGGATTTCTGCCTCGGTGCTCGCAGTCAAATTTTTATTATGCATAGTAAATTTAACACCTGTACATACTGTGTGATACTCCGAGTTAAGTTTCATCAGACTAACCATCATCAGTGGTCTAGTGGTTATGGATGTTTTACCATAAATTGAATATAATAATATACATGAATCATTGATGAATTATTTAGTGCAACTTTACGCCATAATGAAAAATACGAAATTAATATAATGTAAGTTAGGCCTTAACTTATAAAGTATGCTGCATAGAATTACAACAACTTGTCCTAATTAGATATTTTTAATTTTTTTAAGTATAATTTTCCAATTGTACATTTCTAGCCTACACTGCAATGAGGCTATCTAAATGACAATTTCTTAGTGATGAGTCGTGGGCTACCCACCGATCATATTATTCATGGACCAACAGACTATTGAATAAAGGCAATAACAAATAACAATAACAACCTAAGCTAGCCTATATACACTTTAATATTCAATAAAGCAATTGATATCTTTATTGATACGGTATATTTGCCTATATAGCCGATACCCATTCCATGTTCGAGTAGATACATGCCCTATAAGTATTTAGGGCATACCATCCAGTTCATATTCAAGCTTTGTAAAAAGCTTATAACTACTATTCGGCCCCATGTGATACGCTAATTTACAAGATCCCATTATCGCCGTCACTCAAGTATAAGGTATTATTTAATGTAGTCGCGCGAGACACTAAGTAGACTGGTTGCAGCTAGGCAAATTTATATTTAGCACATGCGGAGATCTTAATTATTTAACCAATCCTGGCGATAACTTTTATTTAAATTCTTTCACAGCACAGGAAAATGTAGACTATTCATGCAAAAATATTATAACAACTAAGTCTATTTGTCATTATAGGAAGTATAGTGCTATTATCATTTTTATTGTTAACTTAAGTCGTTGCTTGTTAATGAAAACTAATTTGATGATTGTAGCAAGCCTCTAAAGGCCACACCGTTATCCAAAAAACCCGTTCAACGGATCCAGGATAACCAGCATAGATAGAACCTGAATTTGAAGTCGGAGCCGGAGCCGATGAGATAACGCATCGGCTCCACATCCCTGGTCTGAACGGGCCTTAATTCAAAAAGTACTTGTCCGATTTGCATAAATTTTGGTATGTGGGTAGAAAATATCCTGTACTGAAAGCTTTGTGACGACTGATTCAATTTTACGTATTTTAGACAAATTTGAAAACGTGGGGGAGATAACCCATATGTACCCCTCTCTCTGTCTAGACTCCATTTTCTCGAGAAATGAGGAGCCAATTAAGGCCAACAAGAGAGTTTATTGCGTTTCCTACAGCCGGTCAACCACTCACACGCTTGAAATTTTGATGCATTAAAATGTCTTGTATATTACTTATTACTTTCGCTGTGAGTGCTTTCAAATTTTATATCACGTGTTGGCCTACCTTGCCTGACGTGTGTCATCTATCAGAATATTCCCTTCGAATGAAATAGAATAGAATATGTTTATTGTTCAGAAATGAAAATCAAAAAAATTACAGATTACAGACTTGTGAGAAGTTATGAAGCAAGTTACAATAAAATCATATTGTTTTCATAAATTGTTCGAAAGGGAGAGAACATGCGGAAAAAATGAGTCTTTATACTTTTGAGTACGGCTACCCGTGTGGCAAGATTACGCTACCTTTACGTAGTGTTTTGGTAAATATTGGTAAATGAAAAAGCAAACACAGTTTAGCCTAAATTCATTTTGAATTACATTTATGGGTGCACCCGAAGTACGTTTCCTTCAAGAAATTTCAAATAATACAGCATTAAAGAAAGTAAATATTGGTTATTATTGGTAACGGAATATATGCTTTAAATTTTACCAAAATTCACGTTAACTTACGCAAAATATCATCATAGATTTATATGTCTTGATTATTACTTCTTCTTTCGTAAAAGTTTCGTTAATGCACTGACATAAAATATCTCGATATTCTTTAACCTAATTTCGGATAATACTGAACCTGTTCAGTCTTAAAAGAAGTTTAATACTGTTCAGTCTTAAAAGAAGGAAAATCTGTTGAGCTCAAAAATATGTAAGTTTATCAAATGGAAGTGGCTATTACCAAGAAAAACAATAAACCCCCAACTTGCCATTACCAAGACATTATTTTGTCAATAAACCCTCAACTTGCTATTACCAAGACATGATTTATAAGGCACAAAACATGAATTGTTTCTACAAACAGTGCAACAGAATTTATTTAAATATTTATCTTAATTAGATTCTTATAAGTAGTAAGCAAACGGCAAACACTCGACCGGCGCGCCCCCCCTCTGGAACGCCAGAGTGTCGTGGTGGACTTGGGCGACCGCCAGGATTTGTCTTGAGGCTATAGTGTGTGATGTTTTTCGTGCAATCTGCTGAATGTTGGGTTGTAAAATGGGCTGTTTCGAGTGGAAGGAGTGCTCGGATGTGAAAACGGAGGCCAGATTCGGATTCAGCGTGAAATTCTGCATCGGTATGGTGAGTTTGAACGTCCATCGGAGCAGAAAAAAGTTTCGCTGACTGTCCCCCCCCTCCCCATCCCTCCCCCCCTTCCCCCCCCCCCCCTATCCCCGCTTCCCCCCCCCCTCCTTCCCCCCCCCTCCTAGTCCCGTCCCCCCACCCCCCCCTCCCCCCACCCCCTCACACCACCTCTAAGTACAATGCAACCGACCTTCCAACTTTGCTTCTAGTGGACGGATTTTGTCGTGCCATAGCTCGTTTGAAAGCTAAGAGTGAGACAAATTCAGTGAAAGAAACGGCTTGTTCATATCAGTCTTCGTTTAGATGTGAGACGCCATTTAAGATTTTGGGACATTGGCGAAAAACGACAGAGTTAGAATTTGGGACGTTTTGGGCTGTAGCTTCAAAACGAAGCATCGGATTGGAAAACGGATTTCAGATTTGGAATCAGCTTGAATGTTATTGTCCCAATGAGGGATCATCCATCCAAATGATAATCAAGCATTTCTATATAAATAGCGAGCCTTCCACAGTGAGAATCATTCCAATCGTAGTGAATCACACGAGTGACGGAACGCACATTTTCTCTCTCTCTATTTTTCCCTATTCTATTATCCAACTTTAAATGGTAAGTCGCTACTTTCCTCCCTCTCCCTCCCTTGAACGTAAACTTAATACAATCTTTTCCATTTTCAGGCATCCTACTCCATCTGCTACACTAGTTAGGACAAAATGGCGGTCAAACGTTACAAGGTTTCGCTACGATCAGATCATCTACAACTGAGGGCCAGAGGAAGAAACAACCAAGGTACATAATCCTGAACACCGCTACAGCGTAAATTATAAAACATAGCCTTGTGTTATGATGATCCTAGCGTATACTCCAAACGGGAATGCTCCCAACCACGGTGTCAAGATATGCACAATCAGTATGGGGACGTACATACTGATCCCCGTGAGTCCGTACATTCGCCACCAACTTGAATATTATTGAGGCGTAAACGTGACATTAAATATGGACATTCCTACTCCTCTTGCTCAAGAGTGGAAGGCGAGAGATGACAAGGATACTCCCTATAGAAAGATTTGGGATGGTCATCACATTTGACTACCGGTATCACAGTGGTGATACTTATAATAAGAAGGATGGAGATCTTCAATACCCATCAGATGTGATGAGCTCGGAGAAGGTACTTGGGATATCATTTACAAAGTGAATGGGCTATATTAAATGGTCGACACAAGGATAATAAAATAGCCTCTCTCTTCCATGCATTATGGAATCCATCCTTTATATTTCCAAAACCACCCAAACGTGGACGACATAATTGAATCAAATCCTTAACAGCAGTGTAACGAAGAACGCAAGTCGGCGAAGAATGCTGCATCAAAAACGCAAATCAAAGAAGGGAGATTACTAGTCCCTTTCATAACGCTACCCTATGGACAATTCGCTTATGTTGCTTTGATGTGTCGTAGACGGGGGTCTTAATTAGATACATTATTACTCTCTTCGTTGCCATCATATTCAATTTGTGTATTGTTGTCTTGAAAAGCATCGAATGTAATTCTTCATTTTAGTATAATGTTAAAGAACGTTTCCTTAGATGTGGTAAAATTTCCGTTTTAGGATTCCTATCCACTCATTTTTATGGATTGTTTGAGGGTGAAACCTGATACATGGAACTCAGTGCTCTTGCTATGAACAATTGAGATATCAGATTGTCAGTGTCTATCATCAACATGCAACTGCAATCCCAATGTTGATCAATGGGCTGAGAAAACACATTCATGGATTAATCTGAAATATTTGGAAGACTATGGCTTTCTTGTGAGAGGGCTCTTCTTATTGACTTTAAACGATGGTTAGCTGCTTTCAATGGTTATACGCATCTTTTTGTAATAATCCTGGTCGTCAGGAGAAGGAAAGTATTTTCCCAATCTAATCATTGATGATATTTTGCTCCCGCCTTGGGATAGTTGAGTGAATCAACATTATCATGAAGTCACGAAACGTTTTAAGGATTTGTGTGTTCCTATTTTGTCTGTTCGTTGTAGTAGCTACGTTCATAACCAATGCTTCTTTCCTCCTTACCTCAGCCATAGCCAAAGTCCTGTATCGGTTATCATTGCTCGCTGTATGATAGTTACCAGCTGTATCTGTTTTATCTGTTTCAAACCAATGATTTATAATGCATGCTTGTTACCGTTATTCAATAAATGTTACTATGAGAAAGAGTAAGAGTTGTTGTTTTCATGCAATGGATGGGTTAGATAAAGGCGACATGTCTTTCTCAAAACGATGCGGAACAATTACATTTTCATAGGCAAGTTTTAAAAAGGAGCTGTTCAAAGATTATGTGAATAAAATTTCATAAAGATGAGACGACATCGAAGCAGTTGTCGATGATGCTAGCACTCTATTTCTAGAGTTAATGAATACATTCTCTGATAGCATTATCCTGGCGCGATTAGTTGCGAAAATTAAGTTTAGTCATTTTGGAAAGGAAGAGGTGGAAAGTCGCTCTTTCCATTTTGCTTCTTATTCAATGGAAGTGGTAGATCACCCCCAAGAATATTTTAAAAGACATATGATAAAAATTGCTGAACGTCTTAACGCATTTAACCATCATGGTAGCAGTCTAGTGATTGAAGCGATATCAGATATTCACATTCAACTTTCCATAAAGAAAAATTGAAAATGCAGTGGTACTTGATTGTAGCACAACTGGTTTTCGAGCTATGTCTGCTCACTCTCGAAGTATATTCCTTCTGTACATGCGTCTATTATTTAGAAAAGGCTAGCAAATTCATATCTTCAAAAAGACTTGCTATAGACATCAGTAACGGTGAAACTATGTGTTGTGATGTGTGTAAAGCGAAAGGATGGAAATGAAAATCGGCATCTTCAAGAGATGTAAGCATGCTTTTTGTCAACGCTGTTTCATACGTAATTGCATTCAACTTTGCCAATGTAACCACTGTGATATGTGCTCATTTCGAGTGTCACTTATGTCGCAAAAGTTGAGTACTATGCAAATGTGGTAAAGATAGGTATTAGCAAAGACTAACACGGAAAATGGCCGAACGTAAAAATTGACCGTCGAAACGTAAAAGTCAAAAGTTTTCTTCAGCAATCAAGCTCTCGACGAATGAAAGCAAAATCTGACGATACAATGGCTATACGGACATGCTAACGATAAATTCATTTGTGTAAAATTATTTCTCATGTCGAGGAAGTTGATGGACGAAGAAATTAGCGCCAAGAACAACGAAAGGTTCTTAAAGCGAGATGCCACAAAATTTTTGCGTTTCTTCTCCAATCATACAGCGCCATTCAAAAGAAAGAGTAAAACTCAAAACACTAAAGGGCGGTTTCCTTTCAGTAATACTTCCAATGTTAGCTTCTGCCGTCGGGAACCTATTGGGTTACTATCTTTGGCCTTAAGCGTTAATTCTGCTAATGTTGAAATTCGCAACGTAATTAAAAATGGATTTCGACTTCAATGTGATTAAAGTTTAGACTGTCTCAGGTCCATTCATGCAGGTTAAAATAAAACTGTTTTCACGCTGAATGCGCCTTGCGAAATAAAAGAAGGGAGTTGTTTAAGGAACCTATCAATCGAGTGATTTGGTGTTATGGTATTTATCAACGGTCGCTGTTTCAGGAATTGCAAAGTCGCAACTTTATTAGACATGAAGGAGTTATTACAGTGGATAAACTTCAGTCTCAATGATGAAAAAGGCATGTTGTGCAAAATTGGATGATTTATTAAAAGAAAGTAAGAATTCCAAAGATGTTACAGATATGTTCACTCGTGCAGCACATCATAAAAGGTGCTTTATCATCTATATCACACAAAATTTGTTTCCTGATGGAAAAGAAGCTCGTACACGAAACCTGAATACACACTATTATGCTATTTGCTAATACGCACTATTATGCTAAAAGGAAAACGTAAAACAGCTCCTCCCAGGAAATACATGTTCTCAGACTATTAATATGAAGCAGATGTGTTGCTTGCCATGTAATGAGCCGCCAGAGGTGAATGTCGTTGTCACTTGCACTTGCTGCGCCAGCTCTCACAATGAAACCCCTAAGCAATGTGAACACGATCGCAAAACCGCTAAAGCTAAATGCTGCAGTTGTTGTAAATGTAGAAAGGTAAGAAAACAAAAAGATGAGAAGGAGAAAAAAGAGTCAGTCGTCATCGACTGAACGTTTGAAGTCAATCTATTATGATGTAAAACATCCGGCAGGATTTGCATCTATCAAGAAATTATCAAAAGCGAGTGGTCTTCCACAATCACAAGTGAAACGATGGTTAAAGGGTCAAGCTACCTATACACTCCACAAACAAGCGAAAAAGAAGTACCGCACCCGCCATTATATTGTTCATGACATCGATGAACAGTGGCAAGCAGATTTGTGCGATGTTGCCTCCATTTCAAAACATAACTCGTGCAATAATTTTATTTTAACCGTCATTGATATTTTCTCGCGTTATGCGTGGGCTCAACCTTTAAAAACTAAAGAAGGGAAAGGAGTAGCAAAAGCATTCCAAACAATTTTTCGAGAAGGTCGCATTCCAAAAAGAATTCAGAGTGATCAAGGAAAAGAGTTTGAAAATCAGCATGTGAGAAGATTATTTGAGAGGCATGACATTGAGTTGTTTAGTGTAAAGAGCGCTTATACAGCTGCACTCGTTGAACGTTTGAATCGCACATGAAAAAATCGCTTGTGGCGACATTTTACTGCCAACTTGACACAATATTGGACATAGGTTCTACAAGATACACTCCATGCCTACAATCACTCTATCCATCGTTCTATTGGACTCAGACCAGTAGATGTAAATGCTGACAATGTAGATAAAGTGCGCGAATCATTCCAACGTAAACGCACTATGTGAAAAGTGATGTGAAAATTGGCGATAAAGTTCGTATCTCAAAGGTGAAAAGTGTTTTTGCTAAAGGGTACCTCCCGAATTGGACAGAGGAGGTATTTACAGTATCAAGGATTAATCAAAAAGACTCTCCGACCACCTACAAGTTGAAAGATTACGATAATGAAGAAATTGAGGGTAGCTTTTACCGCGATGAGATTGAGGTAGTCACTGAAAGTGAAACATATTTGGTAGAGAAAATCATTCGATGTAAAAAACCGGAAAGGTGAAGAATGTTGTCTTGTTAAATGGATGGTTATCATTCAAGTATGATCTCTCGGATGCGTCGTGCCGACATCTTTCATCTAAGTGATCGACAGTGATTCATGCAAAGTTGTAACTAACAATGTTTAGGGTTTGATCTATGAATCCAACTGCCTCATTTTATTCACGACCCTCCTATGTAAGTGGTGGAGGACAAATTTACATCGGCGCTCGCCGCCAACGTGGAGGTAGCATACTTGGTGCACTGAAATCTGTTGTAGCACCTCTCATATCCAATGTCGGTAGATCTTTGAAACGAAATGTTTTAAGTAATGCCGTTGGCTTTGCTGGTGATGTTGCTAGTGATCTTTCCAGAGGTAGAAGTTTTAAGAGCAGTTTGTTGAATCGTGGGAAGGAACGCGGTTTAAAAACATTGAAGCAGACCTTTGCTGGTGTTACTCAAGGAAAGAAATCACCTAAACGAATGAATAAAGGAAGGAGGAAACATCGCGGAGCTGGTAAGGTGCGATCTTCAGTCAAAAGGCATTCACGCAAACGTCGCAGAGGCTCTAATCATTCATCAGGCGCTAAACGACGACGCTGCCATAACTTCTAATCATTGAGTGTAAAACTTCCGGTTTTTGTTTGTTTGATCAACAAGCCATACAGACAGATATTCTTAGTTCAAGTATTGTAGATTATCATCCTCGAACAGCTGAGAATGCTGGCCCCATTGAATTTGTTATTCCTGGTGGTAGTGATGACTACATAGATTTGAGTTATGCGATGCTTGATTTGAGGTTTAGAATTCAGCAAGCAGATGGAACTGCTATTGACGATGCACATAAAGTTGGACTGAACAATTTACCATTGACTACATTACTTCGTGATGTTTCTCTAACGATTGGAGAGCAGCAGGTGGAAGGTGGTCAAAGCGATTATCCCTATAAATCATATTTCAATCATGTATCACAGTTTCATCCAGCAGCACAAAAAAGTCATATGGAAGCCATGGGATGGTACAGAGATGAAGCAGGAAAAATTTGATGTTGAAACAAACAGTGGCTTTGTAAAGCGATCTGCTATGATTAAAGATAGTAAAGTATGTCAGCTATATGGTCCGCTGAATTTAGACTTCTTTAGACAGTCAAAGTTGTTACTCTGTAGTACCAGCATGCGACTCAAGCTGACATTGAATAAGCCTGAATTTGCGCTGAATGCATTTGCTAAAGTTGACAATTTTAGAATTCATGTGGAAGATATTGCACTTTACATTCGTCGAGTAGTACCGAATCCAAGTGTCATTAGAGGACATGCTGAAGTCTTAACCGCCAAAATGCCATTTACCCCGTTTCAGCATACAAAGCTCTCTCACCTTTACAATTCCGAAGATCAAAAGAGTTTCATGAAAGATGGCCTCTTTCCATCGGAAACACCGAAGCTCCTCATGTGGCAATGTTTAAAAATGATGCAATTTAATGGTAATATAAAGAAGAATCCTTTCAATTTTAAACACAATCAGTTAAGTGAAATTGCTTTACGTGTAAATGGTGTGAGTCATCCTGGTCCACCCTACAAACCAGATTTTGCTGCGGATCAATTTATGCGCAGTTATGTTGATTTTATGGATGTCTTTGGCTTTTACAATACGGATGACACCAACGGAATCACTATTAAAGAGTTTAAGAGTGGATATACTATTTATGCATTTGATTTGACTGCTGAAAGCGATATTAGTGCCCCCTATCGTCAAGCGAACGTGTCTCATAATATTCGTTTGGATTTGACGTTCAAAAGAACACTACCTGAGACGATCAATGTATTAATTTATGCAGTCTTTGATTCAAATATTGAAATTACAAAGTATCGTGACGTGATTCTTCAGTATAATCGTTAATGAGTTGGTTGACTGCTGACGATATTAAGACTAAAGTGCAGCGTAATGCAGACGAAGCGACGTTGAAAGCTTTCGATAATGTCTATTCACTCGATACCTTACCACCTGCAGTAAATCACTATCCCCTCTTTATTGTGCTAAACACTCATTCGCAGAATTTAGGCGGTGAGCATTGGAAAGCGATCTTTATTGGAGAAGACCGACGTGGTGAACTATTTGACTCTCTTGCTCAACCTCCAAATATACCAACACAGCAATGGTTGAGAAAACATACGCGTCAATATCAGCGAAATGAACGCATACTACAACATCCACTTTCATCAACGTGTGGTGCTTTTGTACTGTACTTCATCTTAAAACGTTTACATGTATCTCGATTTGTATCTGTTATTCAAAACTTTTCATGTAATCCAGCCTCTAATGAAAAAATGATTTGTAAGTTCTATCATGATTTGAAATAAAAACATCATGTTGGAAAAATTGTTTTTTATTTTCAAACCGCTGGGTACGTACATACTCGATGAGATAGTCTAGGATCACATTTGCTTGTACATGAGATTTTAGTCCAGTAATGATCACTTTACTATTATGAAAGATTGCCACATGCACAGGTAACTAACAAGTAATGAGAGCTGCAGGAAAAAGTTCGGGTTCATAACACAAACTGTAACTGCTGGTACGAATCTTCAAAAATGATAGACTGTCACTCAATTGAGTAGAGATCACCATATTGTCCACAGTCAGATTCGACATCACACACCATCCTCCCTCTTCCATACCCGACGTAGTAGTCTTTGTAGCTCTAAGCGCATTGACTGCGCCGATGAATGAGAAAGGGCGCCGAGAATCTGTACAGTCCCATTTGGGACGAGTTGAAGATTCCGTGAATTGTTCATCTTCACCACTAACAGTTGAGGACGGCCCGGGTAATACTTGCTGTTTGGAAGCTGTTGGTGTAAAGTTGTAGATCGAGTTTTGTGTAGAGTCTGAAGCGAACGGAGAATGTTGACGTGTGTAGCGATGCGCCCCTATTTTTCATGAAGAAAGAATGATGTAAATGGTAGTGAGCTTGAAGATGTACTTGGACTTCCTTTTATACTTTCCCAACTACCTTGATGAAATGTGAAGTTAGTATGAAGTTGGGAATGATAGAGTTGAATTCGCCGATTGTTGACGCGCAGCCAGATGCGATTTCCAATACGTGAATGTCTTTTCATATAGAAGTATTTCAAGTCCTTCATGATATGAGTTAGAGATTGAAAATGTCGATAAGATTAATAAAAAGCAAACTCTCTTCTCACATTTCCAGTTGAATCTTTTGTTTGGAAATAGACGTTTCGATCATGATCCGTTTCAATACGTTGAGGAATCTAATTTCCAACTCATTGGGTGTTCGTGGAGCGTGGTAGTCATGTCTGATTAAGATTTGCATAGTAGGGCGATGAACTCACGACGAATAAATGTCATGATGGAGCGATGTATGTATCTTCTATACTTCTCCCAATTGTATTTGCGAAATGAGAAACAGTTGGCGGAATGAGAATGGTAGATTTGAATTTCATTTCTGTAATGTTGAAGCCAAACTTTATCACCCAAGGAGATGAATCTTAATGTTTCAAAATATTCCAAATCCCTCATGATATCATTGAGGTTGACAAATTGTCGCCATGTTAATGTAATTCCTCTTGATGTATGACCATGAGAATTTTTGAAATGTACGTTTCCATCACGATCAACTCTGATATATTGTAGAGAGTCCAAAATCCAAGTCTTCATGATGTTATGCAAAGTTGCAGATTAGCAATATAAAAATGTCGTTTTATCATATTTTGCTTAGCAATAGCGGCCGACAAAGAGATTTACTAGTAATCGAGCCGCACTCTTTTCTACTCCCATGATCATGCACAACACTAAATGGAAATTGGGAAGTGGGTGTCACTCAACTTGTTTATAGCAACCTGTGTCTATACTTTGATCATTGAGGTGATGACTATTAATATGAGACTACAGCTGCTTACCAATGTGAAAAGGGGTGCCGATATACATTCCAACAGTGGCCAAAGAAAGATCTCACACCTTATCTGGGAGCGAGAGCGATGTAAAAGGGGAGGAAGGTTTTAATATATGATTTCTTGAATAGGGGGAGAGCGTGGTTTTGTAAACGATATTGTAGCCAATTTACGAGGCGTCCGCACAATGATGATTATAATTATGTATGTGGCATCACTGGATAGTTTGAGGAAAGATTGACCCATTGGCCTCCTGGTTAAGTCCAAGTTTAAGGAAATGATTTAGGTTACCTCGCTGAATGCGCCTTAAACAAGAGGTTATGATAATGTGTTTAACGTTAATTACCACATAAGTGGTCATCCAACAGTTAATAGTGAGAGGAAAAGCGTTATTATGTAGATCTTTATTCCAAGAAATGAGAAGACGTTGGTGAAGAAGAATTGTTGATTAAGCGCAAGAAAGACAAACATGACTCCTGAAACATTATTGAAGAAATTTTAATTATCTCCTTCCGAGTTGATTGGTAATACATGTGGCAAACATTGACTTATATTGTAAATCATCTAATCATATTGCAATAAGAAATTAAATGATGAAGATACAGATCTAGTGATTAGTTTGTTCAAAAGATTTTCATCAGTTCTTACGACATCGTTCTGCAGCTTGGTTGTTCATATGGAAAATCTGATAATGCAACATTTACCAATTGAAAGGTCAAATCAATTTGATACAGAATGATGGACCGTAATCTTTATACTAGAAAGTGTGTTAGAATCCTTTAGGTGGTATCTTACATGAAAACAAGAGTGTTGATGCCTCGCTATTATTTACTTCGGTTAAATTGGTTGTAGATTATTTAAATTGAAGTAATTAATGAGCAAACATATTTTCATTTTCTGATAACCGAAGGTTACTTTTGTCTCTCACTATAAAGTGAAAAAAGGTGTATTAGATACTAAATATGGATAAAACTCTAATGGACATTTTGGGTTTTGATCAAAATATCTTTAAAAGTGGTACTGTAACCAAAGCTAGCGCAGACATGTCGCTATCGCGTCGTATTAACTATTTTCAGATATATTCCAATATTGGTGAAGATGTACGTGGGGGAGATGTTGAAGCTCCATTGCTAGCAATGATACCCATAACCACCAAAAAAGCTGCAGGTATTTTAATCTGAGCATTACTTTCAAGAAAGTGCATTATACCAAAGCTGAAATCAAAAACTACATCCCACCAAATTGATATTGGCCATTTTATGACGAGATGTCTGGTGCGTTGAATCCTTTTCATAAAGATGCTGTAACAAGTAAACACACTCCATTTCCGAATGAAGATTTAATGCAAAAGTAATTTTTGCTAATACTATTTTTCCAATGTGAATAATTATTGGAAAGTTTGAAAATAAGGACTCGTTTCTAATCTACTTGCCCATAGTAATCTCTTCCTATGAGGGATAAATTTCCCAAAAAAAACCTCATCAGACTATGAGAGTTAGAATTAAATCGCCACTGCATTTAAGAAGGTGAATGGGAGGTTGGCGTTTCTAAGTATTTGCTATGATAGCATAATTCAGAATGTGAATGATTTGGAAGAAATGATATTGAACTCCTTCGCACACCCCATGATGGAAATAAAACGAAGAAATAATGCAAATAATGCATTCCAGTTTCCCATACAATTTAAACATGCTAGATGGAAAGTTTTGGTTGGTTGGATACTATGAAAATGGATTCAGATTTTAAAATCAGATTATTATGAACCATTTGGGGAATGAGGAAAATTTTAAGGTCATTCAACAGTGGTAATACTTCCATCATGAAAGAATAAAAATCAGAAAGCTTATGAGTTTACTATCTATCATTGGATGTGGGAGACAGTTCCTTCGCTTTTCATTCCTTTTACTAAAGGTTCTTACGCTTGATGTGATAATGAATTCAATCCACATCTTTGGTTTTGGCCATGGACTACATCTAACGTCAATTGCTTACTGCAAATGTTTAAAAAAAGTTTATTCAAATCGAATCAATAAATTTCATTATTAGATTTTAAAATATTTGATGAAGATGTTGTTGAGAATCGAAGAACGCATCATTTTGAAAAAAGCGTGGTGTTCAACCTTTATCACTTATTGAGTTAGTAAAACGATGGAAATGAGACTGTGGGTTAAGAAGTATGGAGAGAAAGTATTATGGCGGACAAAAATAAGTTGGTTATTCAGGAAATATAATGACAAACTTACAGTTTATTTCTCTTCCAAACCCCTTGCGTCATTTTGTAAGACATTTATACAACCTCATTATTCGGAATGCGGTTGTGGTGTATGCTTCTCATGAATATCACACTAAAAGCTGAATCAGTTAAAGATTGAATGGTGGTGTGGAACATCTATGGCGATCGCATCAAGACAAATTTACTCTACATCTTACTGAAGAATCTAAATGCTATCAATATAATGCCCGCGCTATATCTCATACAGTTGAATAGCTTCATTCATGTAGTAAATCCTTATATACAACAGAAGTTGAAGCATTGATTAAAATTAAATATGATGTAAAAGAACACTCCACAATTTTCGTTTCAATGAAAACAACGCGTTGTTCGAAAACTTGGGTGATGACATTAATGTCAATTGAGGTAAAATTTTGAAAAACCCATTGGTTTTTCAATGCTACAAACGTGTTTGCTGCTACACGCACGAATAGTTAGAAACCCTCCAATACACTAACTTGATAAACATGAACAGACACCTTACATTCCAAAGTGATTTGATTCTACCTATTTCTGTTGGTGAGAAAAAAGAATACATTTTAAACGTGATTTCTTTTCATGATAATGAACGCCCCCCCTTCATATGGAATAGTCGAGAAGTATGTTTGAATCTATTTTCTATCATCCCTCGTCAAACAAACTATCAACCCTCTATTACTACAAAATTACCAATGGTTTATCAAGAGTGCATCCATGGACAGATACTAAATCCCTCATAACGTTAGTGTTTCGAAAACAAAGAGAAGTCTTTTAATACCAACATTTATTGAAATAAAAATGTGTATGGAAAAGTCTTTTCACAGATATAGGGGAATGAGCTGACTGTAGGCATATATTCACAAGGAAGAAACGATCTAATGCGATACATAAAACAGCAATGT
>CAJQUW010001640.1:0-91830 GCA_907163375.1 Prostheceraeus crozeri | reverse complement strand
GGAACAAGCCGATTGTTTCACTGAATTTGTCTCACTCTTAGCTTTCAAACGAGCTATCGCACGACAAAATCCGTCCACTAGAAGCCAAAATCGAAGCAAGCTGTCCAGAGGGGGGGGGGGGGACGTCAGCCGAAAATTTTTTCTCTCCGATTTCGCTGGAAACATCCTTCCTAACCCAAAATTTCACGTAGATTCCGAATCTGGACTCCGTTTTCTCATCCGATGCTTCGTTTGGGCGCTACACACCAAAACGTCCCACATTCTATGTCAAAATTTTGAAGAAACAGTATTTCTCGCCGATTGCCTTGAAACTCACCCTACCGATGCAGAATTTCACGCTGAATCCGAATCTGACCTCCGTTTTCTCATCCGACCACTCCTTCCACTCGAAACAACCCATTTTACAACCCAACATTCAGCAGATTGCACCAAAAACATCACACACTATAGCCTCAAGACTAATCCTGGCGGTCGCCCACGTCAACCTAGACGGTCGCCCACGTCCACCAGGCGGTCGGACCCACGCACCCGAGTCTCACACTCTGTCGTTGCAGGGGGGGGGGACGTCAGCGAACATGTTGTGAACGTGGACCCACCCGGCCGGCACACCACGACAGACCACAACCTCTGTCGTTCCAGAGGGGGGGGGGACTCAGACACGAAGCACCACGGCGGCCGACCACGACACTCTGCCGTGCCAGAGGGGGGGGGGACGCAGCCACGACGGCGGCCATCTTGCGCGGTCCAGAAGTGGAGTTTTACTTACTACTGACGCAGACTGCAGTTTTTGGCTAAAATGAAATTTTGTATATTTTATCTGATTAAACGAAAATTACTAAACCCAGAGTCATAATTTTTGGTATGGTCATTCAGGTCATTTCCTATGATGTGCATGTGCTTTTATCATGCTTCTGATCGGCAATGGATGTGAGAATGTGGTTGAATGTGGATAAAGTTGCTGAAAATGTTTGTGTTTGCCGACAATAAGAGGCTCGCCAAATCTAAGTACGTTTAGCTATATAGACAGGGGTGCATGAAAATGAAAGGAAATGACCTGAAGACATTCCATGTCAAAAATTATGACTCTGGGCTTAGTACTTTTCGTTTAATCATAGAAAATATACAAAATTTCATTTTAGCCAAAAACTGCAATCTGCGTCCCATTGGATTTACATGTGTTTTTCTTTGATCCTGTTTGATAAGAAGAGGAACTTACTAGAACTCGGCATTCTGTGAAAGTCTCACTTTCGGCCTCGTTCCCTGCAGAAACTCGTTCTGGCTGCCGGACTATTTATGAAGACAGGAATAATTTGCAAAAATTTAGCTGTTTGAAGACTGCACAAATATTTTTTTGGACTACAGGAACGCAATGTTACCAAAAAACTGAATCTTTTGATATAAAATGTTCACTGTATACAGATACGTTCTTGAGTCGACTCTCTGCCTTTTATATATTTACTCTACGGTTCATGAGATAATATATTCCTTCTGTGAGTGCATTTATGAATATGCATGAAAAATCAAGTCATGATTAATGTAGTTCCTATGGCATATGATTATGAATTGAGCGTTCACCTTTTCTTTGGTATCAATTATATTAAAGTGTTCTTCAAGGTACTCATACTGTAACTCAGAATATTGTTACGGGATGTTTTAAATTTGACGTTAACCTGACTTCTACAGGGATAAGTTTTTGCATTTAGACTGAGACAAAAGCAATGTCGATAAAGACAAATGTATTCACGGGTCTATCACTAAGTCATCATTGACCGTCGACTTGATTTGCAGATTTTAGGAATTAACGAAGGGTTAGTGGGTGTATAACTCAGTGTGTGGCCGCTTAGACGTCTGATCACCTTTTTTGAAAATAATACGCTTTGAACAAGAGATCTTGTATACTTCAAGGTCTTTAAAGTAACTGAACGACAGAGACTAGATCATACTATCATTCAAAATACTCTTTTGAAACTTCTTAACTCTTTAAAATTGATATTTTGTTACAAAACTGTTGATCACCTTGCTTACATCACCTTCAACCCATTACTGACTTGTTACACTAAAATCGCTGACCGATGATAGCTCTGGTTCGTAAAGAAAGATTAATGATTCTGTAACAACGATAGATTAAATGCGTCATCCTTGTACTACACCAAAGAAGACAAGTAATTAAGCTTAACAAGTCGTTTTGTTATCAGAAAATCGAATGTAGCATAAATTCTGAATGGAATATTTGATCATTTGTTAGATTGGTTTCATTTTAAGATTTAATCAATTATAAATTGAGTGCTTATAGCTCTAATCAATGTCGGTATAAGTACAATACACCGTGTACGTCTCGAGAGAATTATTTAGACTGGAGCAGAGGATTAACGACGACAGAAGCAGACCATAGTGTTGATGCAAAAGCCATTGTTTGAAAATATCGCTGTGCGCACACAAAATTCATACTTGTATTTACACTTGAAGACTTAAGCGTTTCACGCTGACTGGTGAATAAACTTGAAACAGAAGATCTGCTACGGTTAGAGCTTCAGAACACCGATCCTCTGCGAAACAATTTTTCTCATTGTTACGAGTGGTCTTTAAAGGTAAGTGTTGAAATGTTACCATGGTAACAATGATAGTAATACTCACTACCCTTCAATAGTAACTTGAATCAAATACAGGGAGCTTGAATGGTCAGAATACGTCTGCTAAATAGTGATAGATGCAAGTATATGAAGCAGGCCGTGATCGTCTTCCTGGTAAAATTGCTTGAATGTGAGCAACTACAGCTGCAGTAATTGAAGTGACATAACAAAAGATGAAATAAAAGAAATTAGTGAAAATGATTGTAAGATATCGTAGCATAGTAATATAAATGATAATTACTGTATTAATGTGCAATGGGACTATCTCATAAGACGTTGCATAAGGAAATTTGATTAGTTAGCTTAATTCATATTATCAAAATATGCAGCCTATTGGTGAAATGACAAATCTATGTAGGCTAATAAACATTATTCAGGTTTCATTTAGTTTATTGACTCATTGTCTTTCAGTCCCGATTGTCGTTCGGCTTATAATCACATACGCAAATAATTTCTTGATGTTTTTGAACGTTGCAATCAGTGATCCATAAAGATGAACTATTTTTCGGTTCCTCTAAATCCCACCCATTATCTTCTCCTACTCCGTTCCGGCTCAAATTTACAGTTCTACTCAAGCTCCTGCAACATTTTCATTCGATCTCACCATAGACTTTATATGCGCCCGAAAGACTCCTTAGAGCAAGATGCTTTGTCTGAAGACATTGAAAAGTAAAAATTCCGTCTTTCTTTGGGCATGTAATTTGTGCAACAGTTCAGTTTAACCACTCAGCATTTGTCGAATTTCAACTGTATAATCAATAATTGATAAAAGCTTAAACCATTCTGTGAGTGACTGTAATTCCATTTGAATGAGGACTTTATTATTATTACTGGCATTAACTTGCGCACTGGAGCGCCTATTGGCGGTATTGCTTGATGTGAGAACATCAACGAAACATCAACCGCTCATGGTGTCAAAGGATCAATGCATGGAATATAATAGGCTCATGCTAGAATCAGCGCTAGCTTGTTCTGCGTTCCGTAATTTATTAGCTACTATCTTGAGAAGTCATCACATAGGGCGAAGATTCGACTCCGCCGTTATTTTTATAATTATTTACATTTATTATCTACATGATTATCATTATTTTTATGAAAATTATTTTCATTTTTTTCATTCGTTTCGTTTTTTTGTCAATTTGTCATCTGGCTTTTGCAGTTGCGACTTCATGAGTAAAATTACTTTCCTATCAATTACATTTTTTAGCATAAAGATATTTTCATGCTTTCCCTCCGATACTAAGTATTAAAGGATCAGTCAACTAATTAGTTAATTTGATGGCTTCCATATTAACCACGTTATCAGTTGACTTATTTACCACTTGTTTTGCAACAGATCGTGCTACTTTGATAGGATAGGGAATCTGAAGTGATTTGGAGTACACTGAGTCGGAAGGCATTCATCTGATATTCGATATTTTTGAGAATAAGAAAACAACCCAGTGGAAGATGAAATAACTTATTATGTATTACCTGTATATTCTTAAATTCTACAGGGTTACCAAAAATTTCGTCCGATTTTTTTATCAAAAACCATTGTGATTTTTAAATTAACTTTGACGAAAATATTCAGACCAGTAAAGAATAATGACTGCCAATGAAATTATGCAATGATAACTGAGAAGAAACAATGATACAACAATAACTAAAAATATACGGTAACTAAATTGCTCTCCATTGTGCTCGATGCAAGAGAGCAACAGCGAAGCACAAGTTTTGTGATACAATTCCTCGTCGACTTTCATTTAGTAACTCGACAAAGGTCAGGAAGTACTCGCGGCATGTCTTTGTCAACATGTTTTTAAGAACAGGGGCGTCTTGCAGCTGCTCTCTTCTATCGAGCACAAGGGGAACAATTTGAACTCTTTTGTGCGTAATTATTGTTGCATCTTTGTTTTTTCGTAGTAGTCATTGCATGGCTTCATTCGTAATTATTATTGTTCAACATATATTCAATGTTCAATGATTCAAAGTTAATTGAGGAACCTTTTTGATTTTGAGACACCAGTTTGACGCATCACTTAATGAGTATAGTAATAGTAGTTTTGATGGTTCGGGTAGTGGTAGGTTTGATGGTGGGCACACACGTTTCCCTAATGGGTACCAGACGAACACCGTCGTATTTCAGAGGCTTAGGCCTCCGGCGGGCTTGACGGACTGCGTTCGGCTAGCTCACATAGCTCCGTCGCACGATCGCGTCGCCTGTCTTCGCCGTCAACCATCAGATTTCGCTCACTACGCTCGCTTAATCGAGTCAAGTCACTTTTACATTGCGCAAACATGCCAATAAATAGTAAAATATCAATTAATGAATTCATGCTAGCGATAAAGTTTTATCATTGATTTATAAACGTTCAAATAGATAAATCATGTTTCCGAACTATCAAATACATGTAGGCACTGTAATGATAATTCAAAATAACATCGAAATGTGCGTTACATGGAGTGACAGGATGAATTTGAATATCCGTCCGACATCTAAGCTCCCTACTTTCTAATTTCTGTTTTACTGTGTATCTTTGCTTCATTTAGTTGACTGTACAACACATTAATCTGTACAGAAAGTTTCTCTGAACGATGCAAACGAAAGATGAAACAATGCATCCTGCTGATTTGTCCATTTCCAGACTGTTTGAGTCGTTATCAACATGTGCTCATTTTTTCAGCTAGATGAGACTTCTTTGCCTCGACTCCTTGAAGAATTCAATCTGCCTATTTCGATTATACTCAATTTTGTATATTTGCTGCAATTCCATATGTAGAGTCGCAGTTGTGCGAAAATAATAGTCACTGAACACTCTGTTCCCGTTCGCGTTGTCAACAGTAGTGCCACGAAGAAAATTTCGACAAGAACTGTGCGTGATGAAGTACATTTCATGTTTTCGGAATTCTGTATTCTTTAATTTTCGATGTAGTCAAAACATTACGGGGATTGCATCATTAGCGTTTTAGATGCATCGAAGTTATCATGTCGGACGGACATTAAAAGCCAAATGAATGTAGTACACGTAATCATTAGGATATGAATATCTATCTTTTAATTTTTTCATCAAGTAATAATTCTGGCATTATCTGGAATCGAAATTTAAAATGTGTACATTAGTCTACAACTGTAATACGGTTGAAAATAGAAACATGCTGTTTCGAATTTTTACCAATAGTCTTGTAGTCTTAATAAATAGACTTAAATCTTTCACTATTTATGTTTATCATTACGTCAAATACTTACTAACAAGATTAAATGAGATAGTTGCTGCAGAATTGTAAGTGTGCCAATTTAGAGGATATTTTTGGACGTAGATTATTCTTGAATTGCAAGTTTCGCCACTTCTAATGACATTCGGGAGAAAAATAGCATTGCTTTTGATGGCGAAATGAATCTTCCATTTATCAGAGACTGATTGAAGCTTGAAACGTAATTTTTTCATAACAAAGTGTCCGTCCGACGTTTTATCAATCCTTGATGTGTTAAGACCTGAGATTAGAAGAACAACATGCATATGAGACATCAAATGAGTCCGATGCGATACACGATGCCATGAAGGTTATAACTTTCTCTGAAATGCAATAAGGTGCCTTTGATAGAAATGGCAATTAAGTACAATATTTTGAAACTTATAATTTCTATCCTGTCCGTCCGACATGGAAGCGAAATTACACGATGCAAGAAATATGAAATCAAAATTGAATCTATACATTGTCACAGTCTTTTGAAAATTGACCGCATCTTGCATCACCCTGCATTTCTGCTGCTATAGTATAGCTATCATTAGTCAGCTTTTATACTTGAATATCAGCATTTTAGAATGTAGCATATATCAATTAACTTTATTACTTCTGAATTCTACAGATATGTTTATCTGTCAAGGATTATTCCAAATCAGCAATGTCGAGTTGACTGATAAACTGTGGATCAATTTTCATCATTTCATTTAGCTCCAAGAAAATTTGAAATCATTGAATTATAAGTTAACAACAATGTCTTTGGTTTTCATTTTTATTGAATATCGTTCGTAGATTAGCCTTATTTCATTCACAACATTTAAATGACAAGAAATTCGATCTGGTTTTACGTGCAAATAATTGCGAGCATTTGCCTGCAACAAATCAACTGAAATGCTGTATTCTAACGCACGTGATAAATACTAAGTTTCATCCATTTTATTTGTCGTTTTCACTAAATCAAACATCAAATTTGCGATTCAAAATTTTCCATTTCATTGCTACTTGTATTCTCAGTATCTTCATCACCAGCCCATTGTCATGTTCGGCAAACCAAGTTCGCAAACAATGTTTCGTTAACGGATCCTTTCTACTTAGTATTGTATGAAGCCCCCAGTTATGCAGTTTGTGGTCAGTCAACGACTTGCAATTACTCTTTCTGTACAATGTAAACACAATGCTAACTGTGACTGTGTATCTAGCACCTCGTGAAACTGACAATATTGTCGTTTAAATGGCACTAGTGATGTTGAACTTGTCCGGATTCGCAACGTTTCTATTTACAGTAAACGGTGTCTGTGTTTTGAAAGGGAAAACGCATCCTCAATACCTTCACTGCTGATTATTGTTTTAAGGAGTAAGCAAAAAGATCATCACTGTCGTAGGAGAATAGTATTTACTGATGTCAAACGTTTTTGTTAAATTTGGCTAAGAAAAAGTATCTGTTGTTGGATTCTACAGGTTGTACTAATGTCCGGTTGCAATTCTCATCATAGCTATTTTATGCCTTGACTGTGACCGACTTTTGACCGACCGAAGTTGATCATGTGAATGTAGACAGATTTCCCATCTCGTTTGTGATGCGCTATTGTATTCATATGATCAGAATTAATTTCTAGGAAATTGATGCAGAGATTTGTTATATGTTATATATTCGTGTAAAGTCTCACAAATTGAGCTTTCAATTGAGTTTTAGTCACTCTCATTGCAATTATTTGTCTTACCTTTTGCCTTTACGATTTTGTACATGCCTTCAACTTCCGCCCCAAGCGTTTTGCAAAGTTCTCCTTGCCATAATAAAATAATCCGTGCGCTGTGGCATCACCTAATGAAGGTTTAAAGTCGAAATCTTTGTGAAAAATACTTTTGTGACACATCTTATCAAAGGAAATACAATAAACAGTTGATAAATAGGAAAAGAAAATTATATTGTATAGAAAAGAAATTTAATTTTTCAGTAAAAGGATCGATTAGAATATCGATATCAATGCATTAAAACATTATGCATTGCGTGCTACATATTGCATTATCATTTGTTGTCATACATGTTGTATGCTATACATGTATTATATGTTAATATATTGATTAATTGAAATTAGAAATATAATTTAAATTGATACACTAAAGAACATGACATAGTCAATAAGTCAATAAGTAATGTATGAAACTTAGTTGAGCTGTAAAAGCAATACAAATACGCATGGTGTCATTTCTCGACGTAAATTTTGATATCTTGGACACTCTATCATAAAGTGGTACAAGTCTCAAATGTACCATGGCAATCATCGATTTCCATAATTGCTGGTCACAAAATTTAACTCATAATTTTCGTCCTAAATATCAGTAAGATATTGATGTTGCTAGAAATCATTTCAATATTTAAATATACATATATATTGCAGCAAAGTGTACCCAGTCTCTTCATTGATATGTGAAAGATAAAAAACACTGGTTCCGGACTAGTTTCGATTCATCTATTGAATCATCCTCAGCGGTCACAAAGTTATAAAATTGCATAAAATTCACATTATATACAAATTTACATCTGTTCACGAGTCAAGGTCATCAAGCATGGTTCCACTCTACGTCATCGATAATGATGTTACAAGTTCAGAAGAAGAACATGTGATCCATTCCGTTCATTTGATAATAGATTATTGTTTTCCTTTATCATTATGGATTCAAGAATTAGTGGCTGTCTGAAACGACCAACAATAGTGAAATTCTCAGCCTTAGGGCTATGATCGTGCATAGATATCTCTGTAGCGGTGGGATATCCACGCAAATGCTCACTGATACGAGTATTGAAATGTCTCTTAGTGGCACCGACGTACCGCATGGAACAGCAGTCACAACTGTATTGATAAGTAATATTCGATTTAACGCCACAAGGGACAGGATCTTTGTTATGAAAGAAATTCTTTAATTTAGAAGTTTTATATGCAACTTTTATTTCAGAATTTTGAAGACAACGGTTCAATTTCTCAATTTTAGACTGCAGCTCTTTTGAGCCTTCTTGAATGAACGGAATGGACCAATAGACTTTAGTTTTATCCTCTTTTTCAGATTCGCATGCATTTCGAACACCCTGTTCAACTTTCTTCTTGATGCGATCAATCAGATCGTCCGTAAAACCATTCAATTTGAAGATGCTACGAATACGAGAAGCAGCCTTTTCATACAAATGGCTAGCTGAGCAAATTCTTAAGGCTCTATAAAACAAAGAGCGAATGGCTGCGGTTTTATAACTGATTGGTGCATATGCAACAGAAGGAGTATAGACTCCCGTGTTAGTGTCTTTTAAATGAAAGTCAATTTCAAATTTGCTATTCTTGAGAGTGAGGTTAGTATCAAGAAAAGTAAGAGACTTTTCGACACTTTCTTCGCAAGTGAATTGAATGTTTTGATCCAATTCATTTAGAAAATTCAAAAAACCTTTAGCCTCTTGGTCACTATGAAAGATCAAGAAGCAATCATCGACATAGCGACGATAGTAGATTGGCAACTTGCCGTCGTACTTACTAAAATTGCTCTCAATTATATCGAGGGCAAAAGCAGCCATTGTGGGCCCCAAAGGAGACCCCATGGCCATCCCTTCAAATTGATAATACAAATCATTATTAAAGCTAAGAAGAATATTCGTGCATGCAAGCTCCATAAGAGACTTGAAGGCTGTTTCATTTACTGGAAATTTGGAAAAGTCGATCAATGAGGAAATATGGTCGATTGTCTTTCTCACGGGAATGTTAGTAAATAAGTTCTTCACGTCAAAGCTATACATTTTCAAATCACCTTGCGGCAAAGATAAATTTTTGAGAGACTCGACAAACTGAAAAGTGTCTTTCAGACTGTATTGGGTAGGAATGTATTTTTTCAAATGGCTATCAAGCCAATTGGCTAAATTAGCAGTGTATGTGTTGCGCATACTAAGAATTGGGCGGTAGGGCGGACTCGTCTCACTTTTGTGGACTTAAGGGAGTCCATAGAGCCGCTCTGGTTGAGAACCACAAGCTTTCATCAACTTATAAAGCGAATCATTTATCAGCTTCTTTGATTTTAAATTTTGAAGTTTCCGATTAAATCTATCTTCTTCAAGTATGAAGGGCTCCTTCTTCGAGCGTTTATCGACTTTGTATTCTTTAAAGCGGTCATTGTCATTCAAGATTTCTGTTAATTTCCGATTATACGAGTCTCTGTCATCAATAAGGATACCATTCCCTTTATCAAATTTGGAGATTAAGAGATTTTTATTCTTTGCCAAATTTTTGCCAAATTTTTGATCAATTTTTTCTTTTGGACCGCCAAGCTTTGCTGACTCTATGTTTGTTATAATAAGCCTTAAAAGAATTGCGAAATTGAGAAAGAAAATTCTCATCAAAATTTGGCTCATCAAGTTGCTTGATTTTACCCATCAACAACTCAGCTTCAGCTTTTTCTTCATTTGTGCGCAGGTTGGTATGTGGAAAACACATAGAGAACCCTAACGAGAGAATTTCTTTTTCAGCTTCAGAAAGAGAAACCGAAGATATGTTCAATATCGGAGAAGACTCAACTTTTCCTTTATGAGGAATGACGGGAGCCTGAGTGGCTTCAAGATTGCGAATCTTTTTAGAGTGAACATTAGACAGAATTTTTCTAGTTTTAGCAACCTTATGCTCAATGATCGACTTTATGATGAGGCTTTGACTGTCATCAACACACTTTAAAATGTTACTGAGATCAGTCGATTTTAGTCTTAAGGTGCGTTTTGCCTCACCAATTTCCTTCTTCAAAGCTGATTGTTGCGCCTTCCTGATTCCTTGTTTCGAAATTTTCAAGGATTTAGGTAACTTCGTTTGAAGGAACTTCGGAATGACATGCCGCTCCTGACATTCGCGTAGGAATTGAAGTCGCTTCTCAGCACGAACTTCTTTATCTGCCAATTTTATACCTTGCTTCACCACAGAAGTTGTCTCTGGGTTGAGAGCCGGTTGTATAATATTGCAGCAAAGTGTACCCAGTCTCTTCATTGATATGTGAAAGATAAAAAACACTGGTTCCGGACTAGTTTCGATTCATCTATTGAATCATCCTCAGCGGTCACAAAGTTATAAAATTGCATAAAATTCACATTATATACAAATTTACATCTGTTCACGAGTCAAGGTCATCAAGCTTTGTCATCGCTAGCATTGCTGCATGTTGACTGCTTTGAATAAAGATTTGAAGATGCATTTTCGAGAAACAGTTCGCAACATTTGCGTCAGATATATTATGTTATATTTGCATTCTCGCATGATGTTTGAATAACTGACTGATGTCTGAATAACCGACTGGCCGGCTTAATTGGTAGCCGGCTGCTCGGCCAGCCGGTCTTCAAAATTTATGGCCGGCATTGCTAAAACCGACCGACCTGTCGGCCGGCAAAAGTCGGCCTTTTGATTCCAATCCTGTGGTGTACAATACCAGGATAATACATTCAGCTTTAAAGAATGCGCATTTTGAAGCTTGATTTTCAGTAAGGTCTCTGAAAACTGTGAACTCAAGCACTAAAGGATTGTTTTTGTACTTGCACAAGCTCTTAGGACAACAACTCTCATTAAGTTTTAGATTAAACACATGTATACACGTGGGATCTTATTTAATGCAATAAAGCATGCGCATGTAACACGAAACAATTAGTGCACGAGGATTGACAGGCATTAATTGATTGCTTATTTTCAAGATCTAAGTTCTATTTCCAGTTGACTCAATAGCTCTCGTGCATGGTAATTACATGCAGTTCATATGAAGTTCAGTCTCCTGCACCTTCCTTCATACTGAGATAATCGCTAGTTTTCTGAGAGTAGAAAATTATAGCAGAATATTCAACCAATTGTTCCAGTTCAATTGACATACAGGAATCTAACGTTCTGCGCCATGCGTTGGAAGGAATGTAATCGCCTTTCAGTTATTCACTTTTAGTTTACAGATCAGTTTTTACGCCATGATAATATAGTCCATAGTATATCTACAGTATGTCCTTAGTATACAAAATTGAATAGTTTCTCAATGATCTCACCACATTTTCTTGAATAAAACTCTCGTGAATTGAAATAATCACTGAAAGCGCAATCAAATAGAACCCGCATCAAAATTTGCTAATTAAGATGTTTTCACGAGTTTCATTATAAAACCATTGCAATTTAAGTGCGACTACATAATGAGTCTGATGGTTTTTGTTATCTTACAAAACCTATTAATTAGTAATTATTGTTAAATTCCTGTCCTAACTGCATTATATAGGCTGTTGGGGATTCGATAATCAACATGACCTAGATCACAATTATTTTATTGCCCCAGTGTTGCTTTGGATCATGGTTAACAGCTCCTTGTATGAGAAATCTACTTCTTTTTGCTATCTTTAGCATGAATTACAATTCATATCAAAACGATGAAATAATAGATGGCAACTTAATTTATACTCACGAAAATCGACATAAAACGATCAATAAAAACGAAATGGTCAATACTACATCATAAGCTTCTAGTTCCATTTCTTGCAAATCTTGCGACTCGACTTCGTTGTTACCGTCGCGCTCACATTTTCGACATCTTCCCTTTCGTATTCCGATTCATCATGCATGTACAGTGTAGACATTCTTTGTATTTAATCACTAAAAGCTCGAAAAAATTAAATGCTATAAACTAAAATCTATTCATGCAACGCGTCCTCAAATAGAGCGTCAGCGCCGCACCTAAATTGCAAAAACATCATATAATCCGCGGGCAATGCTCATGAAAATGCGTTGAACATGAATCGAATACAACATCAGTCTTCAGAAATATATAATTGTTCCGGATCATTTGCTTCTGCATGTTATATAATTCAGTAATTGACTATGTATTTCACAATCGGGTGATTACCTTCGTCGGAACAATTATGCTATTATTTGACATTTGAAGCAGAGCTGTAATTTATTCTTGTATGAAATGTAGATTTTCTGACAAACCTATGAACCTCTTCATGAAGACATTGAACCGAAATCAGTTAACACAAATGAAAATGTGAAATGAGCCTCCTTGCATGCAGTTGCAGAATTAGAATTGTTTTTGGAGGAGTATAAGTATAGACAATTGATTTGCTGAAGTATTAGTAAATGATGATGGCGGATGCTTCGCAACACGAAGTTTATTCATCGTTTTAGATGCATCTGGAGCTGTCATCAATTGTTTGTTTACCCAAGGTGGACATTGTGGCCCAAAAGAGAGAGCCAAAGTTTTGAAAATGCATTCGGTGAGCAAGTGAATGAAAGTCAGTGTTTGAAAAGAATGGTGATTAGTCAGAATCTTTCAACAGCTAGCGCTGTGGCCTTGTGGTAGAGCTATAAACTAAAATCTTTTCATACACCGCATTTTTGGTGGTAGAGTGTTCGCTCTCCGTCCGGGAGATTTTGGTTCAGACCTCAGTCGGGACAACCTAGGACTTTCAAAGTGCACTCTGCATTCTTGCTAAACACTCACCACAAACAGAATGAGACGGGAACAAATAACAACTCGGCCACATGGAAGAAAGGCTCCGCGCCTAACGTGCCTCCGAGTATAAACAATGCTGATTTACTTATCAATTTTCATTTTATGTTTTGAAAATCTATTTCATGGGCCTGTATGTTAAATTTATAGACGAAGTTATCAAAAACACACCAAGACCACCAATTAAGACTCTCATTATAATTTTTAAATGTATACTCATTTTTCTATTTTGTTTTTTGGCAGATCAAGTTGATGTACATTCACGGTAGGTTTTAACAAAGTTTAGGTTGAAAAAAATGCCCCAGGAAAATTGATTGTATTTTTTGATTTATTGGACTAATAACAATATTTCTAGACACATTAGAAAATTTTTTGTCGGTATCTTTTCGAATATGACGTAATAATGGCTGCCATTTAAATCTTAAAATCGCAGTATCTTAAAATCCAAGCCTCCTAGAGCTATTAAATATATTACAAACAGATAGGAAACCACCCCCAAAGTATCCAAAAATCATAGTTTTGAACCTCTAAGTTCTTTCTTTCCGATTTTATATGACATTGCATTAACACGTGCCCGACATTTGAAAACATTATCATGTTGATCTCAATTTTGTATTACGCCCTGACAAAAAAGGATGAAACATCATTTATGTAAAAAACTAAACGAAAATAAATTACACACTTAGCGTACTCAACAGATTGAAAAGATGAAATGCATAAACTGTTCAAACATGTTTCGAGTTGTAGTCTCTTACAGCGCTCAATAATTTCCACGCGTATTCAGGATGGCTAAATTGTACTTTATATTTGGCCCATGTTGCCTTGAAATCTGTATGGACAGTTTCGATTGCTTGCTCACTCCATCACGCAAGACCCTCATTACGCATTTGGCAAAAGTCCTCAATATGATAAAATATAGCGTGAATCTTTGGAGTCACAGGGATTTCAAGGTCCAAGTAGGCCTCTTTGAATAGCTGAATATGCGTAATATAGTCAGGATTGAGACGGTGACCATAACATGATTGAACGACTTGTCTGAATGTTTCAAAACACCGGAGATACTTCAAGCAATGGAGTGGGAACATTGATCTTAACAAATCCAGCTTGGAGAGTAGGGTGTGACACGAATTTCCATTGAACTGGCCTCCATGTAGAGCTTCCCCAGACACATGGCAACGGTCGGCCCAGATTAGTGCGCCGGTCCACTCCGTTTCCATTGCCTTGAATAAAGTATTTACTGGCCCCAATAACAAGTGGAGTTCCGGCGGTGGCAATATATCAATCACACGATCGTTGTCATCTCCTTTCAAAATAGGTAAGTGTATAATGTTCCCAAACTTCTTTGCATTTTTTTAAAGTCCCGTCACTTTCGTACCATTCCCAAAAAGAATCACGCAAATTTCCCAGAGTTCTCAAAACGGATTTGTTTTTCAACTCCGTCCGATGAATATTGCACCAACTGCAAGGGTGATTGGAACTGTGGGACATAATTTTTTATGTACAATATTTGCCAGCTTGAGGTCAGTTGTATGGCAAAATTGGAACCCATTAGTGATGGGTCATTTAGACCACCGATAAGCTGAGCCAGCACCCACACTCTAAGCACGTTTGTATAATTCTCTTGGACATCTGGGGCCATTGCTAGAATCATCAATTTTTTGACGCCCGTATCCTTCAATGACCTTGCGGCGACACCTTGTTTATACGCTGCTCTCTTTGGTTCTATATGATCATGAATAATATCACTCCTACACATTGTCAAACATAACTTAAAAACCACCACCACCGTCCAGACCAATTTTGAATAGAATGCCATCTGTTGAGTGACGGTCCCTTCGGTTCAAAACTTCTCGAATTAATCCTTCAAGATTGTGACAAAAAAACAGTAGGTCTCGATACTTGCGAGCAAGTCTGACTAGCTGTAGTAGTAGTATAATCAATGTCAGTCACGGTGAAGTATTCGTCCAGGGCATGGTTCCGTACACTCAGTTTGGATTTGACGTGATTTTCAATGCTCCGTCTATTTTTTGTTGCTGATCGTATAAGGGACGCCAGCTGCATAGTTTTGTTGCTGGATAAGTTCATTGTCACTTGTATAGTTGCCAAATCATCACAAGTCAACAAATGGGCTGATTTCGTAGATGACTGTTCTGGCGAAACAGCAACACTTAAACGAGAACCACCAGTAGATAACAAGATATTATTGGAGCCAGAATTCGTTGTTTTCTCTTTAAGAATGCTCGCAGCTAACTGGTCTCGTCCTTTTTCATCCGGAACCATACTGAGTAGATTTTCTTTCCTCGTTGCTTTTGTACAAGTATGACTTTTGCCTCGACATAAAGCGGTGAGGCAGAAATTGCAAATACGACTAGGTGCACGCAATGTCGATGATAAAGCAGAAGCTGATGAAGATGGTCGACCAACTGATTTCTTCTCAAATTTCGAAGACGAAGAAATTGTAGAACGGGCAACTTAACACACCTTACATTCGCACACGACTCCAGAGCGGGTTACTGGCCGGGGAGATATTCTGATAACAGAATAGTCAAACACATCGATGCTTTTGGTGAATGTGCCTTTGCTGTATTCTTGTATCACATTTCTACATGTGCCACATAATGCAGAGGGCAAGCGAATATCTCGGAAATCGTGTCCTTCGAGAAAATATTGCGTGATGGTTAGCTGGCGTTATCTTTCGCATTTCCTTGGTCTTACCCATGCAGAGCAAGCAAACAGCAGAGCGAGAATCGTCATGAGAACGGGCGGAAGTCGGCATTTCACGTACCTGTATTCTTAATGAAGAGACAAGCAAGACACTGTGTGCGTACAGAACAGTCGTCAGCAGATATGCGCGCGTGTTTCATTTTAGTTGACAATAAATCAAATCCATCTTCTTTACAGAGAGAGAGAGAGGGAGAGAGAGATCGATAGTCGAAACCATAGAAATTACCAATGCCATTCATTATCTACTTCTATGGTCGAAACATTCAATAATGCACACCTATTACGTGATCTGACCATAGATATATCGAGATTTTTAATTAAAGAATTGAAAAAATGAGAATCACCTGGTATTGTTCAATTTCTGTGGTTTACCGTTCATTTGGCTATGACATAACAGGATCGATGGCTATCATAGAATCAATGTTTGTATCAGTATTAGACGCTTCTATTTGGTTATTAATTTAGTTGTAGGTGTAAATATACAGATTGTTTCATAAAAAATGGATCACCCTTAAACATCGCCTTAACTTCAACTTTGTCTAACTCCGCCAAACTTGAACGAATTTCTCTGAAATTTGGAAGATATGTCAGTTGTGCTTACTAATATCATTGTTGGAAATTTCAAGCATGAATATTGAGTTGTTTTCCTGTAATAGACAAAAAAGTAGTAGATAATTTGATCTTCATTTAGCAATGTTACACAAAATCATACCTCACTCTTATAAAATTACATTTGTTTTTCCTTTGTTATGTAATATGTTGTTCTACAATCCAAAAGCTATCAAGCAAAACAAAAATAAAGAAAATCGGTCAATCAGAGCCAGCATAGCACCATTATTCATCAACAATAATGTAACTGCTACATGTGATTAACTGGACTTTATGTTCCATAGCTTCCTGACTTCGTTGCGGTGGTGTTGTCAGCACTCCTGATTGCTTTTAGCTAGAAATCTATCTCTTACCGGTTGAAAACGATACAAAGCACAAATGAACAATAACGACATCGCATTCACAAAAGGCAACCCGTAGATACCGCCTAATTTTGAGATTTGTTAAAGTTGATCCAAGTCTCTCGTTAACTGAGATGGCTGCACTAGTCTCGTCTATTTCTAAGTCCACTATTCGTAGAAGACCTATTGAGTCGAATCTCAAGAGCTGTAAGAGGCCCTCTCAGATCGAATTATCAGATCAGCATACAAAAAGACGTCTCAGATGGGCAATGAGTCATTGTCACTGGCGAAATCAATGGGATCGGGTTGTCTGGTCTGATGAGTCATCAGTCCGTCTGAAGGATAGTGATGGTCGATTGAGATTATGGATAAAATCTGATCAGGAAATTCCGAGACATTTACATCGTCCACGGGTACAAGGTGGTGCGACTCTACTGATTTGGGCTGGCATTTGGACCAATGGCCGCTCTGAACTTCACATACAGGAAGGAACCATGAATTCTGAACGCTATGTGAATGTTTTACGAATGAACATTGGCCAAATGACAGATCAACTTGGTGATCCATCGACTTGGTTATTTATGGATGATAATGCTACGTGTCACAGGAGTAGTAGAATTGGTAATGTCATTGACAATAAGGGTAGGGCCACAAAATATTAGCTTCTTAAGAACCGTTACTGTATCATAGCTTATCAGATTATATAAGGACATTTAAATATATTAGGGACATGAAATAACATGAAAAATGCTTTCTGTATCATACTTATGTTTTATTTAGTCAAATTTTAGGATGATCCACTTTTTATGAAACGGACTGTATCTGGGAGTCCATGGTTACAGGTAACATTTAGAGGTTCAAAACTATGATTTTTGGATACTTTGGGGGTGGTTTCCTATCTGTTTGTAATATATTTAATAGCTCTAGGAGGCTTGGATTTTAAGATACTGCGATTTTAAGATTTAAATGGCAGCCATTATTACGTCATATTCGAAAAGATACCGACAAAAAATTTTCTAATGTGTCTAGAAATATTGTTATTGGTCCAATAAATCAAAAAATACAATCAATTTTCCTGGGGCATTTTTTTCAACCTAAACTTTGTTAAAACCTACCGTGCATTGTGAGTGCTTATATTTGAATTAATGTGTATGTAAAAGACAGTTTCTGAGAGTGATCACGTCATGTCACTACTCTGCTCTCCTTCCTATATTGAAGTGTACAGTGTGTCAGGTTTCAGGTTTACTAAAAAACACTTTTGAATTATTTTAAATTTCTTTAAAACTTTATTATTCGATATAAATAGAATAAAATAATATTGAGTCGGATCCCAAAGTGAAATAAGGAGCAGATCTTAATACATGCAAATTCAATCAGTCAGGAATCATCAGCAGGCCAAATACATATCTCACAACTTCGACACAACTCCGCATTTATATTTACCGCCATACCCGGAGTTAATTTGAGATGCGAAATTATCATGCTAATTACAGCTATGTGTGAAAAATTATTTAAATTGTTGTTTGAGAGAGAAGAACATCACTATCATTACTACTGTGACAATTATGAGTCCCCCTAGTCAAAAAGGGTTATGTTTGCGAAGTGAATTAAATATCTTCACATAATTGTGATTTAAAAGTGCATCAAAGCGGCATATAAAACCAAACCAATAGGATAACTAGGTAAAGACTTCACACTGCAGCCATTTCTTAAAATGATGAATTAATATCATAAAAATTGTGAAAATAGATCGAGTGATGTCCGTTGACATTCTTGATAAGAAATCACATATTGAATGATTAATATAGAAACTAAGAATCAGATCCTTTCATTTTTGTCACGTACTCAGTGTTGCGACGTAATTTCTAGCAATTAGCATACGTATTGTTATTTCAGAATAGAAGCCGGGAGCATTCAGTGATAAAGTGCTGCCTTGGCTTCATCATTCTCGTGCGCTCATTGTTAAATTCTCGACAAATGAAAATTTCCTTAGATTTGAGGGAACTGCGATAATCAGCTATTTTATGAGTACACTGAACTCCCGTCTGTCATTCAAACTGAAATTTTGTTTCAGCAACTTGAAGTTTAATTGTCTCAAGTCTTAATTCACTCCACAAAGTTTTAAAGATAATTATCAGACTATCATTACCCAATACAACGTGTTTTCAAGACGGTCGACAAAATAAGAAATTTTATTCCATCTATTCTTGTACCACGTCTTCCTCAATTTCCTGATGAAGACAAAAGAAGCGACTTTTAGTCGCCCAGACTCCAACTTTTATCACCGTTAACGTTAAGGAATCGCAAAGTGTTTTCTTTATTGCTTCAAATTGCCCAATCCTGTCTCGGAAGTGATTCTCAAATCTTTTGCTTTCATTGCAGGCAGACCGCAGTCGCTATGACAACAATGAAACGAATCTCAATTCAAATGCCTTTCAGCAGTGCTGCGACTGAATTCGGCTGCACTGCATCTCCACCGCCGACTCGTGCCCAGACTGAAAAAACATTTTCTTTTTCTCCTACTATAAGTCACACCGTCAGTCCCTCTCGAATCTACCTCTCCACCACACCCGGATCCAAATCCCTCCGCAGTGGTTATGCAACCAGCACTGAAATCAACGTGCCTCCTGTAACTCCTTTTTCCGAAATGACAACCGGAAAGAGCACACGACTTTTTTACTACAAGTCAGGAGCGGCTGGGAGTTCAGCTGACACAAAATTTTATTTGTCAACTGGCAGTAGAGTGCGACCACCCACTAGTGGAAGAGTCAAGCGTCGAATCCCAAGTGCTACTGAAACAATGCCTCAAACACCGAAAACGAAATCCATGTGGCCAAGTGGAGACACTGACCATCGCTTACGAACTATGGAATACCACATGGCGGAGTTGTCTCTTCATTATCGCAGTGGATCGAATCTCAACTCGTCTCGTTCTGTTCACAAAGAGAAAGAAGACGAAGAAGAGAAGAAGCTAGGGGAAGAAGTTGCGAACTTAGTTGATAGAATTGACGAGGAAGAGGAAAGGGTCTCTCTTCCCCCTCCTCCTTCCCCTTCCCTCCCAGCATCACGATCTGGTTCACCAAGCATCTCCATTGGAGTCAGTGACGTGACACGCGTTCCAGAACCTGAGGAGCTTGTTCACCATTCTACATCCAACAATATTTTGAATTATGTGTCGATTGATGAATGTCCGATTAAACATCGAAAAGCGCGGCGTCGCGTTCGATCTGCAAAACGACGTCCACCTGTTGCCACTGAGACATCTCCAAATGCAGAGATGGACATACTTGAAGACTCGTTCGAAGGTCCATCCCTCGATGGAGACTCCAGATCTGCGACTCGATTCCTCGGGGAACCACGAAATTCAATACTCGATAGAATAGACAGACTGCAAGGTTTCGGTGCCTCTCAAAGTGCTGGTGGTGGCACAAGCAAAGTTCGACGACAGTTTCAGAAGCGGAATCAGTTGCTGAGAGATCAGATGAACGTTTATGTGGCATGGCGAACCTCCGAAAGACTGAAAGAAAGGTTCGATATGATGCGGGGGATTCATAGTGCTCACTCTCTTTTGCAAGCAAGTAAGGAAGAACGTTTGAAAGCCTTCAGTGCTGTTTTGCGTCAAAAAGAAGTTGAATATTCAACTGCTGTAGCTTCGACAAGTGACATGTGCAGTGGGTCTGGTGAAAGTGACGATTTTGAAGCAAAGCGTGAACGGTCTGAAATGGAAGACCTTGGAGAAACCCCTCGCGGACAAGAAAATAAGCTGAATCAATTTTGGGAGATTCTTCAGTGAATTATTCATGAATCCGTCAATGTTGAATTCCGTGTTTAATTTGTATTGAACTTCTGCTTGAGCTTAGATTTGAAATTCCAAGAGGTACGTTCGAACACCTTTTCATGAGATCTGATCTTGGTGTGTATAAAAATGATGTTTATTTTATATGTACTTCAATAATCACCATACAACATCTGTCAATAGCTAATGATGTTTATTTTTATATATACTTCAATAGTAACCATAGACATCTGTCAATAGCAAATATAGGCTGTAAATAGAACAATATAAATACTTGAAATTCTGAATCATAGTACATCTGATCCAGTTGACGAGAAAGGATCCAATGAAAGCTATGTAGTGACTCCAAAAAATTCTTTGAAATGGTCATTCTAAATTTAAAAGTCGGTTAGTGGAATTAAGAATCTGGTGAGTGATATCGAAACTTGATCAGTAATGGAATGAGTCATCAAAGTGAATCTTTAAAGTGCGATTGAATAGCACAGCCTTTAGACAGTTCTGACTTCAGATTGGTTGACATTTAATTGAAATGGCACTTATCGGCAAGTGGAAATAACCTGTCTGATAGCAAAAGCAACACAAACAAATTTATCAGTATTTTCGGAAAATAAAATGCGCATTTACATTTAAGCAAAACATCCCGGGAATAATATCCAGTTTACTCATTTTAGCATCAGCTCACAATAAAGAATTTTATATAGGTAAGTGGAATTACAATTATGTATCACCAATTATTGGGTTGATAGAGCTGAAATACAACTCAGAATAGTTAAATTTTATTGATAGATTAGGTCGTTTGCGATGACCTACACCCTCTTCGGCAATATTTCATCCCTAGGCTGCTTGCGCAATTCCTTTCCTATCCGGCATCAACTTGCAAGAACTCTCTTCAACTCTCTTCTCTTCAACGTCTCAACTCTTCAATCATTCGTTTTTATAAATTAATGTTTGTTCTCATTGACAAATGTCTCTTGTGTTGCGCATGTACCTTCGGTACCATGTCTACTGAATCTCCTACGTGGCTGAATAAAGATTATTATTATTGTTATGTGGATGCATAATCCTTTCTTCTCTAATTCATTTTTCTAATTTGTTTGTATTTCCTTGGTCAGTAAAGCTACTATTGATAAGTGTCATATCTGTTAAATTTAAACCAACCTGAAGTTATAACTGTCTAAGAGTCGCTCCGATTAATTGATTTTTGATGTTCATTTAGAATTGGTTCCAGTTTGGTGTTATGCATAACTTTGGATCTTAGGGCATAATACTGGGGTATTGCCTTCGTGTCAGGAATTGAAGTCTATTATTGGTATGGCAAATGATAAGCGTTGCCTTACAGCTTCACTTTTACCTCTGGCTACCTGAAGACAAGTGAAGCGCTCGGAAGCTCACATCAAAGCGCTCGGAAGACTTAGCACGAATTTTTCTTAAATTCTCCACAGTAAAATTTTTGTGAATGCATCACTCCATCCATTCTCGAGTGATTTGACATCGTAATAAGTAATACCAATATAAAGAGAAAACCAAATGCCTGAACGATTCTGTAAACGAAGAAAATGAAAAACTGAGATATAGCAAAATGGCCTGACAATGAGAATATTTCCTAAGGACAATGCCATGCAATAAAAGTGCTGAAGTAGCGGCGGTATACTGAATCAGTTCGTCTGTACGATGCGGAAACGCAAGACTGTGCATGCGACTTTTGATGAATTCAATGCATGAACAGTAAACACTCATCAACAGTTTATTCATTGTATAGAAAGGAAAAGTACGGCACTGTATATGAAATATGATATGCAGAGAAGATGTAGAATGTGTTGTAATGATATTGCTCATCAAATATGACAGACATTTTATTACCGCTAAGAACATTGTCGATAGCAAATAATCACGAAATTTTGCAAAAGTGAATGCATTTTTTTCTGAAGCAATCGTTTTGACATCAATTGCAATCAAGGATTGCAGGATCATTATGAACATGAGATACTTGCAGATAATATTGAGCGTTTTTAAAACATCTAATTTAAATTGACGCCTCTTCCTTGCGAAATTGAAAAAAATATCAATTGCACTACGTTTTTATCCAAACGTCAATATTACACTGCATGTGCCTTCCCGAAATTATCGTCCGATGTCTATGAAAACCCTCACTTGAAAACTCATGTAAATGCAATTGAATGTCCTAGAAATGATAATCATATAAAATCAAATAAAGTGATGTCTTGTAATTTTCTCTGTACATGAATGGAAGTTAGCCAAGAAATTTGGGATACAATGGAATGGGTTGATGCAGACTTGCAAGAAGGTTGGGTAACTCACGTGTATGGACAAGCTATGCGAATGTCTTGTGTCTTTGAACAGAAGCAGTTCGGACCGAGAACGTTTGATAGTATTGTTGACTGAATCCTTTTTAATTGAACTGTTCAACTTGTCAATATAATTTGAAACAAGCTAAATTGATTTTGCTTTTAATTTGAATACATGCATAACATCGTTTAGTTATCTACAAGAGAATGGTTTTACAGGCTATTCCAAGCTCAGGATGAAAACCTAAATCAAAATTTAATTCATCAAGTTCACGGATACAAATACTTCAGAACGAACTTAATCCCGAAGTAGAAATTTTCGCTCTTGTTTTTTTAACAGTGAATGAACAACACTGTAAATGTAGCCTGGACACGAATTCGCTAACAACGCAAGTTAGAAGCTTTGCCCTCACATTTTACGAAATGTGTGACCATAAGATGTGATGTTCGCCTCCTGATCATCAAACATGATCATAGCATCAAACATAGCATGATCACTAGCTACCGTCGAGCGTTTTGATGTTAATCTCATCAAAATATCAGGAATTTGTGACTATGAATCAAAATTGGACACAATTCAGACATGTGAAAATCAAAACACTATGCGTGTGTAGGATTATTGCTAAATGCTCAAAACTGTGTGATAATCACAATGTTTTGCGTTAGTTCTTCCATATCAAAAAGTGGACTTTATAGGCCTATCAACTCGTTTTATTTCTCTTCAAAAATACGCATACAATCACTTGTAATCACCCGGTATCATGCAAGTGATGAATTCAAAAGATTGAGCGTCATGAAAAAGTATCCAAAGTTATATTAGCGCATCCAGTTGTTGACACTGATTTGTTTCGTGGCGCCTAATAGCGACAAACTTTCTGACTGCAATAAGCAACCATTGTTCGTTTCGTGGCGAATCAGTATCGGCTTCCGTGACCAGCTCGCATGAAGTAATTCTTCATAACAGTCATCTGTACTAGTTTCAGTAGGGATAAAGACTGAAGATTCCCATACATTCATAAATTTTATGACAATAACAAAACTGCACATTTGCCGTATTGGCAGAATTATGCTGGCAACCTTAGGTATACAACAGTGCTGCCGTTGGAGCCTGATTTCCATGGGATAGGAACAACAATGATAAGTTGATGATCAGCTTATGATAGCAATGATCAGTTATGGAAATTCCCAAAATAAAAATGTGGGAGAGTCCAGTAGAGCTGAATAATATTTTCGGAGCTCTGCTCTGCGGCGAGCTTTCAAAGACGTTATACAAAATACTTTAAATTACCTTGCAAGATATGATACTAATGAGTTATAATTTCTAAGGAAAAAATATTTCGTCTCACTTTATTCTTATCTTAGCCAGGCCACTGCTGCAATAAAGGCTTTAAATCTTAAATTGAATGGAGTAATAGAAAACTACAAAAATACATGCTTAGCACTTGCAGGGATGTAGAAGGATGTACATTTTATATACCGGTATCATGGTATGTAAAATAAATAGCTAAATGTTCAATAAACGATAGTAAATTTCTCAGCATGATATTTATGAGTGAAGCTATGTGGTGAGTGCTTTAATGTACAGTACACATGAGATAAATGAAAACATGTCAGGTTGAAAGTTTTTGCACTTGATCCTTGCACACGTAAAATGAATGCATCTAGGCCTACTTTAAAGACCTGTTTCCATTCGATTGACTAGGTACCGTCATAGTGGGGACAGTATTCTAGAATAGTAATAGCAGCAAGTAGACAGGAGGTTGTCCACTCTTATCGGTTGGCAGAAATATTTTTTGTAGGAACGTAGCTGCATTAAACCTATCATGTTGATATGAGGCTTCATGCATCGATAGTGTTTTTAACACGAAGTTGAGAATATGCATCCTTGAAAAGGCATATTGTGATCTCTAATGAGGAAGGTTCGAAATGCAAGCTTACAGGGTAATCCGATTGTATCTACCTTCAGGGTCATTAACTTTGCGCTACCTAATAGGATACAAAACTATTTAGGGTTGTAAGATCCACTGTAGGTACTGAGATCCTATGAGGCCTATCTTGCATGTTCGCGGTAGGCCTGCAGTAGATTAGAATATCCCGTCATCTAGGGATTTCCTGTCAGCTAAGCTTGTTAAAGAAATATTTGACTTATCGGAATAATGGGAAATTATGGGGAACTATCGTGCAGTTTGAAAAATTCTGCTGAAGTGGGGTGGGATTGGGACGAAGGAATCTCGTTCCACGGCAAGCCTGGTGTACAGGCATGAACAAGAACCTGTTATTGAGATCTTTGAGTTTAAGTTTTCGAATTTCTGTCTTAGATTATAAAAGCACTGCAAGATGTAGGCTACATTTTCCCGACAAATAACACCGATTATAAGTGTTCATAAAATGCTGCTTTTCAGATTTCTATGCTATCAGGACAGCAGTATATGATTTGATTGGACACAACAAAATCTTATTGATTATTTGCACTTCTGTATAGCATTTCATAGGAATATCAGTGTTCATGTTCATGTAGATATCTGAAAATTCAATGAATGAATTTGATTACATTCAATTTGATTTTCGTCGCTCAAGCATGGATACGAAAGAAGACATCAGCCAGAGGTAACCTCATGCCAAGTGTAGCGAATTGCCAATCATTCATTGTTTTTATCGAATTTCAGAAGACAATTCGATATATCGTTCGTATAGCGAATGCATCAGAATTACAGCATTGAACATCAATGGATACTTTGACTTTATGTAGTGTGAATGCATACTTTGAAGACTGTAGAGCAAACGCCTTGCCAACTCAGAGTATGTACGTATATTTCAGCTGTCATAATATAAGAGCTTTGGCTTCGTTCACGAATCATTCAGGAAGTCACCTGTGGCAGTCGAATTAATTTACGTTTGCATTCATCTTGCAAGCTATCTGGTCATGACATTCAACTCTTCACATTTAATGACAAGAAACGTCATAAAGCTGCCGTTTTCGTCATCGTCCGCAAATTAAGTCACTAAACTGTCTGATGCTAAGAAGGGATTAATCTACAGTTATTTACATTTGTTTGACACAAATGTAAATAACAATGATTGCAAATAAAGCAAATCACGAATATAAAAGTGAAAGCGTAGAAATGAAAGTATGAGAACCATATTGACAAATAAATATAAAAAGACATATATACTAATATTTAGCCTTGACATACTATAGACCTAGATAAATTCCGACTTCGGATATTGAATAAAATTCCGTCTCCGGGAGTGGCAAAGACAATTATTGCGATTCCGCATCCCTTCCACCGCAATATATTCCTTTTTATTTTCAACACAAATATCATTCCTTAAATCAAGAAGTGAATAACTTAGTAGGAAAATTTGTTGAGACCGCAGGTTGCACTTTGCGTCTAGGTCCATAGAGTATTTTTGAAAGCACAAGCTTATGCTGATACGTTCCTACTTGAGTTGTTTTGGTTGGTTTTAGCGAATTACCCCCTGAGGAAGAGCGAACGCTCGAAACGCGTAGGGGTTGTACATATCTTTTAATTAATTATTTTAATCTGGTCAATAAATTTCAAGGAGAGACGAAAGCTGTTTTTAAGCATCAACTCAAGTATGAAGAACCTCCTGTTGGCGACCATCCTGTATGATACGTTCCTATTCTACGTAGGACGAAACTAATTTAAGTACGAGGGGCGTACCAAAAGTTCGTGACGTTTGATTACCATGGTTTTAATTCGACTTTTTTCTTTAATCATTCATCGTTGTCATGTTGTATCAATCATGTGCATTGCCTGTGAAGTATTGTCGGTTGATCGGTAACCTATAGAGACGCGAACTGAAGCCGGTAAGTAGTGAAGCAATTTTACTTTTGTCAGCATGACGGACTTCACAAATCGTAAGTGAATTATAGTGAATTAGTGACTCGTATATTATACTGGTCACACACAAATCATTTTGAAAATTCTTCATCATACCGAAGAAGGTAAGTTGAATGTACGTCTATTTTATTCTGAATTCATTAAAAACTGCAGTATATGCAGCCGATATATTTGAATTAGTTCTATCATTATATAGAGCAAAAATATATTTCTGAATCATATAACTGCATTGAAAGGAAGATCACTAATACACACAGTATACAACATACATGCATCTACTGAGCATTGCTTCATATGAAATGACTATAATGAGATTCTATTCATGAATACAAAACGCGCACGCATGATCATCATAAGTCATTGACTTTGAACTCCCGCTTGCCTATTCTCCCAATCATTGCTTTACGTCGACTGTCGAAATTTATCTGTTCTTATTGTTATCATCGAAAAGAGAAGACTGACTACGTCAACGAATGAAGCATTTTCTGACCGCCAGAAATATCACACTTTGGGAACTGAAAATCATCAGCTTTTTATGGGAATCAAATCTGCACTTCGCCTAACATATTTTCATTAATATTTTCGGTTTTAACAGCAAAATACTGCCGTAATGCTGATATTCCGCATTTACCGCTGAACAAACAAGATTCCGTCAAATATCTCTGGCGGCGGAATCACCTTGTGTTTGGTTTTGACTAACTATAAAAGCTTATGGTGCTAATGACCTGTGTCATGTTGATAAAACGCCTGTCTTTTGTGACTCTTTAGCTCATCTAGCAGCATAAAAGACATCAACATGTGCGTACATGTAGCATAATTATAATGGTCTGCAGTGCTTCTTCAAAGTGTAGTGCTATATAGCCATCGAATTGAATTATTTCAAGAATTTTGAATTATTGTGTTTAATTGTGTCCTATAGACCGCTATTTGCCATTGATTATTCATTGAAGCTTAATAAATCGTCGTATATTCCATCAAAGCATCAAATTTGAGTTTGATATGGTAGACGTAGATCATCTCTTGTACCACGATCGCGCAGTCATCGAATGTGGAACGATTGCTATAGAGCTTATATGGCGATGCTATGAGTAGCACGTTAAAATAGAATCGTCAAGATCTTGACGTCTTATTAACATAGAAAATTATTCGCAAGTCAAAAGCCCCTAAATTACCTTCTTCAAAACACTAACAAAGGAACCGCTTGCATATGAACGTAGGATAACATCTTGAAAATTCGTGTGGGCCTACTTGATTGAACACTTTGAAATCGCTTACATATCACTGTTATGAACAGTTGACATTTTGCATTGGAATGTTTACTATGTCATAGATAATGCATAGATTTGAGGTCATTATTGCTATAATTACCGAGAGCCGAAGGCTCGAGGTTATTATGACAAATAATGACAGAAGAAATCTATGTATTATCTGTTATATTTCATGACTTTTTTCATAGAAGTCTGCACCATATTAATAATATCCAACCAGGAAAATAATTACCTGCTTTGTGGAACTTATTAACCTGTGGACATAGAAAGCCTTGTAAAATCATGAATTATGGTAATGTTTCGCCTACCACAAACGCTTCGAAATCAAGTATGCTCACGAACTTTGATCGTGTTTGAACGCTCGTGTAACTTTTTTGAATGTTCACAACTTTGATCAACTTTGACACAAGCTCCTTTCCGGTTTCCGAATGTTCGCTTCTTGAAGGAATGTCACGAGGCTCACACTAGTTGCAACATCATGCTTGCATTAAAATATCTCCTCATATTCAAACGATGATTCATTGTCCTTGACATTATCAGGCCATGCCCAAATAATGTTGCAGTTCGAAAACATCAGGTCCAATACTCGGTCAGGTTTGCCCCATCTGCAAGACTGTTCACACCAGAAAGCAGGTAAAATCTTCAGAAATTTCTGGCTGGCTATCTTGTGATTTTCACCATTAATATGTCAGGAATTTCAGTTTAATGTTTACAGACTTAGCAGGTTCCATCCGAAGGAAATGAACCAGCTCACGAGTATGCACATAAATAAAGAGCTATTGTTGTTTACTCATCCTCGCACAAGTAGAGTAAATCAAATTCTTTCACTCAAATATGTGCACAGATCACATTTCTGTTCAAACTGTCATATTTGCTGCTGAATGTGACATTGAATGAATTCATCTGGCTCACAGTTGGCAAATGTCCATCATAAACCGTCGCATGAGCAGTATTAGGCACATTTCCATTTGTAATTTTACTTATTTTTTGTTAAGCGTAAATTGCCAATGTACATGAGACTGACAACTTCCTGTGCTGAAACCTCGCAAATAATATCAAACCATGTTGCCATTAACATTAATTTATAGTAAATCCATATCTGCTCAAAAATTTAGTGCTTTGTATTTCTATGAGTTCCTTGAAATGAATTCGTATTAATGCAGCCAGTGTTACAAAATTCAACTGTTCCATTAAATGGTCAATTTTGAAAAAATTGTAGATCGGATTATGAAAACAAAACATTTTGAATGAAAACAAATCGACTATGTGGCTATCATTTTATTATTTCCAACAAACATTATTTTGTTTTGTCACGGTGGTTTTGAATTCAATTGTCACCTAAAAATTTCTCCAGTAAAACTGATTGCACTTTCTGGTTATGCTTAGTCCGCGTAGTCGAGAAATGTTAATTTTAAAAAATTCATCCAGCTATTTTCGAGAAAATTAAAATTTCATAAAATTTTTTTCATTGAAAATTCTCCAAAGAAGCTGTTTGCATTTTTTGAACATGCCATGTAAGCACACTTGAGAAACATCAATCCTACAAATTTTCATCGAGCTATTCCCGAAAAAATTCTAATTCTGAATCCTACAGTCTCTCACAAATTATTAGTCACACTCTAAAAAACGTATATATAATCGAATTTTTAAAGCACTATAGCACATTCAGGATATTTGATGGATTCTTATTATCAGAAACACGTTTCTCTTTCGAAACAAAATTATCATTTTGACAACTAGCTTGTCGGTGTTCATTTGTCACACAGATTTATCGTTTTTGCACTATCACAAATTATTAGTCACTGTTAGTTGGTTTTGTTATGATTTAGACGACTTTGCCATTAAAGAACTTGTTATGCACCAAACAATTGGGTCAATCGACTGAGACACGAAGAATTTGAAATTCAAACTATGTCTAGACGTCTAGCCGCGATTTGAATTTCAACTTTCTGCATTTGGACATCAGATGAGATTTCATTTTAACATCAACGGTTGTGAATACCATTGGGAAGTTACCAGATGTTAGCGGGACGAAGAAACAAGCTATTATTGCTCTAATCAAAGCCAAATCATTAACAACACGTGAAATAGGTGAGCAGGAAATGGTGTCGATGCGAACGGTGGCACGAATCAAAAAGAAAATGTTGGAAGGGCGAACAGCGGTCAACGGTAGAGTGCAGAATTGTTGAAGAAAGAAGAAGACCAGTAAAATAACGGATAGATTTATCCAAAGAGAGTCCCTGAAGAACCCTTTTCAATCACCTTGCCAACTTGCGAATGAATTGACCGAGGCTTGATCTCCTGTTTCTCATATGACCATCCGTAGAAGACTGAAGGAGTATGGGTATCGCAGTTGCAGACCGGCAAAGAAACCGCGCCTTACCAAGTCGATGCGACAGAAAAGGCTATCCTGGGCACGCGCATCTTGGACAGTGGACGACTGGTCAAAGGTAAGTGTCATTTTTCCTTTTTATATTCTATAATGATTTTAAGAAACTGAAACTGAATTAGCTCATCAAATATTTCATTATGACTCGATCTCATATCATTAATCCTCTATATTACAGGTCTGCTTCTCGGACGAATCCACATTCGAGTGCCATGACGGGAACATAACACTAGCTTGGCACAAGGTTGGATCTCCAAGGCCAATCATCCAATCCGTCAAGCATCCGACTAAAGTGATGGTGTGGTCTATCATGCCTGCCAAGGGTGTTGGTCGAATGACGGTTCCCGCGCCGTAAAGGAGTTTTTATGCAGGATGGTGCTCCTTGCCATACTGCCAAAGTGTGCCAGAAGTTCCTTTTAGGCAACAACGTAACGGTACTATGGCCAGGTAAATCTCCGGATTTAAATCCGATTGAAACCTTATGGGCAATCATCAAGATGCGCTTAAGATGTGAAACCATCACCAACCGAAATCAAATGATTGCAGCCATACTTCATCTCTGGTATCGAGATGATTCTATTGCAGAAACGTGAAAGAAAATTATATTCACAATGCTTGAGCGCATTTAAGCCGTGATTGATGCGAAGGGAGGTAACACGAACTTTTGAAGATTTTGGTAAGCTATTGTGACTAATAATTTGTTATACCTTGGTAATAACATAATATGTGATTTGGAATACAAGTAATAGTTTTGCAACTGCTTCTACTTTGGGATGGTAAAAAGAATCAAAAATATAAATAACTTCAAGAAATATAGGCAATCCACTTAAGCAATCGATCGTTTTTTGGAAAATATTCATTTTTGTCAGGGTGTGACTAATAATTTGTGAGAGACTGTATACACGAGAAACTCTATTCATTTTTGAATTTCTATCCAAGAATATTTTCTAAGCATCTTATTTCTCTGGTTGCAATTGATTGTAATTGTCATGACTTGACTTGCTTGATACTTTTAGCTACTGGTTTGATCATTTTATGATTTTTTAAAGCAAGTTAAAAATGCATTGTACATGTATATGGCGAGGTACGGACTCTCAAATTATTGGATTGATTTCTCAGCTGGATAGGTTTCTTTCATGCCTTATATTGTTGCACACAACAATTCAATACCGAAACGTTTTCTTCTTTGCGCGTCAAGATCTAAGAAAGCTACAAGATCCGGTAAATTTCTTAGTTTCTTTATCGCACTAGTTAAGTCTCTTTTACTTCATCATTTTCTGACTTGATCATTAGCGAACGTTATTCATCATCATCATTTCCACGTGCCGCCGTTTTGCGAACTGAAAGGAACCGGGCTGCGGCCGTGGAGGTGAACAATCCGTCGAGTCATGTCATCATGACTTTTCTGAAACATGGAAAAACTACAAAATCACCGACACCACCCACCCTAATTACTGGAAGAAACTATACTTTCGGCAATTATTGCCTACAACAGTCGACATCTTAATAAAATCCATTATTAAAATAATGTTTCGTTCTTCAACTGTAAAAACTGGATTTACCATTCATTTCTGCTTGAAAAGTTACTATTTGGTATGAGATAATTCAAATTTTATCATAATAAGAACTAACAAGACTTGCATATAGACTAAGATATTACTAGACTCCGTGCCTAGGCAAATAGAACTAATTAGAAATTTAAAATTTGAACTTTCTCGAGGAGAGTTTGATAAAAGATATTTAAGAAAGTTCTACCTTTTTCAACTGCACTTGCGTGTAGCAGAGTACATTCAAAGATGTGTACAGGTTTTCTAAAGATATTTTTATCAAAGTAACAAATAATGAACATGCATACTGCTCAACAACTCAAAGTTTGAATTTTCTTTGGAACAGCTCGATGAAAATTTTTAGGATTGATATTTCTCAAGTGTGCTTACATGGTATGTTCAAAAAATGCAAACAGCTTCTTTGAAAATTTTTTATGAAAAAATTTAAAAGTGCATTTTTTCATACTACTCAAACAATCTAAAATTCTAATTTTCTCGATAATAGCTCGATGAATTTTTTTAAAATTAACATTTCTCGACAACATGAACTAAGCATGACCAGAAACTGCAACCAGTTTTATTGGAAAAATTTTTAGGTGATAATCGAATTCAAACATGCCGTGTTGTAAAACATTTTATGCTTTTTTAACCAAGTTAACCTCTAACCGATATGCAATCTTTCTATTGCCTCATCGAGCGGATTGCAGCAAATTAGACTATTGATTAGTGATCTTAACTATAAGCTTTGCTGTTTATAAACTACGTATATTCATGGAAGTCCTTGAAGTCACGAAAAACAAAGTGCATGTTGGAGAATATGTGTAGCCCTATTATTTGTATGCCTGCAAGGTGCGCAGGAATTCATGAAATGCTTCATTGTACACTTGATGATTGAAATAATTAGTCTTGCTTGAATAACTAGAGAGAATGACAACTATTAAGTCAATAAAAGGCACCCTTGCTTCCGCTTCCACACTTGCTTGACACAGGAATCGAATGACGGTGCCGTCAGCGTGGCCTAGTGAAGAAGGTGCAAGCTCGTTTCCATCGCGTACTTCGGTTCGATTCCTTGGTCAGCGAGTGTGGTCGGGGAATCAAGGGTGCTTTAGATATTCAATGTACTACGACAAACCCCTGTTGTGAGTCTTGGTTGATTTCAATTTGACTTCATGGTCGAAGGAACCCACAGAATATCGATTTTTTTGAATTCATCATTTTTAATTTAACACAAAATTATTTCAATCTTCTACTGCATGCGACTAAGCTTATGTGTTGCCGAAGCATTGAATGCATCAGAAATTAATGCTACGTTCCGCATAAATGTATCTTTGATCAACGGAGAAGGAAGATGCCTCCGCCACGTAGAATGGAAGCATCCAGGAAAGATATGCGATCTTCGGACTCCATTTCTTTTGCTAACTTGATAGGAGGACGGAATCTATCAAGAAAACACACAAGAAGCACAATTCCTCGTTTGAGTGATGCGAAAGATAATGATCGGGCTTAAGAGGCTGTTACAAATCTTAAGATTTCCATTTTTACCAGATATTGGGTCAAAGCTGATCAATCTTAATTCGTTGTCACAAGAAAGCTCCATTGAGCTCTTTTAAGAACTGATTAATCCAATGGTTCCAACAGCATTGCAACTGTACACCTGTGGATTGGAGAACGCCATCAGTCCTATTTAGGACTACTTCAATTAATAATTTATATTAGTAAGCATTATATTCTATTATAAATGGTTGCTGGGATGATCTTCACCATTGTATGAGAATTGTCCCATAGCAAACTCCTAGAAATGTGCCTGATGTTGGCAGCTATGCGGAATCTATACTGCAGGCCATTTACGTTCAGTATTCGATACCCAATTCATAAAAAAGGCAAACGTGTATGAAAATGACCATATACTCATGTGCGGCAGCGTGTCAAACGATTAAATGCGAAATTCCATGACTGCCGGTAAAATTACACTCAGTCTTAATAGTGGTTAAAGCTAACTCCAGTTTGAGAGTGATCAGTGCAGACTCAAATAAGCAAGAGATTCACCGATTCGACCATTTGATATTAAATTGGCACTTCGTCGCTGGTCGAACAGTATTTTTGAAAAGCTATTTTCATGATAGATATGAGCTCACGCTTTTCGAATTATTATCGGAAACTCACTGAATAGAATTATAATGGAAAACAAGTCATAAAATGGAAAAAATGGTCTTAAAAAAGTCTGGGGGCGATTACAGTTTGTACCTTGTTAAATCCTAGTTGCTCATTAAAAGCCAGGATTAGCATGTATCAAAATTTCACCTTGACAAAGCATGCTCTTAACTCGATGAGACAGTCGTCAAAGCAAGCATGAAGATCATGTTCAAACATACGCATATAAGGATCCGACTTACTGTCCTGCTGACTGATAAGCATAGCCTACTTACTTTTCACAGCCAGATTCAGATTATTTTTCTGTATCTATTCTCGTAAATGTTTTAAAGGTTTAGGAAACCGTTTTTAGTTGTTCTGTGTGTTTTTCTACATTAATATGTGACTACTAATTAGACTATGCTGTGGAAACGTATATTTCATTGTAAAACGTTTAAGTAGAAACAAATTCATGCAAAATTATGTCGAAGTCACAGATACAAAATTGGTGTATACAAATAAAAAAAAAAAGGGAAGCAAGTTCACAAGAGTGGGCTACGTTCTCATGCCCGTCACCGAGTTCACCATTCGCGATGACAGATGGTGGATCTCATGATTATTTAGACAGTCTTTGTATGCACGATGTCCTCGCAAACACATCTCCATCGATCGAATTAATGAGAAGCTGATCCTTGTTCGCAGCAGTGTCACTTCATGCGAATAGTTCGTGTTTCGCTTCAATGATAACAAGTGAGCAACACGTTTGATAGCTGCTCGAGCAGCTGGCCCACATCCCCCTGATGAGCAGAACACCATCGGATAAAACTCGCATGCTCCACTTCGCGAGCTCGCTCACCATATTGTCTCCTCTTCTCATTCTCATGGCGGGCATATGACTTCCTCGGTTCCATTTTATTGCTGCGACCGAACGGGGAGAACACTCTAATATCTAGGTATGTTCGATGATACCGATCCCCGTAAAGGCCTGATGCGCAAATGTCTAGTCTGGCTTCATCGCCGGTGATCGCTGTTCTATAATCGAAGAGCTCGTTGTCGAGTGGTTCAAGGGCAGGCTCAACCGCAACGTCATGTGTCACTTCCCGAAGCATGGTAGCGAAAAGATCTCGAAGGCTATTGTGCCTGAGGTTAATGAAACCTCCAACATGGCAGGACAGTGCATGTTCGACGTTGAACCCTGATCCACACACGCACTTCGATGGGAGTCGGATTGGTTGCCATCCGTATCGTAGGCATAAGGCATCCCGAAATGAGGTTTTGTCGAGGGAGAATCCATACCTTTCGATCGGAAGAGAAAGCAACCAAGAAGACGCTCCGGTTTCACTGGCAAGAGCTCTTAGATATTTCTGATGCTCAGACAACTGGGAGTGGAGTTCTTTGGCTCGGATAACTGCCCCTTTCCTTTTTTCGCTTCGTATTAGTGTTTTCACTCGCATTTGTTCTTCGTATGCTTGAGTTGGGTTGTCATGGCTGAGAGGCGCACACAATCTGATTGATTCATTGAAATGTTCGGAGCAATTTCGTAAATCAGTGATCGCCAGTCCACCATCTCTTACAGGTAAGCTCAATAAAGCCCGCTCAAGATCTCCAGGTGCTTGTCTCCCTGTTATTGCTGGAATCAATGTGCTCGATATCTTGCCCTCCAAATGGCTGAGTATCCACGCGTTGGGCGTTGTGCGCATGATGTAGTTCAATTTCGGCAATATGCCTCTAATCAGACAGCTATAGGATGGGTGAGGAGCAGATGCTGCAAATTTGGAGAGATTAGTCAATAATTTGTCAAATTCCTGCATCTTTCGCCTGAGAAAATCATCACATGAGGTCTTTGAGCCCATTGTGGATCCAAGTATTGTGTGCCCATCTGTAATTTGAACATTTGTGTCTTGAAATACAGTCTGCGCTGCTGTGACATGATCATATTTGACAACGAGATGACATTTGATGGCATTTGGAAAATATCCATATCCAGGCCCCAACTCATTCAGATGATTCCAAAACGCTCTTAGTTCCGAAAGTCGCCCAACTACAGATAAATCATCTGCATACCACTTCTGAAGCAATCCACTATTCATTTCTTGAAGCTTCTTTATCAATGGCAACACCCCTATTCCGTACATGGCCATTGCGAGTGGATCTCCTTGCGTTGTTCCTTCAAGTGACCATAATGTTCTGTTGCCTGCGAAAAGTTGACAGGGCTCTTGATAAGAATTCTTCAAAGCAGTAGTGAGAGATGGACAAATGGTTGAGATATTTTTCAGTGCTATCTGTCGGTTCAATGAATTAAATGCATTTGAGGCGTCAACCAATAGAATAGCCTCACTATTTTCAGATTGAAACTCCTCTCGGAGAACATGGATAGCATGTTCAATTCCGGCGATCTGGCCGCAGCATAGCTGCATATTTCCGGCCACTGATAGAATGTCAGATCTCACACATGCCAGTATGGCGCGACCAATTATTCTCCTGGGGACTTCACCTATTCCAATAGGTCTCACTCCTGGATCTTTGTCCAGCGGAACAAGTCGACAAGCATTGTAAGCAGTGAGTGTGTCTGCATCTACACATTGGCTTGCAATACGTCTTGCAACAGAAGCGAAAGCATTGCGCATGTCTGAGGAATGGCGTCCGAAAGAGGTTAATATTCTTCTCCACTCTTCTGCGTCTAATCCAGAGGGCCCACTGGCACCCTTTGTGTGCATTGCTGCTGAAAAGATGCTTTCTGAATCAATCGAATCGAAAATAACTTGGTGAAACATTGGTGCTCCGGGCCAGCTGTCACAAATCAGGTCAGAGTTTATCGGTCCAGGATGCGGATGCTTTTCATTCAATATTTCTTCAACTGACTTTCCATCAATTTTTTCATTCATATCTAATACTCTTCCTGTATTTTGATCCCCAAGGATTCTCACCGCAGAGCTTATTTGTCCTTGACACATTTTATGTACAAATGCTCGTCTCAATGATTCTTCTTTGGTCAAGCATCGTTGTTTCTTCGCGCTGAATTTCCTAATTTGTAGAGTTCTGCATTCTGCTAACAATTCTTCTATTTCTCCTGCTTTCCATTGATCTATCCGTTTCTTCAAGGTTGTGCTCAAGGACTCGGTTGACGCTGATCGACATGTTGACTGGAGAAGGAGATGAGGGAGAATAGTCGCAGCTTTAAAGGCAATGGGTTCCAACGCAGACCGTTCTGCAAATGCCGCGAAGAGTTCCCTAAGGCATGAAATGAACTGTTTGCCTGCATTGGTGCGAGGAATAGGAAACAGACTGGGTCGCCATTTTGTCACTTCAGCATATGCACTTTCCACTAATTCAGTAAACCTTTCGCCATCAATTGAACCCCATACAAAATTGGTAGCACGTGTAGATTTCTCTCTTGCATTTGTTTCCGAATGTACGACATTCAAATGCACAATGTTGTTTTCCGGCATTGTATCAGTTGCGACCACATGATTGTTATCATCTCCAGCTTCGGCTGTGTCATGTTGATTGCCGGTAATTGAAGTTGCTGAATCATGTTTCTGGATAGGTCTTTGTCTTGCGTGCATGTCATTATGTGATTGGTCTTGGCTTTGATGAACGTTGGGGAGCACTGAATCATTTCCTGGGCATCGCTGGGTCCGTGGACCATGTGGCCTTAGGGTTCCAGTGGAGGTAATGTGAATTTGTCGATTGCAGCTTTTACACTCTGTCTTTCCTTCAAGTTGTGTTTGCCTCATGTTAGTTGACCTCATCATGCATATTGGTGATAGATTTGGTGAACTGATAGAAAAATGTTGGTTGCCCAGTCCAGATTTGAAAACAGAACTTGAGAATGCAAGGCTAGAACTGTACCGTTACACTGCGTGAGCGAATGACGTTGATGGTCGGCACAAAATGTTCTTTATCGGGGAATCAGGAATTCGTCTGCAGCACGTGTCCGATTGCGTTGAGATTGCTTTCCAATTTCCAATTTGAGATTGCTCGGTAAATTGGTTGAGGGATTTACGGCCAGCACGGTGTGCGTCAGACAGGCGATGACGCGGTAGTTAGGCAACGGAGGCAAGGGAAACGTGAATTAGACTAATTAGACTATTGCAGTAACAGGATATTTCAACATTTTAAAGTATATTCAGTCGACAAGGATGAATTTTATTTAATCGCATTGACTTGTCCAATGTTTAGAGCGATCCAGGTTTTCGGTACCAAATGTAGTATTCACTGATAACATGATATTCACTGTCCTATCATTTAAAGTTTTCCCACATAACTGGAAAGGAGGATGGCAGTTTCAGCTTCTAAGACCTCGAGGACTGCGGCTGCGAGTAATCTTTTTTATTAGACCTGTATTTATGAAGCTGTTTAGTGAAAAACTAAACCTAAAATTAAATTTGGTGTGTGGAACAAAGGACCTTATTATTATGCATATATATGATTATATAAATAGTTATATTTATTATATACTATTATTAGATAAGTAGTCGTATTTCATTTTCTGATCAGAAGAGACGATTTTTGTGAAACGACGCACCGATGCTACTGACCGAATACGGGAATGCCTAACAACGAGTCAATTGCGAACATAAAAAACATTTAAAGATATACGCCAAAACATTTAGGTCTATAAAGCATTAGGCTTGTTTAATAAGCTAACAAATCGTACAACACGAGTAGTCAACTGTATAGATTACACATATGTAGCTGAAGACCCAGTTTGCCTTTTGCTCCTTTTGAACTCTGTTTGAATGATGGGAACCTTTCATTAACCAACTGACATGTACAGAGTGTCCCAGAAGTTACTACCACTTAGAAAAAAATAATCTTAATCAATTGTACATATTGTTGCATGCCTTTGCGGACTCTATGGTCATTTGTGTCGGTGAAAAATGTCCAAAAGAGTCATATTGACTGGCTACTAATACATTTAATCTCATATTACTTATTTTATGATTATTATGTCTTTGACCGATACTCTAGATTAATACATGTATCTTTCAAAATGACTTCATATTATTTTGTTAAATTTCGGCAACTTTTCTCTGATACCATAGATTATAGAAGTAGTTACTTGGAGCAATTGATTTCTAAATTAAGCTATAAACTCGAGGTTTCAATAGAAGGCATACAACAATAGAAATCTTGAATGGATTTATCAGTCAAAATTAATCTTTTATCCCGAAGCATTCCACGCTCTCGGAGTATGCAGAAGGACATCCTTAGATCAAAGTAGATCTTTTTTTGGAGCAAACAGAATCCATTCTTCTTTGATCAAGTCAGGCAACACCCACCTCAAGTGATGATATTTGCAGCTATGTCATCGAGGCATTTAATCGGTCTATTTTTTCTGAACGGCGGAGTTACAGCCCTAGAGTACATTAATATGCTTAGAAATGAAATGTTGCCAGAACTTGCAAGAAGAGGAATTGCTAATTCAGTCCACTTCCAGCAGGACGGGGCACCGGCTCATACAGCCCTTATCACTCGCAACTTCCTAAACCAGCACTTTCCAGATCGGTGGGTTGGTAAATATGGACCGACGAATTGGCCTCCTCGTTCCCGTGATCTCAGCTCATCCGACAATGCATTATGGGGTTTGCTGAAGCCGAAGATCATGATGAAACGCCCGGAAACTGTTGCAGACCTCAAACAGGTAGTCGTAGAAGAGTTCAAAGCTTTCGACGACAGACGAGACTTGGAAAGAATTCACGAGCGATCGTTCAGGAGGATGCACTTGTGCATCGAACATGACGGTTATCAAGTTGAACCTTTTGATCAATAAAGGAAACATTAAGACGAACATATCTTTTTTCTTATCCGCATTCACGACAATTAAATTAGTATAAAAATATTGATTAATAATAAATATAATAAATTAAGTTTATCCTTTTATATAAGTGGTAGTAACTTTTGGGACAGTCTGTATATGCAAACTACATATATTTTCAAAATATCTCTTTTCAAACTTGCATTACTTTGTGGGCGTTCTAGGCTTTGTACAAGGACATAAGTGGTATCATTAGAATTGTGTTGATGTCCTATTTCTTTTGGTTAGAAATGCTTCGCCATTTTCGGGTCAGCGTAGGGGTGCAAATGGGTTGAGGAAAGTGAAATTAGCAAATGGTGATGATCTTCCCAATGAAGGAATGCAGGCAATCAAGGAAAGAATAGGAGACACTCTTGGATCAAAGACGCATCAATTTCAGCCTGTAAAACAATGAATGATGTGTCTCTTATTCAAGGAAATGCGATGAGTCGGTAATACTGCCGCTTTTGATGCGTGCAATTAAATACCAAGCAGGGATACGGAGTCGCAGTCGGAGTCGGAGTCCCGGAGTCCTATCATTTTTGCTGCAGTCGGAGTCCTATCAAATGATAGGACTCCGGACTCCGGCTATAACCAGACCAGAAAAATAATACAAACAAATTATTTGTCCTCGTGCATATCTGTCACTGTCTTGATGTCAACTTTCTCCGTTAAACAAAAGTACAGAGACACTGCTGCATGCAAAGCTTGTAATAGTTAAGGGAATGAACCGTGATAGTGAAAAAAGGATTGTCTTTTCACTCGGTGATTTAATAGAGAAGCAAGCCTTCCTAGCCTCGATCACACCTACGCACCAAAGGTCACGTCAGAGACAAAAATGAAATACTAGTTTGTTTGAGGAAATTGCCTCTTACCCTCACGTTAATCTTGTGTGATGGCTCCCCTAAAGCGCATTTTTTTTAAATCGAAAGTGTACTCGTATTTTCTGGAGAAGGATGGGTGATTTTCCTGCCTGGTAGAGACTAGAGAAAAACCGCGTGAAGCACACATCAACAAGATTGGAGGAGCCGAGTCGCATGCATCCAACTTAAAATCGACATTTGATCAACTTTCATCGGAAATGATTGATAATTAATACAGAAATGATCACTAAAGATAGGTTCAGGTAAGCCTATATTGATCTTTGATGCATGCTACCAGTTTTTTTAAAAAAACTATAGGCTATATATACTTGCCACCCGGAGTCGGAGTCCTATCAAAATGATAGGACTCCGCATCCCTGATACCAAGTTTTGGTATTGAACTTCGGAGTTGATGAATAGAACATTCAGAGTGTAGCTCAGGTAGCTCGAGATATTGAAATTATGGCTCTGCGCTGCCTGTTCCCACAGATGCACGGACAGGTACAGTGGAAATTTAAAAACGCTACACTGAAGTACTTACTTGCACATGGCTGAAAAGTGAGTTGTCTCGCGTTATAAATTGCTCTGTAAAAATTGGAAACATTGATGCCCCGGAATAATTTTATACAGAAAAATCGCAAGATGTATCAGTGGCAGATATATTTCGCCTGCTCTCAATCGGTGGCGTACGCAGGAATGAAATTTAGTGAACAAGAAGTGAACAATGATATTTGATACAATGAAATTGGACGGTACAATAGATATTAAAGCTAAGAGGAGATATGAATCTGGAACAATTTATACGTAAACTATATAATACTGGAAGGCTAAGAAGTGAGTAACATGACAATGATGACCAATCATGAAGAAGAGATGAAGTTACCACAGCAAAATTAATGTTAGTAAAGTCTCCTTCAGTACACAAAGGTCCGGCTTGTCACGTAGAATGGTCAGCGCTTCAATTATCTTCAAAGAGTGACTGGTTGTGCATCTTCGAAGAACTCTGAAAGAATGCTGAGCCTCGTCATAAGTGGCATGACACTCCTGTAGATGTCTTGTTATCGCACTCGGAGGCTGCTTCTTCGACTACGGAGGCTGTCTTGATTGCTTCTTCAACCATATAGGTAAGTGCTCCCGAATGCGATCAGATAATCTTCTCCCTGTCCTGCCTGTATTTACTTCCGCAAATACAGTTATATGCGTAGATAACATTGTATTGAGACAGTTCAGGGATAGGATCTTTCACATTCTTCACTTCTTGTTCACTAAATTTCATTCCTGCGTACAGCACCGACTGAGAGCAGGCGAAATATATCTGCCACTAATGCATCTGTCAAAATTGAAAGATGTTGTCTCTGTCAGAGTATTGGAAGTTCTAATAGAATGCAAATTACACAAAATATAAAAAATCAAATAATACTATTGAATCAAAAGCAGACTTAGGCCCTACATAGGCCTCTTTATATTATATTTTGTATATATGCTTGCAAACGACTCTTATTTTATTTTAACCGTATGTCTCTATCATGGCAATCTTTCTCAAAAATTAAACAGAAACTGTAAAAGTATACTTTTCTTGATTTTCATCAGAATTGTGTTGAATTTTCTGCCATTTCAGGGTCAGTTTCGGGTGATTTTCTTGAAGTTTCATTTTCATGATGTGGGAATTAAAAGTCCGGAATTCTAAACTAGTCCAGATTTAAAAATGTTCTCTATTAGTTGGATTACTGATAGTGTATAATGAAAAAGTCCTCACCATATATGGGATACAATTGAACTTGAACTTGTCTTTATTTCTGAAAATTACAGCAGGGCTGATAGTTTTACAATAAAAAAGACACATGTACAATCATAAAAATTTCACTGCAGAAGGTAAGAAAGATCTACGATATCGCTCAGTTCTTGTCCGTATTGTCGTTGTGGTCCGTCGTAATCTCCTCGAATATTCGCTCTTCTGAGGAATCTTCTGCTTCAGGTCACTGGAGAGATTCAGCATTGCTTTCCGGCACAATAGCTCTCGTCTGTCACACAGTTTTTGCAGCTTACAGACTTCAAGTATATTTTCATAATTATAGCTATGGTCTTGGTAGCGTATTCCACATATCATTTTCAAAGCCCGTTTTTGAACTCCTTCCAACAGGTCTGAACACTTCTTGGAAAGTCCGTAATGCCAAACAGGGGCAGCATGCTCTAGCGAGCTTCGGATCGACGCACAGTAGAAATGAACAAGGTCAATTTGAGAAAATCTTGCTCTTTTCATCTGAACAAGGAAATAGATTCGCTTGTTAGCTTTCTTCACGAGATCTTCAACATGTTTGTTCCAAGTTAGGTTGTTGCTTATTGTCACACCAAGGAGCTTTATACTAGAGGCTGCAGTTATTTGGTCGCCATTTACAGATAAAGCTTCCCACTCCGGCTCCGATTTATTTTAAAGGAGATTCTCATTTCTTGCGTTTTGGTAGGATTCAATTTCATTTTGTGCTCAATTGCCCAATCATTAATTAAATGTAGTTTGGAGTTGATACGACTCTCTTGTACGCAGTTGATTGTCTCCATAATAGTGCAATCATCCATATATTTGACATCCGCAATCAGTTCGTTTACCAATACAATAAATCCCACGGGCCCAAATTTAGTTCCTTGTGGGACTCCAGTTGTGATTTGTTGCCAGCTGGAGTACGATCCACGATACTTCACTCTCTGGTATCGAGAAGTAAGAAATCCCGATACCCATCTACATAACCATGTTGGCACGTCAAGACTCAGCAATTTTCTGAGTAGGATGGTATGATCAATTCTTTCAAAGGCTTTATGAAAGTCAATTACAACTAATCTTGATATCTTTCCCTCATCAGAGCCACTGATTAAAGTGTCTATTAGCAGCAGCAATGCGTCGACACTAGAGCATCCCTTTCTAGCTCCAAATTGTCGAGAGTCGACTTTGTACTTAATGAAATTCCAAATATGTTTTATCATAATATTCTCACATACGGCTTTGCTAGCGACACAAGTTAATGCAATCGGTCAAATGTCTGTTTCAATGGAGTCTGGATGCTTAGTTTTTGCGATCGGACTGATGTCTGCACAACGCCACAGAGTAGGCCAGGCGCCTTCTCTCATAGATGAACAGATTATTGATGTAATTAGTCTCATGCGACAATTAACTAATTCTTCTCCTGTGCCTTTTTCCGCTAGGTAGGGTCGGCCAAAATGAAGCTTTGATGTCATTATTCCCATAAAGTGGACGTTTGGACGGTGCTGACATTGTCATATTTTTTTGGAGCGTTGGAGTACTTCTAGTCCGGATGCCCTTCCAGCCGACTTCCACTGACACTTTCGGGGCTCGACCTCTGGACCAAAGGATCGCTAAGCCAAGCATTTAAACACTGTGCCACGGAGTCCACATAGAATGAATAAATCAAAGATGAATTAAAGCAGGAAAATATCAAATTGATCGAAATTCACACATTACGGTGCATTATGATGCAAGCAGAACTAACCGGTTTATCGCTGCACCGAGACAGTCAGTCCCAATTGAAATATGATTTCATGCTGAGTAGGAAATTTATTTCTCATATTCAATTTATTCTATACATGAGGAATGAGGATAGCTTTGTGAGATTGAACAGCAAAAGATGGCGGCCAAACATTTGTCGAGGCAATCGCTTGACTCCTGGGCCTTCCATGTACTTATCCGGATTATAGGTAGTTGCCTAGGACTGTATATACGGCCTTATCTGGAGTCGGGATGTCAGCAATGTACTGCTAATTTACTATTACCTTAGAATCAATTAAAAAGATTGAAATCAATTTAAGGACTATATGACAGATACAATTTAGCATTATATCATAAAGTTCAATCACCTTTGGAAATTCAATAGTAGGTTTCACAAGCCGAGTTTGATGATTAAGTTCGTGAAGTTATTAAAATCTGCACTAAGTCTACCTGAAAAAACAAGAAAAATATGCAATTATTTTGAGACATATCACATGCATGGAGAAATGTCAAATTCTTTCTTCCTTTCATTTTTGTTTGCAACCAAGCTGTCATTCTACATTATGGCGTTGTTTGTGCCGCGATAGCGCAAACGCCACTAAAAATAACATTAATTTTCAATGAACATTTTCTTGCGACAACGTTTATCTTTTAATATATGTGTAAACAAAATGCTTTTGTATAAACTTAACACAAATCATTGTTTTTGTCACCTACGGCGACACACATATTTCTTAGCTAATAGAGCTACCTCTACAGGAATTTGTAGGTTATCAGAATTACAAATATGTGAAAATTTGATTTGTTGAAATACTTCCGTTCCAAAGTCGCAAAAGTCTGAATCAACACCAGCATCAAATGACAAAAATGTCATGAATGCAGCAGATGCTTGATGCGGTTTAGGTGGGAATACCGACAGATGTCTCATGCGATTTTCGGCGAGATAAAACGAATAGCAAACGAGCCACATGAATAAATATATATATAGCACATGTGAGAGAACTTATTTATATTTTTAAATAAGCAAGTAGTCGTTTTACACCGTCTTCAAAAGCTTTGGCAATGGAAAGTTACAATATTGAGGATGAAATCAACGCAATGTATAGAAAACTACCTGGACATCAGATTTTCTCGAAGGTTATACTTCCTGTGTGTTGTGGCAGTCAAATGATTTTTTGTTCATTTCCGAGTAAATCTTTTTTCTTCTTCTGAGAAGAAATAGATAAAATAGAATAAATAATGCATTTTATAATATTCATTTGCAAATATGACATTATTTTTGCAAAATTACTTTTCGTTTTTTTAATGTCATATTTTCCCGTCTCATCGCTGCTATTGCTATCTATTCTGAATTGTGTGACAGACTTTCAAAATGTGATGCTTTCATTATATCATGGAATCAGCTTCCGATTATGAAATTGCCCAATTTTTACAATTACGGCAAAAACATTTCCAACAAGTCTGACAGTTTCTTCGTCTCCTTAAAATTTTCGAAAGCTGTTCTTATCTAATGTTGAGTTGTTTTCAATGTCTTTCTAGATTTCTAGGCATTTGCATCACTTCAAATTGCCAATTTAGCCTTTTTTTCGGTTTAATGGGCAACAAGTGCTTGTTGATGATCATTTAAAGAGTTTGATAGGTCGTCTCTTCTTCTGTTTGACTAGAAAGGGAGCATTGGAACATGTAAAGTTAATGAAAAGGTACAATCTGCTGACATAATAACATAGCAATCGAGCAATGAGCAGTCAGTTCAACATTAAACACACCAAATTGTGCGGAGTTTCAGTGACTGTTATCAACCGGATCACACAGCAAAGAGACACGGACGATGCCAAGTTCTACAGGGAAGGTTCTGAACGTTTTTTCGTGCGCCTGCTAACTTTTTAAATAATGATCGGGGGGCCCAACATTATCGAGAAAAGTTTTATGAAATGATCCGAATTCTTCAAATCTGAAGGAATCGTGGCGATCGGAGTATTTGAAGGAATTCACAGCAATATGCAAGCGACGTGCGATTTTTTTTGTATCTCTGCAATGTATTAAAATTTTGGCCACTTAGTAAGCTCCTGCACGTGCCGTCGTTTTGAATCAGTTTGCACTTCTAGGAAAGTGATGCACTTAAACAATCTAATTCGGTGTGATCATTTCCACCACTCATTTAGGCAGCGATCTAGGTGAACGTTGCTAGAACGTAGCTTGTTGTACATTAGGTGCAGTTCGCAGTTCACAGCTAGCTAAAAATGAAGTTGTAGTTCGCAGTTGTCGCCTGCTTTTTTTCGATTTATGCAGATTGCAGCTATATGTAAGCATGTACATTACTTACGTCATCATTCGCTGAATCGAAGAAAATGTCGGCTGAGTTGAACGGGGTATGTCAACTACTGCTTCAATGCACATAAATCAATCGACGAACTGCAAAGAATGTACATCAGCTTCTAAATAAGAATCAAGCTGCAGAAACATGCAACAATAACTTCGATTTTCATGATGCTTTCATTATCTTTAGGAGTAATGCGGTCAAGCTAGGTGACAATCTCATAAAATGAATTTTCTGTGTTTTCACATCAAGTGAAACGTATTAAGTATGAAGCCATAATTTTTGTCATGCGATTTGTCATCACATTCATGTCATTTTCATCGTTTCTTTTCAACTGAACAAGCTATCAAATGTCTCTGCAGCTTCAAAAATTTGCTTTGACATGTGGAACAGAACTGCAACTGTATATTCGATGGCATGCTACTCAGTCGTAAGTCTACTTGGTTGCATGTTTGTATCAAACTTCTTACATGGAAGCTGCTCAGTATCTTCGTGTCTGCCTCCATAGCAGTTATCTCCCCCCACGTTTTCAAATTTGTTTAAAATCTGTAAAAATGAATCAATCGTTACAAAACTTCAGAGACACGCATTTCAGTGCACTTTCTACGCACATGCAAATATTCATGCAAATCGGAGAGTGTGTTTTGATTTAAAGTCGACAACGTGAAGTCTAGCGATGTCAGCAGCTTTAACAGATTTCGCCTGACCTCATCGTCTCAAAAGACAGCAGTAAGTCATCAAAGTTGTTTCCCGACAACTAGTTAAGTGATGATGACGAGGCCACATTCCTTACACAACATTTTTAACTTAAACAACTCACTCTTGTCTACGTCAAAAGTACATGTGTTGTATGATTTCCAATGTATTTGAAATAAACTTATACTCATAATCAAATGCTGCAATTCTTCGAATCGCTAATCGATCCGTCTTTGAGAACTGCTTTGAAATAAGGAAAAATTGCTTTCAATCCAATGTACAGTGCGATAGATCCAGTTCAACAGGTCTACATAATAATTATTACTGAAGTGACAATCATCTTTACATATCGCCTTTTAAAGAATTCGGCTTCTATTAAAAGCTGTCACTCTTAGCTTCGCCATAAAGAAAACTGTCGTATTCATCCCTTGATAATGTTTGTGGAGACCCCAATGTTGGAAATTATTCTTGTTTGTGCCTGCAGTTTGTTTGGATCCAAAGAATTACGTCGCAGAGGTCGATATTGACAGCAGCGATTCTGACACAGATTCTGACAGCGATTCTGACGTTTTTGTCATCAGAGTCGCATTACCCTTCTCATACATTTAGTAGTATCGTGTACAGTCCGATTTATCGTTGGTGCATTCGTAGTTCAACTTACAATGACTTTAAAGCAAGGAAACGTATTGTTCAACCTCACTGGACTGTCGTCGGCAGGGGTACTCGCGAAGCATGATTGGTTCTACCGTAAAGAAAGTATTAAAAATTACCTGTCAAAATCCGTCCAACTGGTTCATTGGTTTTCTTTCTTGTGGCACGTGTGGTATTTGTATACACGGTTTTTATACTCACTCTGTTAAGATTGACAATTGTACATATTCGATTTTATCTCGAATGAATTGTTGTAATGCTGGCATAATTCATTTAATTGTGTGTAAAAATTGTGATAAAAAGGACATAGGGGATATTTCTAGGACTCTTCGACAGCGTATTTCTGAGCATGTGAACGCTATAAGATCTAGCTTCTCTACCTCTGTTTCCCAGCACTTTAACTCATCGTGTACTTTGAATGACTTTTCCTTTACGGCCCTCGAACTGACAACAATAACAGAAGAAGGGTGAAAGAGATATCTTGGATGAAACGTTTACGGACAATAGTGCCTAATGGTTCAAACGTGACGTCAGATTGCAACATTGCAATCAATTTGGTGCTTCCTTACAGTGAGTGCGGTGGACAGGTTGTACGCCTTTGTAACCAGCTGATTGAAGGTGTAAAGACTCGTGACTCTTATCGCTCTGGCAAGAAATTACGCAGCTTGTTGAACTAAAATCGCTGGAACTATTTAAGTCTGTGCTTCGTACATTTTCTGGGTCTTTGTATTGGAGTTGAGAAAGATTTTGAATCGAAACCGATCCTCCAGTACAACGTCTTTTCTTTGTCTTGGTTTTGGTTTATCAAATAACGGATCTGGGGCATACGCACGGTGCGAGCGGCACCTACTCGGTGGAACTACAGTATTTCCCGTCGAATTTAGTCCAAACGCCATACATTTTAGTCCAGGTGCCATACCCTGTGGGAACACATCTTGCTAATATCAACAGATTATCTGGCGAGGTAGCGATTTTGTGGATAATTTTTTTAAAGGTTCATTTTCGTGTAAAAACTATCTCCGCATGTGAAAATGGTCATCAACTATCCAAGAACATGTGTAAAATTAAAAAACGACAGGTGGCGAAAAAGTTGCTATAATTAGTTGGTAGATATTTGTTTACTAATGCGAGCTGATTTTTCGCCAACCGGCGAAATCGTGGATATTGCAGCAACTAATTAGTGGTAAGTAGTAATGTTCGTATATTACCTTCACATGAAAATATATTGCATACTCTGTCTGATCTAATAAAAAGGGATCTTTTTTAATTCACGAAGGCTTAAACTAAAAAAGTATTTATCTTCCATAAATATCGCAGTAAATACTATGATATTATTCAAATATTTGTCATTGTTGTAAATTATTGAATGTCAAGGGATGTTATGAAAATTGATATAAGCGGATTCTCTATATTCTTATCATTATCAAAGAATGATAGTCTGCACTTATTTCTTAGAAAGATTAGCCATATGTGGGGGATAGTGAGGAGTTGAGGGAGAAAATAGAGCCTCGGCTGTAGAGGCGGATTACTAAAGATAATAAGAGAGAAAGTCAAAAGTAAAAGGTGGCATATAGAGCGCGAATTGTCACCGGCGAACTTCGCCAGCGAATATGCCGCAAATATGACTGAACTGTAGCATGATATTCTGCAGCTGACATCCGCCAGTTTTTCGCAAGATTCGTTCCCACAGGGTACCTTTTAGTCCAATTGCCATGCATTTCAATCCGAATGCAATGCATTTTAGTCTAAGCGCCAACCAATTTAATCCAAAAAAATACATGAGATAGCGCGTTTAAATATTCTATCTGACACTTCCTATAACATGCCAAAGAGATTTTTAAAATTATTTTTCTCTGATTGATACTTAAATCTGTAAGATTATTTTGTATTTATACGGTTTCGTATCATTCGTGTCCTCAACTCATCATGTTCAAGAGACATAAATTCTTTTAACTATGTATTCTATTTTTGATATTGTACTACATGTGCATGCATGTAGGGACTATTATCAATTTGTCTAAAGTACAGGAAAACAATCAGTTTTCACACATATGAATGTAATACATTCAATAACTACTAGAACACCACTGAGTACCTCTACCAATCTGCATATCTAGGTAAAGCTTTATTTTCTCACTGGGAGAGGCATGCAATTACAAATAACTCAGAGTGTACAAAAATCATAAAAGCGTATTACATTCGCGAACTGAATGAACAAAAGCAGTTAACACAAAATAAAAGAGCACTCAAAGATAACCAAGTCCAAGATACCATCTATAGGTAACAAAAGAGCAACGTCGATAAAGGAAAGGACATGAAAAAAGCAGAGAGATGAACTCACGTGTGGCTCAGCCAACCCAACACCAAACAGTGGTGGACACCGTCCCAAAATGAGGAGGGAGGCCTAGTAGACAGATGGGACGACTATCTACCCACGAGGTAGTAACAACAATTTAGCACTAGCGCTTTCAATCTATCTTCAGGTGCTTAATTAACAAGTGATGCAACGTACAGGGAAATAGGCATATATATTTAATGCCTATTTTAATATATTTAAAATCCTTTTTCTAGATTTCTCAAGGGATTGATGATTACATTTTTGAATTACAGTACAAGTTCATATCATGTCTATTATAAATGATGCAGCTCATGTTTACAAAGAGATGAATATGTTGATAGGAATTTCATGTGAGTAAAACGTGATAGGAAATGTCTTTTGATCATAGAAGGCCAATTTCCTATCAAAATAATGCGACCTATAAAAGTTATTCATATAAATAGCACTATATTCCACCTCTGCTTTTCTCCAATCTCCTTGATCTTGGTTCATAAGATGATTTTCTTCTGCGCTCCGGTATTCTGCAATTATGGCATAACTGTTTACAGATCATGTTAGAGTTCTGGTTTCTTCTATAAAAGTGATTTTGTCTCTTGTTAAATCTATTATCACTAGAAGATTTCTTATGATGACAAAATTTAAAATTCGTCTGTTTGTAAATAAATTTGTTTTCGTGTTTATATTTACTAAATGTTCGTCTGAATTAAAAAACAATCTTTCGTTCTCCCAAATAACACTGCTTTTTTCTTCTTCACCATTAATTATTTCTCTCCATTGATTTTCTCTGAGTTCTGCTTCTTCGCTGTCATAATGTTCATTTGAATATTCAATCATTTCATTGACTATTTCTTCCAGAAGTTTTGCTTTGATATCTGCTGTCAGTCTAATTCGAATCTCATATTCGCATTCTTTCATACATACCGGGTGTCCCACAGCGAACCCCCCTCCCCCCCAACACAAAATCAAGATTATTTACTTGAAGTTTGGTGACTTCGGCTTGATAAGAGCAGCTTGGGTTGTTGTTAGATATCAGTGTATGCTATCATTAGGATATCGAATAGCGCTTGTCTTCATTTCGCAAACAATAATTGCAAATTCAAATTCAAATTCAAATTTCTAACTGAAATGTTGCTTCATGTTTAATCATTTACAATTATTCATGTCACGTCGCCACACGATTGAGGAACGCGTGCTCATTGTGAAAAGCTATTATCAAACTGGCAATTATCGTGAAGTAGTTCGACGCTTTGAAGGCACGTATGGAAGACCAATTGATAGGAAATCGATTCCATCATTGATTAAGAGATTTGAGTCCACTGGAAGAGTTGACGAAGAGGGACATGGTATACCATCAAATGAAAGCCATAGTGAACAGGTAGCCGCGGTTGCCGGTGCTATCACTGAAATGGGTGATAATTTCTCTATCCGCAAGGCATCCGCTGATCTTGACATTTCAAAATCTACTGTTCATCGAATTCTGAAAGTCGACTTGGGATTGAAAAGCTATCACTTCTCGTTGCATCAAGAACTTAATGAAGACGATCCTGATCGACGTTTGATTTTTTGTGAGGACTTACTACGTTTATTGGAACGAGGTCACCAATTGATCTATAAAGTTGTCTGGACAGACGGGGCGAAGTTCTTTTTAAACGGAACTGTGAATCGCCACAATTCAGTTTATTGGTCAGATCACAACGAGCTTCGTCTAAGCACCAAGTCCATGGACCAACGTGGTGTAACAGTGTGGGCTGGCATTTCATCCCGAGGTGTGACGGAGCCATTCTTCTTTCGAGAGACTGTCAAAGGAGAGAATTATCTTAGTATGCTGCAAAGCGTGCTGCCGCGAATCACCGATCTTGGGAGCATTTTCATGCAGGATGGGGCACCGGCGCATTATTACCGTTCCGTCATAAATTACTCACACAGTAATTTTCCCAACCGCTGGATTGGACGCCGTGGTATCCTTTTGGAATGGCCTCCAATATCACCAGACTTAACACCGTGTGATTTTTTTCTTTAGGGACACGTAAAAGAGATTGTATACAGGAGTCATCCTCAAACCTTGGATGAATTGGAAGACTGTATTCGTAGTGTGTTTCGTGACATAGACGAGCTTTTATGTAGAAAAGTATGTTCGGAAGCTGTTCAAACTAGAATTCGACTCTGTGCAGGAAAATGGTCAACATATTGAACATAAATTATAAAAGTTTAATTAAGACGCGTTTCGTGCTTTGTATGAACTGCAGAAATTACTCTAATAAGGTCTATTAATAATGACCTTTTGATCACAACGTATCAATGTAATTCAAGAGAAAATATATTTCTGCGGATACTATAATATATTAAAAATACAAATACAAATAACAAATAGCGTATCAATGTAGGCTATATTATAATTTGAGATAATGATGGAAATCGTTTGGGGGGGCAGGGGGGGTTCGCTGTGGGACACCCGGTAGTTTTTTCGAAGCTCTCTCTTGATCAGTATGTTGATCCGCGGCGGGGATTTTAACACTAGAGCGCATAGAGTAGGTATATTAGGTAGAGTGGTAACTCCGCATTTATCAAATCCCCAATGTGCATGCACTTTCGATTTTATTAAATAAACTCATCGCACCAAATGTGAGATGTGCAGATATTTGCAGTTTTGCAGAAATTACAACGGAATTGACTGATCATGATAGTAATGCAGAAGGAATGATGGTATTTTGCAGATTCTCCATGTCATGACAGCCTTGAAGAGGTAATGTTTGTTAACTTAGCAGGTTCCTATTACTTTCATGCTCAACCTAAGCTCAAGAGTATTTTCTTAAGCGTGATCATATCACAGGCATACTGCCACTGACACAGCAAAATCACATAATCCAAGACAATGACTTCATTTAACTTTGAAAGATGTAAATGGGTCCACATCGGTATTCAGATTCAAGAAGTGAAACATGAATTTAGTGAATTATAAATCATGCCAGTGAAAATTGAATTAAAAACTTGATACTTTAGCAAAGAAAGCACGAATAATATAGCGACTTTTTCATGAAGAATTTCATTATAATACAATTCATGAAATTCACGTGATAATCAGCTTGATTTCCGCTTAGTTAGGATGGTTATTATCAAATATTCATTCCTTTTGATATACAACTTGTTTCATACTACTTAAATAGGAGAGTCATATCGGTAGTATATAAATTGGCAAATTTTGACTTTTTTCAAAAGCTGCTTAAATAATTTTTTGGACCACGGGAACGTAATCTCCGCAAAAAACTGAATCTTTTCATATAAAAATTTTCACTGTATACAGACACTTTTTTGAGTCGACACTCTACATATATATCCCTACTCTATGCTGGAACGTCCATAGATAATTATATTGCTGTAAATATTGTTCATCCGATAACAGGTACTGAAGCTTGTATGCTATCGTTCTTCATGCTTTTATCATCATTTTATTTCTTTTTAAAGATTCTGTTTTGCTACACTCTTATCGTATCTTATTTTAAAAAAGCTTACCAAAAACGTCCATTTCATCAAATTTGACGAAATGCGCAGATGACTTGTAAAAGTAGACGTGAATATGACATGCAACCTGAACTATTCAGCATGTGCTTTGCACGTGTTTTATTAAATTAACATCGAAGAAATGACCCTGAAATACCAAACAAGAAGAAGAAATGTGATTTCATGTTTTCAACCATGCACATCAATCCTTATGCGATGACAGTGAAAGAAAAAGCAATTTCTGATATTATTTGCTGATCATCTCAAAGTGGGTGTAGATCAATTCTATGTTGATGATAGCTCTGTACTACAAGTTGCGCATCTAGAAAATGGCTGATGTCGTTGTGGAATAATTTGTTGGATATGGCTTGAATTCATACTTCACACAAGCATCAGATAAGATTCTCGAAAAACTTATATATTGAGCTTTATGAAGCAACTATTGAAGAATTCAAGTGATCCACGAACTGAAGGCTTGGTAATCCACGTAAAAGCAAGTGTTCAAATATAATGTACAAGAGTAAGCGCTGCACAGAATTCAGGCATTGTTCTGGGATCTCATGTAGAAATCAGCTATGAAGTTGAAGAGGTTTGTATTTCGACTGTATGGAATTCATGCCTCGTAAAGACATCACGGTGTAAATCATGCACTAACTGAAATTGCATTCAATGTTTTCATGTAAAATTGAAGTATTATATCTACTGCTTCCATATTTGCGCAGATATGATTGCTCAATGCAAACCGGCATAGCAAAGCTATTAGGCCTACAACTATTATAGCCAAATTAAAAAAAATAGTTGTTAGAAAATTGTATAATACGATAATTAAGTGAATGTCAGTGACTGATTGCCTTGTTTTCTCACACATGAAATGGCTGACATGCATGCAAGACAATGCCTTTTAGCATCATTATGCATACAAATATGATGGCAAAACCCCTATTTAAGTGTCAGACTATATTCTTTGCTCGGAATTTAGTGCAATTACCAATGCACAAAAAGATTCAGCTTGGACTCAAGTTATCAAAAATCAATGAAAATAGATAGAATTAAGGTAATCAGCTTTTAAAATGACTTATCAGTTGATTTTTGAAAATTTCTTCTTTTTTAACGAAATGGACGTTATTGGTAGAAATACAAGTCGGACATGCTAGTGCTAGGTCCTACCTACGGGAGAATCAGAACTCAAATTTGCTTAAATGCCAATCGATTTCTGCCGTCTACGACGGCTTCTCAAGGCAAATTATACCCATTTTCATTTGAAGTGGCAACAGCAATCACAGGGTCCTTTCAGTTGTTATTAAGTTGATAATCAGTTGATAATATCAGATAATGATAATTGATATTAATCGGTTCCAACACCAAAGCTGGTGCTGTACATGCATTTTTTATTTTTTCTGGCAATCTATTTTTGATCATGTCGTACATGGAAGCTTAGCTGAAATAAGGATAATTCTCAAAATCCACCGCTACTAACACTTATGATGCAGAACTCAGATGGTGAGTGCCTAAATTGAGGTAAACGAATTGATCTAATTGCCTGGATTCATAGCTTGGAATAGTAGACGCAGCGACTATTCGAGGGCGGCTATTATTTGAAGAAATATGGCAGATACAGGATGTCCGAGAAAGAATAGACTCTGTTATGAAATGGCTGAGCAAAGTGACTTCAATGAAGAAATCTATCATATATTTCTATAACAATAAGGAAAAATAGGTCGCACAAAAAGGTGCTTACTTGGTCGATTATTTGCTGACACCGACTTTTGTGCTACATCAGCATGCGCGATGATGGTAAATTGGCTCGATGGATTCGATGAACCGGAGTATAGTATAGAATAGTATCCTTTTCTGTGCAGAAAATTGATTAATTTGATTTTAAAAACTTGCAACTTTAAAATTTGCTAACTTTCATCGTTGCAACGACAAATGAAACATCATAATTGCAGCATTATCTATTTGCAAGTGATTTCAACGATTTCACATGGGTTTCATTATAAATTCACATTTGTTCCGCTTCGATTGCAGTTGCAAGGAATTCTTATTCTACCGGTAAACAGCATCATGTCAAAACGAAATTTAGAAGTCGATGAATATCCGATGAAAATTACTACTAATTCGTTAATACTAATTGCTACATTATCGTTTATCCAAATAATGTTGATAGAAAATGGCTGACTTGCTGATGTTTTGTGCAAATTTATTAGTTTAAATCGTAGCATTCTAGTAAGTTTCAAGAGTCACAATAAGTTTGAATACTAAATTAACTTGCATGAATGAAATGAAGTACTTTTAATTGGTCATCAATAGATCGCATTCAACAAGCAGGAAAATTCCAACATCTCTAGAACCACACCATAGATAACATTTAATTCACGAACATCCTTGACCTTGTCTCACTGTCTTTCTTTTCATGTGCTGTCACCATAGACAGCTTGATTTAAGATTAGAGGATCAGTTGCCAAAGAATAATGACCTGTGACAAGCGTACAACAAAATCAGTCAAGCCTATTGTCCTAGCATGAGTCAACGACATTAGCCTATATCTGATGAAACTTGCTTCGTAATAATTTAGTCAATTCTAGATTATAATGCCTATTATAGGTAAATTATGCATTGCATTGTATGTGTATTCTGGTGTTATTATTTATAACTCTAATTAACTTTAACAAGTTTAATATAAGAAATGCATGGATTGTAGACTTGTTGATGGAATGGAATACTCTATTCTGCTTCAATTTTACAGCTGCGTTACCTTGGGCTACATAGTTGACTTCTCATCCATCCCGTGAATCAAATTTTACTCCGACTATTCGCCATCATTCTTATATCCATATTCTTGACTATTCGGATATTCAGGAAACAAAGTATTAAAATATTTACATGTAAGTAACAAACTTTATTCAGTTATCCGATCAAAAGTTTATGTTCTGAATTTGCTTCTGCAAAATGTCTCGACTAATTTTCGGGACGTAGCGGTCAATAGATTCAAGAATGCTTCAGTTATTGAGACCGTTTCACAATAGCACAAAAAAAGTCAACACATTATAAATCGTCAACTTTTCATTTAAGATGCTGTTTGATTTTGACAAACTTCATAGCCTACTATGAGGATGCTTATGATGTTAAGGTTCTTTTGATGCATGGTGCAAGTTTGCTTATGGTCAACTGGTCAGAATGGGCTAAAGAATGAAAAATTAAAGTTTTTGCCTAACTTGAGATTTTTTAGAGACCGCTAGTTGTTCAGTCAAATGAATTGCACCAATGGATTGTCCATCAATGCCCTCTTGAACGACAAAGTGAATATCGAGTGATAGCAAGCTCAAGCAAAACTGCAAAAAATCGGCACTCTTTGCTTACATTTTCATACAACGATCGTCAAAACTTTGACCTTGAGATTCCTTGTATGAAAATTCCGTGAAGCCACTTGATCATGCTCAAAGACAAATTGTTTATCTGATGCTGACTACAATAATAGAAATTGATGATACTCGTAGTAAAGCCTCTAGAATGGAAATGAAGCTTCATGCAAGCTTACTACTTTATTGGAACGAGATCACCAATTGATCTATAAAGTTGTCTGGACAGACGGGGCGAAGTTCTTTTTAAACGGAACTGTGAATCGCCACAATTCAGTTTATTGGTCAGATCACAACGAGCTTCGTCTAAGCACCAAGTCCATGGACCAACGTGGTGTAACAGTGTGGGCTGGCATTTCATCCCGAGGTGTGACGGAGCCATTCTTCTTTCGAGAGACTGTCAAAGGAGGGAATTATCTTAGTATGCTGCAAAGCGTGCTGCCGCCAATCACCGATCTTGGGAGCATTTTCATACAGGATGGGGCACCGGCGCATTATTACCGTTCCGTCATAAATTACTCACACAGTAATTTTCCCAACCGCTGGATTGGACGCCGTGGTATCCTTTTGGAATGGCCTCCAATATCACCAGACTTAACACCGTGTGATTTTTTTCTTTAGGGACACGTAAAGAGATTGTATACAGGAGTCATCCTCAAACCTTGGATGAATTGGAAGACTGTATTCGTAGTGTGTTTCGTGACATAGACGAGCTTTTATGTAGAAAAGTATGTTCGGAAGCTGTTCAAACTAGAATTCGACTCTGTGCAGGAAAATGGTCAACATATTGAACATAAATTATAAAAGTTTAATTAAGACGCGTTTCGTGCTTTGTATGAACTGCAGAAATTACTCTAATAAGGGAATAATGACCTTTTGATCACAACGTATCAATGTAATTCAAGGGAAAATATATTTCTGCGGATACTATAATATATTAAAAATACAAATACAAATAACAAATAGCGTATCAATGTAGGCTATATTATAATTTGAGATAATGATGGAAATCGTTTGGGGGGGCAGGGGGGGTTCGCTGTGGGACACCCGGTAGTTTTTTCGAAGCTCTCTCTTGATCAGTATGTTGATCCGCGGCGGGGATTTTAACACTAGAGCGCATAGAGTAGGTATATTAGGTAGAGTGGTAACTCCGCATTTATCAAATCCCCAATGTGCATGCACTTTCGATTTTATTAAATGAACTCATCGCACCAAATGTGAGATGTGCAGATATTTGCAGTTTTGCAGAAATTACAACGGAATTGACTGATCATGATAGTAATGCAGAAGGAATGATGGTATTTTGCAGATTCTCCATGTCATGACAGCCTTGAAGAGGTAATGTTTGTTAACTTAGCAGGCTCCTATTACTTTCATGCTCAACCTAAGCTCAAGAGTATTTTCTTAAGCGTGATCATATCACAGGCATACTGCCACTGACACAGCAAAATCACATAATCCAAGACAATGACTTCATTTAACTTTGAAAGATGTAAATGGGTCCACATCGGTATTCAGATTCAAGAAGTGAAACATGAATTTAGTGAATTATAAAATCATGCCAGTGAAAATTGAATTAAAACTTGATACTTTAGCAAAGAAAGCACGAATAATATAGCGACTTTTTCATGAAGAATTTCATTATAATACAATTCATGAAATTCACGTGATAATCAGCTTGATTTCCGCTTAGTTAGGATGGTTATTATCAAATATTCATTCCTTTTGATATACAACTTGTTTCATACTACTTAAATAGGAGAGTCATATCGGTAGTATATAAATTGGCAAATTTTGACTTTTTTCAAAAGCTGCTTAAATAATTTTTTGGACCACGGGAACGTAATCTCCGCAAAAAACTGAATCTTTTCATATAAAAATTTTCACTGTATACAGACACTTTTTTGAGTCGACACTCTACATATATATCCCTACTCTATGCTGGAACGTCCATAGATAATTATATTGCTGTAAATATTGTTCATCCGATAACAGGTACTGAAGCTTGTATGCTATCGTTCTTCATGCTTTTATCATCATTTTATTTCTTTTTAAAGATTCTGTTTTGCTACACTCTTATCGTATCTTATTTTAAAAAAGCTTACCAAAAACGTCCATTTCATCAAATTTGACGAAATGCGCAGATGACTTGTAAAAGTAGACGTGAATATGACATGCAACCTGAACTATTCAGCATGTGCTTTGCACGTGTTTTATTAAATTAACATCGAAGAAATGACCCTGAAATACCAAACAAGAAGAAGAAATGTGATTTCATGTTTTCAACCATGCACATCAATCCTTATGCGATGACAGTGAAAGAAAAAGCAATTTCTGATATTATTTGCTGATCATCTCAAAGTGGGTGTAGATCAATTCTATGTTGATGATAGCTCTGTACTACAAGTTGCGCATCTAGAAAATGGCTGATGTCGTTGTGGAATAATTTGTTGGATATGGCTTGAATTCATACTTCACACAAGCATCAGATAAGATTCTCGAAAAACTTATATATTGAGCTTTATGAAGCAACTATTGAAGAATTCAAGTGATCCACGAACTGAAGGCTTGGTAATCCACGTAAAAGCACGTGTTCAAATACAATGTATAAGAGTAAGAGCTCCACAGAATTCAGGCATTGTTCTCGGATCTCATGTAGAAATCAGCTATGAAGTTGAAGAGGTTTGTAGTTCGACTGTATGGAATTCATGCCTCGTAAAGACATCACGGTGTAAATCATGCACTAACTGAAATTGCATTCAATGTTTTCATGTAAAATTGAAGTATTATATCTACCGCTTCCATATTTGCGCAGATATGACTGCTCAATGCAAACCGGTATAGCAAAGCTATTAGGCCTACAACTATTATAGCCAAATTAAAAAAAATAGTTGTTAGAAAATTGTATAATACGATAATTAAGTGAATGTCAGTGACTGATTGCCTTGTTTTCTCACACATGAAATGGCTGACATGCATGCAAGACAATGCCTTTTAGCATCATTATGCATACAAATATGATGGCAAAACCCCTATTTAAGTGTCAGACTATATTCTTTGCTCGGAATTTAGTGCAATTACCAATGCACAAAAAGATTCAGCTTGGACTCAAGTTATCAAAAATCAATGAAAATAGATAGAATTAAGGTAATCAGCTTTTAAAATGACTTATCAGTTGATTTTTGAAAATTTCTTCTTTTTTAACGAAATGGACGTTATTGGTAGAAATACAAGTCGGACATGCTAGTGCTAGGTCCTACCTACGGGAGAATCAGAACTCAAATTTGCTTAAATGCCAATCGATTTCTGCCGTCTACGACGGCTTCTCAAGGCAAATTATACCCATTTTCATTTGAAGTGGCAACAGCAATCACAGGGTCCTTTCAGTTGTTATTAAGTTGATAATCAGTTGATAATATCAGATAATGATAATTGATATTAATCGGTTCCAACACCAAAGCTGGTGCTGTACATGCATTTTTTATTTTTTCTGGCAATCTATTTTTGATCATGTCGTACATGGAAGCTTAGCTGAAATAAGGATAATTCTCAAAATCCACCGCTACTAACACTTATGATGCAGAACTCAGATGGTGAGTGCCTAAATTGAGGTAAACGAATTGATCTAATTGCCTGGATTCATAGCTTGGAATAGTAGACGCAGCGACTATTCGAGGGCGGCTATTATTTGAAGAAATATGGCAGATACAGGATGTCCGAGAAAGAATAGACTCTGTTTTGAAATGGCTGAGCAAAGTGACTTCAATGAAGAAATCTATCATATATTTCTATAACAATAAGGAAAAATAGGTCGCACAAAAAGGTGCTTACTTGGTCGATTATTTGCTGACACCGACTTTTGTGCTACATCAACATGCCCGATGATGGTAAATTGGCTCGATGGATTCGATGAACCGGAGTATAGCTCTCCTTTTTTGTACAGAAAATTGATTGATTTGATTTTAAAAACTTGTAACTTCAAAATTTGCTAACTTTCATCGTTGCAACGACAAATGAAACATCATAATTGCAGCATTATCTATTTGCAAGTGATTTCAACGATTTCACATGGGTTTCATTATAAATTCACATTTGTTCCGCTTCGATTGCAGTTGCACGGAATTCTTATTCTACCGGTAAACAGCATCATGTCAAAACGAAATTATAAGTCGATGAATATCCGATGAAAATTACTACTAATTCGTTAATACTAATTGCTACATTATCGTTTATCCAAATAATGTTGATAGAAAATGGCTGACTTGCTGATGTTTTGTGCAAATTTATTAGTTTAAATCGTAGCATTCTACACCATTTCCACTTTAATTACAGAACTCTGCAGTTATATTTAAGAATTCAGCAGATTTATTTCAGCATTTCAAGTTTATATTTCAGATTGAAGCATTTATATTTTTGACAACAACATTTTAATTTCAGAGAATTTTTGTGCGTGTGTTTAAATCATTTATATTTGAGAATGCAACACATATATTTCAGACTTTGTCATTTCTAATTCAGAAATAGACTTTATATTTCAGAAATGATCATTTATAATTCATTTTTAGTCATTTATATTTCAGAATTCCAGAAAAGACGATATATATTTAAGAAAGTGTCATTTATATTTCAGATTTGCAGTTTATATTTCAGAACCGGTCATTTCAATTTGAGATATCTGCACTTATAATTCAGACGCTAGAAGTAATTCAGAATACGTCATTTATATTTCAGAAATCCCCATTTCACTTTCAGAATTGGTCACTTGCAATTCAGATGTCAAGTTTTAATTTCAGAAACGGTGAAATATACATGTATTTCAGAATGCATCAGTTTAATTTAAGCACTTCTCAGTTGTCAGAAAATGCTTCCAAAGATCCGAATAGTGTTCAGGAGGCTAAGATATAAATTGGCTAACACAGATGATTGATAAAATTACTGTTGGTGACAATGCAAGTGTCCGATAATTGTGCAATTTGTTTGAGACCAATGTCATAAGCAACATTATTACGAATCCTGCCATTATTATTCCACCGCGAATGCATTGCTCCTATTACGAACAGCGTCAATGCTACCTGCGCCCTCTGTCGAGGTGATGTCGAGGAGACTGAAGAAGTGGAGCATGAGACCTATTCAAAGTACACAAATCTCTCACAATCTCACAGAAAGGTACACAATTTCTGAATTAGAAATGACAAAGTCTGAAATATAAATGATTTAAACACACGCACAAAAATTCTCTGAAATTAAATGTTGTTGTCAAAAATATAAATGCTTCAATCTGAAATATAAACTTGAAATGCTGAAATAAATCTGCTGGATTCTTAAATATAACTGCAGAGTTCTGTAATTAAAGTGGAAATGGTGTAGTAAGTTTCAAGAGTCACAATAAGTTTGAATACTAAATTAACTTGCATGAATGAAATGAAGTACTTTTAATTGGTCATCAATAGATCGCATTCAACAAGCAGGAAAATTCCAACATCTCTAGAACCACACCATAGATAACATTTAATTCACGAACATCCTTGACCTTGTCTCACTGTCTTTCTTTTCATGTGCTGTCACCATAGACAGCTTGATTTAAGATTAGAGGATCAGATGCCAAAGAATAATAACCTGTGACAAGCGTACAACAAAATCAGTCAAGCCTATTGTCCTAGCATGAGTAAACGACATTAGCCCATATCTGATGAAACTTGCTTGGTAATAATTTAGTCAATTCTAGATTATAATGCCTATTATAGGTAAATTATGCATTGCATTGTATGTGTGTTCTGGTGTTATTATTTATAACTCTAATTAACTTTAACAAGTTTAATATAAGAAATGCATGGATTGTAGACTTGTTGATGGAATGGAATACTCTATTCTGCTTCAATTTTACAGCTGCGTTCCCTTGGACTACATAGTTGACTTCTCATCCATCCCGTGAATCAAATTTTTCTCCGACTATTCGCCATCATTCTTATATCCATATTCTTGACTATTCGGATATTCAGGAAACGAAGTATTAAAATATTCACATGTAAGTAACAAACTTTATTCAGTTATCCAATCAAATCCCACTTGCCAACTGCGAAAAATCTTGGATGGGTCAAACATCAAAACAATAATTAATGAACACTGATTATCAGCGATAAAAATAGACCCCATTGAACCTATCTCAAATTTAATTTTCATTCTCTAACCATCACAAGTTAGATTAGAAATAAATCTGACTGCAAAAATACGAAATCTTTCGACGCATGCCACCACAGATATAGAAGGTCATTCAAAGAAGCTTGGCACTCAGATCAAAGGTCCTTTAACAACCGACGTATTGATACAGACATTGTCTATTCTGTTCTCGGCCCTCTGCAGATAGCAACTTTTGAATTTTGAGTGTCTTTTATATGCATGTCAACGGATTGAATTTTTTCTCAGATTCCATAAGTTTCGAAAGTTTATGTTCTGAATTTGCTTCTGCAAAATGTCTCGACTACTTTTCGGGACGTAGCGGTCAATAGATTCAAGAATGCTTCAGTTATTGAGACCGTTCTACAATTGCACAAAAAAAGTCAGCACATTATAAATCGTCAACTTTTCATTTAAGATGCTGTTTGATTTTGACAAACTTCATAGCCTACTATGAGGATGCTTATGATGTTAAGGTTTTTTTGATGCATGGTGCAAGTTTGCTTATGGTCAACTGGTCAGAATGGGCTAAAGAATGAAAAAATAAAGTTTTTGCCTAACTTGAGATTTTTTAGAGACCGCTAGTTGTTCAGTCAAATGAATTGCACCAATGGATTGTCCATTAATGCCCTCTTGAATGACAAAGTGAATATCGAGTGATAGCAAGCTCAAGCACAACTGCAAAAAATCGGCACTCTTTGCTTACATTTTCATACAACGATCGTCAAAACTTTGACCTTGAGATTCCTTGTATGAAAATTCCGTGAAGCCACTTGATCATGCTCAAAGACAAATTGTTTATCTGATGCTGACTACAATAATAGAAATTGATGATACTCGCAGTAAAGCCTCTAGAATAGAAATACAGCTTCATGCATTTCACAATAGTGACAGAAAAATCGCACGCATTATCACTTAGATGCACTTGCCAGCGGCTGTGTCATTGGGTTAGAATCAATCACGTGTGCAATTCTAAACTTTTCATTGGTGATTGCTGCCCCAACGTAGTTTCCCCGGATGTGCCGCGACCTTGAGTCAATTTCCATTCTAACAGAAACCATTCTATAGATTCAACGTAGCAAAGTGCGTCAAGGTAACAAAGTTAAAAAAAACAAGCTAATGACTAGTTAATTTTCAATAGGTACAAAGTATGATTCAAAAGAAAAGTTTTATATCCTAAAATATCTAAAAATTTTAAAAATACTTACTAGAAGGACAAACAACGCTTCTCCTCTCCTCATGTGTAATGAATTGGCGAGTAAGTCGTTCTGTTCAAAATTATGTTTATCACTTATATATTGAAAATATATAAATAACAGAATAGAAACAGATTGTTTATCTGATGTTGAGTACATCGGAAATTGTTTTAAGGTCGCGGCACATCCGGGGGAACTACGTTGGGGGGCAGCAATTACCAATAAAAAGTTTAAAATTGTACACTTGACTGATTGTACCCAATGACACGGCCGTTGGGAAGTGTATATAAGTAAAAATACGTGCGATTTTCAGGCCATTATTATGCATATTCATTTTGGCCACAATTGTCATCAATTTTTATTGCCATAAACAAGTCGGGATGCCCCGATGTTAGTTTCTAGCTTTTGAGAGCTGCTGTTTTCTTCTTAAACTCTTGTTCGAGGCTCATATAATTTTCAATTAGTAAATTGTCATTCAACATCAGTAAAACGACAATTCTTAAGTTGCCGTTCCAGTCGTTCTGCAAGTTAGCGAGCATCGAATATCGCAAAATTCCATCTGTTTATGAATCTAGAAGAAACAAATATCTCCCCACAGAACATGTAGGTAGAAATTTTATATTGCTGGATGTTGCTGACTTGGGTGATTTGTTTCTAGAATTAATGAAAACTTCATGACAGCAAAGCTAATCGTTCCAGCTTAACAAACACAGTGTCCTGCTACAAGATGATGCTTACAGAACTTCAGATACCGCACGTTTTATTTAGTAGTGAAACTGAGCAACAACTCACTATGCGAAATGGGATAGACAATTCTTCCTGGCAGTATATATTGTCAGTTGACATGCTTACTCTCTGCAAATGCATTCCGACAAGTGCAAACAGTATCCGTACCACTTACTTGTCAGAAGTATATTTCGGTCGATCTTGCTGATTGGTTTAGTATTTAGCATACCATTTCACCTCTTCAGATCAACGCTAAACATAAGCTGTTATGAATGGGTTCAATATTTATTAATCTTCGTCTTCATTTTCATTTTTTTAAATTTGCTATTTTCAATTATATTCATTTTAACTGACAAATTCATCTATTGAATCGCGAATTCACAACTCATACTAGAGGTTGTTTGAAAGAAATTTCCTCTTGTGAGAGAAAGCAGGCCTTATAGCGTCCGTACTATATGAATATAATACAAGCTGCTGAGTTATAATAATCAATTGTGCATACTTTGCTGATTTAATCGAATGTGTAGTTGTGAAAGCAAATCAATTTACACTTATCATTCTTTTTCAGGTCTTATTCAATTGGTAAAATAAAACGTCTTAAACATTTTATTCATACTTGTATTTGCAATTTTTGAATGAATGAAAATCATGTGCGAACGTTTCATAAGCAGTAATTAATCTAAAGCAATGCACTAAAAGTTGAGGCAGCTGCTGAACAATTGACACGAAAATGGCACGAAGGAACTTCGACGTCTCACTGCCTGCAAAATATATTGCAGAAAACGATAAAATCGAACCGACTTCGTAGGCATTGTGTCATAAGCGGTTGGTGGGTGAAGAGGATGTAAAGTGCACCCCACGGCACGTTAACGCATGACTGTGGCTAAAAAACTGGTGTAATAAAACCATCCTTATATGACATTTTCTGACTTTTATCATACTGAACTCATGTAACGCATCAGCTTTTGTACACATCAAGAAATGCGATATCCAGATAGTTATAAGGTGTTTGGGGAAATATTTATTGGAGGTAACTTGGAATCGCCTTGGCAAATGCAGATCTTTCTAAAGCGTTAGACACTTTCATTCCTACGCAAATCATATTGTGGATGGATGATCAAATGCGGATCGATAATTGCATAGCTACGTCATGCGTCGCTCTAACGTCATCCCCCTAGATGGGTTACATAGCGTTCTATATGATGTCATTTCCGGTGTGTTTTAGGGATATATTCCTGTCCCTATATTTTTTGCATCTTCACTAATGACCTTTTCTTTACCATCAGACTGCCAGAGTCATTAAACAAACTGACGACATGTATCTGCTGATTCACTTGGAGAGAAATAAAGATGCTGTAATATAGACAACGTTGAAAACTGATGCTCTGGAAAGAACTTGCGCTTGAATATTCAAAAAGCAAACATGATGTTCAGTAGCCGTAAATTTCCTGAGCGCATAATCTGCCATCAGACATTTCGAAAGCCTTCACGACTAGTCGCGTAGCCAGGATTTCATTTCCGAGGGGGGACAATAAATGTGACTTAATTAATATAAACCTATACTTCATAATTTCGTAAATCAGAAGAAGCCCTAATATTCATTCATATCTGATTTGATTATGATATAATTCAGTCTTTTATTGATAATTCATGATACACGATTAACACAAAATCATACAGTATATACAAGTTTATATATAATATCTTCAGATGTAGCCTCTAGATCATTTTGTAAACATTGTGCCTTCAAGTATGTTCATGTACAACAATACGTATTTTGCATACCTTGGTAAAAAGTTACAAAATTGCGAAAGTTAAATAAAATGTACATTATGTGATATCGAAAGAGAGACTGTGAAGAGATTTGTGATTAGGAACTTCAAATTAGTAGGAGAGGATGGATTTTGCTGAGAAATTCTTTGTATTGAAAAATGGTTCCGCTAACTTCACAATCAGCTTGCAGAAAAAGTGAAATTCAGATTTCCGGGTGAAATCTGCATTGTTTTGAAAGATGAGGCACATATTCGTGATCAGCACAACAAAATTGATCGGGTAATGACCAAAAGAAATTGATCTATTGCGTCAATCAGCGAGACTCAGCAATTGGTTCCGCTGGATGGTTCCGCCAACTTCACAGCGGAACCACTTTTATCTTTAAACTTGAATTTCTCAAAAACGACTGTGAATTTGTGAAATCTGAGCTCAGATTCGTAATCAGGAGACTGAAATTGACAAACTAGCAGCTGTTTCGAATAGAATTAAGCTATAATAAAAAATGGTTCCGCTGGGTGGTTCCGCTATCTTCACACACGTCTCTACTTGTGGATGTCGCAAAATCGTGTCGTGTCCTGGCTACAAGCCATATCGAGACGTCCGTGACAGTACAACTAGTATCGGCGCCTGACCGACTATCTGACTCACAGAAATGAACATCTCTCGCGATCGTTGCGCAACAGGGAACATGCGAAAATTAACCAAGCGCGCTATTGTAGGATTTCAGATTCTCACATTAATAAATTGATAATTCGACATAGAACGATGTCAATATACCCCGTATGAAACACAAAGATTGTCTCCCGCTCAGATTTCATTTAGGGGGGGGACATGTCCCACTTGTCCCCCTTGGCTACGCCACTGTTCACGACCGAGAATATGTTGCAACTCTTTGCGTTGCAACAGTTAATCAAAAGTTGATTTATCTGCAGGGTGTAATGAACAAAGCGCTATCTTTAATGTCAACGTATGAGTGTTCATCAAATCAGGGTTCATTTATATTGAAGTCCAATGTCCGCTTATTTCATTTCAGGTCGTGTGTTCCCTTTGGAATGATTTGCCTACAGATCGGCAGACTATTTCGGTAACGACTTATGATCGTTTGTCTGTTTTAATATTGTACAGATTGCTCCGATTGGGGCATATTTTGAAAAATAAGCACAAATAAAAATCTTTTAAGTCTTCAGCTCAATCTCCATGACTCTGCTTAACATTATGAATCTTTAGTACGCTTAAGTCTAAGAATTGATTGTTTGCTTGAGGAATGTAGGCACCTTCATAGGCCCTTTTTTGGAATCAAATTATAATGCTTAGCAAGCAAACATGATTGAATATCACATAATGAAAAAATTATTTTGCTTACCTTCCACCTTCAACTTAATGCTGTCTGTCATATGTGATGCAAGTTCCAAATCTTCTCTACAACATTCAAGTCTGAATCATGCACTTAAGGTCTACACGAATAAAAGTCATGTCAGACTCAATTGAAAAACATTTTTAGAATTTATAGACTTTTCTTTTTGCTATGAAAGCAACTGTAGGCAAAATATTCCTTTTCTAAATGCCAACAATTTGCAAATATTGTACGAGGGGTGATTGATAAGTTCGCGGCCTGACATAGAAAGCCTAAAGCCAGGCCATTATGCACATGTGGATTGATACAATGGAATGTGCTGACGGCGCATGACGAGTGATCAGTCGATCCGGTGAACTAGCTACTTAACTTCAGCTACTAACTTATCAGTCAGTTAGTCAGATAAATGTTGCGTAAGATGGATCACGTTTCAAATCGAGCTGTCATTCGATATCTCGGCTTGAAAGGACTCACACCAAAGGAGATTCATGATGATATGGTTGGAACACTTGGTGAGAAAGCTCCGTCCTACACCACAGTCAAGAAGTGGGCTTCAGAATTCAAGTAAGGAAGAGAGAGCTTGGAAGATGATCCCATTGTGGAAGACCAGTGACAGTGAGCACAGAAGATGTGATCGATCATGTTCAAAAGATTATTCTTGATGATCGCCGTACAACCGAGCGAAAGATTGCCTTCGAGCTGAAGATTTCACAAGAGCGTGTCCATAACATCATCCATCATGAACTTGGCATGAACAAAGTTTCCGCTCGATGGGTGCCACGACTGCTCACACCAGAGAACAAACGATCCCGCTTTCTCATCTCAAGGGACAACCTGGCGCTGTTCGTAAGAGATCCTGAACATTTCGTGGACCGGTTCATTACGATGGATGAGACTTGGGTTCACCACTATCAGCCAGAGTCGAAAGAACAATCAAAACAATGGAAGCACCCAGAATCACCAACTCCGCGGAAAGCCAAGGTCACCAGGTCCGCGGGAAAGGTCATGGCCTCCATTTTTTGGGATTCGAAGGGAGTTTTGTTGTTGGACTTCCTAGAGAATGGTCGGACAATTCACTTGTTGCAGCAGTTACGAGTGCAGATCAAGATCAAGCGGAGAGTGAAGCTCACGAAAGGCGTGCTCTTCCATCAAGACAATGCGCCTGCTCACCTCCGCTACCGCCATGTCTGCCATCCACGGTTGTGGGTTTGACATCATTTCCCATTCACCCTATTCTCCTGATCTGGCACCATCGGACTTTCATCTCTTCCCAAAAATGAAATTGAAGGTCAGTGGTCAGCACTTCGCATCCAACAGTGACGTCATGGAGGCCGTTGAGGAGTATCTGGACTCCAAAGACTCACACTTCTATGAGCAAGGGATCCGCGCATTGCAGCACCGTTGGGCTAAGTGCGTTGATTGTAGGGGCGATTATGTCGAAAAATAAATAATATGTATCGTATGCGAAATATGCTTTTTTCTATATCGGGCCGCGAACTTATCAATCACCCCTCGTATGCATCTATCTTTTTATCATAACTATAGTAAAGTACAGTAGCATGTGATCTATATTTCATATTGATCAAAAGAAGATCTTTTGGTAGGGAAAACGTGGTACAGCTACATTTAACTCACTGGTCGTTTGAGTCGGGAGCCAAGTGGGCCAAGATCCAAGTGACATGAACATCACTTGGCAATACATCATTAACTTTTTATGCAGCAATTTAGGCATAAGTGACCTAACACGAACAAAACTATATTCAACATTGAATAGAAAAAAGTCCTCATAACTTGAACAATTGAAGCACAAAAATTCCATAGCAGCCGTAGACGCTCTGAAGTCTAGGGACATCTTTCTATAATATTCAATGGTCAGGCGAACTGGCACTGTGAAATATTCGACATTGTTATGACTTACGCCATGTTGATAAATAAATGACTACAAATGAATTATGCTCAGTAAATCAGCGGTTGCAGGGCAAATTTGATGTAATTGAAGCAAATGTTGTATTGCTTTATCTATCTTGCCTCTATAACAATTACTGTAGGATGATGATTTTCTATATTTTATGTGCTTTACAAACCATATAATATTTTTCGAAGATCAATTCTAATATCATCTCAGCGCATTTTCACAATCGTGCGCCATAAAAGACAGTTATTCAAATATAAATCCAATGTCGATGTCAAGGTCTTCACATCTCTTCTGAATTAACTTGTCCATTGCTTCGTTCTGGTCTACAGTGAATCTCTCTTTCCAATTCCCGATTTTTCCTGAACGAACATGATATTTTCCACTATTAAGAATATTAAAGTTCACTGCCTTATTATTTTTCATCGAGTCAAAGCTTGTATTATGCGCTATTACGTCAACCTCTTCTTCTGTCAGTTTGTATCCCAAGAATGCTGCTATTTTACGAATCTCTTGATGCTTTTGACGAACTAAGTCTTCGTATCGAAGGAATAAAATATTTGGACGATTGCGAATGTTCCAGTACTCTTTCAAATGACTGAAATAATCTCCGTATAAAACATTGCCATCCATGAAGAGTTGAATAAACGAATTCCAATCGTTTCCAATCCATGAGGGATCATTCCAAAATGCGGGATAAAATTCAGAGCATGAAGTCGCCACATCTTTGGGATTTCTTATCGTGAAAATCATCTTGGGATTAACTTTTTCGAATTGTTCTTTGATAAAGAAGAAAGGAAGGTGGGTCTTCAAGTGTCTCTTTTCAACAAAGGACTCCAAGACATCAAGAGATAGCCGTCGATGTGGAAATAGCCTCCGCATTTCTACAGGACCAAGAAATTCCATAAAAGGTGATCGATCATCCAATGAGCCATATTCACCACCTTTCTCTAGTTTATCATGATTGCAAACTTGCCAGACAGTTTCTTGCGTCAGAGTTGTTCCACTGCGACAGTACGCCGCTACTATCACATCGTCGGTTCGAAATTGAAAATTCTCACAACGCTGTATGTACTCCGGTTTGAAACAGCTGCCAAAAGGTATGCCTTTATAAGAAAATGCATCTTTACCCATAAAGCTAACATCACACTGTTCCGTGGTCATTTTTAATGATGAAGGTCAATTGTAACTGACTGCACTAGCAATGACTTGAACGCTCAAAACTTAAATAAAGCGGTCTTTACAATACGTGTATTCTTAAAGACTTTTAACTGGTGGATATGTAACGAACCAATATTAAGTAAATATATACGAGCTGTTGACTTTTCAATGGATGGAATTTGCATTCAATGAAGCTAACAAACTTTGAAAAACATGAAAACAGCTGGCATCAAATTTGTTATCTTTCTTACGATGCTTCAAATTTGACATTTACCGTATCACGTCTATTCAGTAGTGCTGATGTGTATTGTTGAAAGTACGATTTAACATCGTCTTGCAGGGATGAATTGCTTCCCTTTGTGATAGATTCCAGAAAATTTGCTGATATAAAAGTGTCAATTAAGGCAATGGGTCAAATGATCATTAATTATTGCTGCGATCAACTGCTAAATGACTCACTGCAATTGTTTTCAACGATGGAGAGGGGGAGGATCTTACTTCTCTTTTAGGATGACTTTCATGTTTTGTCTGAAACAATTTAGCACTTCTATTCATTGTAAGCATTCAAGATTTTGCTACCATGATCTAGCCACTGTCCGATCAACAAGGTCATGGTTTCAAATATAGGAATAGTATCTAGGCTAATTTTAGAGGACACAAATTCATAGCTTCCAATGACGAGGAATTCTGCATTTATGTCCGACAGAGGTGGATATCGCGCGTAATTTAGCTGTGGAACAATGCAAAGAAAGGCAACAATGTAGAAAAAAAGCGGGCAGCAATGCATATGCAGATGTACTCTAATTGAGATTTCTAAAATATTTTGGTATGCATCGATAGTCAATGCAGATATCATGAGAGATACATTGTAGTCTTCATTTCTCCGCATTGTACCATTGCTAAATTACGCACAATATATTTCACTGTGCAATAATCTCTATGACTTTTGCTTCCATAACAGAATTTAAACTTTCCAAAGATTGCGTAAATTTTAAGGAGTGCAATCATCGATGTCCGCTGTCTCCGCTTGTCGCAGATTGCGCACCAACGTGTGAGATCCGTTTCCAGAATTTCGCTGCGGTTTTTCACTGCGTCGCTTAGTTCTGTGAGGTCCAGGCCCTTCCATTCGTGTACACAGTCTAGCCATCTTCTTGTTTGTCGTCCTCTGCTTCTCCCCTTCACCATGCCTTCGAAGCAGATTCGAATTACTCCCAGAGTTATTCTTCTGGTATGGCCATGCAGTTTAAGTACTTTGCTTTTCACTGTAGATGTAATAATTGTGAACTTGGTAATTCTTGGAATTAATAAATGTGTGATGCATGTGATTTCGATGAGATATGAATATTGACATCTTCAAATGTGACATAATATGAAAAATGTAAATCTTTGTGTGAAACGATGAATTTTTCGCGAAAAAGCCAAGCCCAGAATGAAAGGCACATTTATGCGAAACCAAATGCGAAACAAATTCTACCAATTTCAAACATTCGGCATCAAATTTTAAACATCGACCTAATCATGTGATGGACATTTGCGATAACATGCATCGAACATATATTTTTAGACTCACATTTTGCGTGAGCATCTTACTTATGATTCCTCATACCTATACCGACATCTTTCAAGCCACACTACTTGGTCTGCTTCTCTTTATTTCGATGGTCTGCTTTGCATTTTAACTTGCGCAATTATGTGGACATGCGTAGAACTGTCGAATTGCATAAAATCCAAACATGAAGTTCTACTCGGAGAATGAATGTTCGGTGCATGTCACCATAAATTTCCATCACATGATTAAGTCGATGACGAAACGTCGTGTGCGTACAAACTACAGATAATAAAATCTACTTTCGAAGTGAGATGATGTTTTCTTTGTAGTATAGAAGAATTAGCATCAGAAAATCTCAAGATATCAAGAGAACAGAAACTAGTCCTTAGAAGGTCTGAAAATCCGGGCGAGTCGCTCAAAGTTCGCATGAATTATAAATGACTTAAATCTACAATCATATTGCTTTGATATACACCTCAACTGAAATAGCCATTTTTCTTATGGCTATGTTTAATAGCAGATCGAGAAAACCTCATCAAACATACAACTAGGGCTGTGCGTACCTACTCACATCGGTAAGTTCGGTGCACCGAAAATGATGAAAAGCTGCAATGAAACACTTGTTGAAGTATGTGTGGAATATAATTAGTTTCGCGTTTTAGATTCTCTTTGAGAGAATCAACTGAAACTTCAAATCTTGAAGGCAAGGTCTTCATCTTTCATAATAGAAGTTCAAATTTTCTAGAATTCAATGCAAATTTAATAGAGCGCTAGGAAAATTCGTAATGTCAAAGAATTTGAAGCAGACCAACACAGGCTTCCTTGAAACTTTTTTCAATTCTTATAAGTGACTGCAATCGTAATTTAGCCGATGGAGTAAGTATATGGTAGGTATAGAGTGTCGACTCAAAAAAGTACTGTATACAGTGAAAAATTGTATGTGACAAGATTCAGTTTTTTGCAGAGATTGCGTTCGTGTGCTCCAAAAAAATATTTGAGCAGCTTTTAAAAAGCTAAATGCTTGCAAATTCATATACTACCGACATGAAGCCACTTTATACGTATGAAACAAGTTGGATATCAAAGGGTATGAATATATTTGTTAACAAACATCGTGACTAAGCGGAAATTAAACTGATTGTCAAGGGTATTTCATGAACCGCATTATAATGAAGTCTTCATGAAAAAGTCGAGATCTCATTGTGCTTTCTTGGCTGACATGTCATGTTTTTAATTCAATTTTCATCTGCATGATTTTATGATTCACCAAATTTATTTTTCATTTCTTGAATCTGAATAGTGATGTGAATCCATTTACATCTGTTAAAGTTAATTGGAATGATTGTCTTTGATTATGACATTTTACTCTACCAGTGGCAGGTTGCTTGTGATATGAATGATCACGCTCAAGAATTCCTACTCTTGAAGTTGAGTATAAAAGTAATAGCAAAACCAGTGGAATTGCTAATTTAACAAACATTAACTCTCCAAGGCTGTCATTATTGACATTTACAGACACGGAGGATCTGTAAAATACTATCGTTTCTTCTGTATCGCTATCATGATCAGTCAATTCAGCTTCAAAACTGCAGAAATTTGCATATCTCACATTTGGTAATAATTCCAACTGCGTTCATCTCGAGTTCATTTATTAAAATTGAACGTGTATACACATTCGGGATATAATGAATGCTGAGTTGCTACTCTACCTAATATACTTACTCTTTGTTTTAGCCGTACGTCTGTGTGACAGCTCTAATGAAACTCTACAACAACATGAAAGATAAATTATATGCATGCAACAACAAATTGCAAAAATCTAGAATCACTCAATAACAAAGTCAGTGGCGGACGAAACGGCAGGTTTTTTATTTAATTATTGAAAATTATATGTAGTAAAGGAAGAGTTTTTTACTCTTTTTTTCACATCAGAAACTGTATAGAAAGATTCGAATCTTATATGTCTATGTAGTGTGTGCACAGGCATTTCTATGTAAGTAGAGCAGCCTACTTGGAGTGGGAGTTCTATGCACAGAATTAGATTCATCTGCGCGCGCCTCGGTTTCCTAGAAAGGAAGAATTGTATGTAACCTTAATATCGAAATGGCACATATCACAGAATTAGACAACTTGCTCCTTCTCGAATGGATAATTCGTGTATCGCTTGCTATTGGAAATGGCAAACAATAAGCTGTCAGCAAAGGACACCAGAGCCAGTGAGAGATGCGTGCGTGCTGTGATATCACGTCGCACACACCAAAACACACATCGATGCGTGGCTTCGATTCAATGTATGCACTATACAGTGAGCAATGCCGAGGAGAGGATCATCAAGTGAACTAATTTTCGTACGCCTGCTACTTTCTTTAATAATGATCGGAAGGGCCAACATTATGGAGAAAACTTGTGGTCAATGATCTGAATTCTTCGAATCTGAGGGAATTTTGGCAATCGAAGCACTTTGCTGGAACTCACATTAATCCGCAAGCGACGCACGACTTTTTTCCTATCTCTGTAAGGTATTACGAATTCCTTTTTGCCCACCTAATAGGTTCCTCAATGTGCCGTCCGTTTCGTATTAATCACACTTCTAGCAAACCGAAGCAGATAAACAAAATATTTAATTCTGTGGTTCTATGTACTTTATGTATTTGAAATTGTGCTGTGATATTACATACATTACGCAGAGCTACCAGCTGCCGGTCGTTTTATTTCGGACATAACATTTGGTGCTAGGAGTAAAAGGAAGAAATAAAACCAAAATGTCCATATCGGCAAAAGAACTGCAGGAGATCTTAAAGCAGCAACAATTGCAATTTGAAACAATGCTGAAAACATATTGTGTTCTTACATCAATGCCTTCACCTTCAGTTGTTACTAATGCTCATCTACCAAAATGTGAAGAATAATCCCGAACAAAGGAAAAATGGAATCAATATGTAGAGAGATTAGAACAACACTTCATATTGCATAATACAACTGATTCAAATGTCAAGCGTGCTTGTCTTCTGGCCTCAATGTGACCAGAAACTTATCAGCTTCTTAAGAATCTCCAAGCAGGAATTGATTTAAATACAAAATCATATGAAGATTTGCGGGATATATTACAAACTCATTTTAAAGAAACAACTAATAAATATGCTGCACGGTATGAGTTTAGCGAAGCTGGTATAAAACTCGAACAAACATGCGCCGATTGGATTGCAGAATTGAAAGGACTAGCTGATGATTGTGATTTTGTCTGTTCAAACTCTTCATGCAAAGCACCATATACTGATCAGATGATCATAGATGCAATCCTTCGCAAAACTCAACATGCGGAAATAAGACGTTAATGTGTTCAAGATGGTAAGCTGACAGTAGAAACTTTAAATCAAAAGGCTCAAAATTATTTACAGACATGCATGTCAGATCAAGTAGTCCAAGGTTTGGGTAAAAAGGAAACCGGACAAACAGTTAGTCAAATTTCGAAAACATATAAGAAGCATGGTTATAAAACAAAAGTTAAGAATATTAAAAATCCTGCTTTTCGAAGTGACAATAATTACTATAAAACAAATACTAAAACTGTTTTAAAAGGTTGTCCTGGATGTTTTGTTCACCACAAACGACACGATTGTCCTGCAAGGGATCAACAATCTCAGATCTGTAAACGCTATAATGGACATTATTCCAGCGTTTGTGAAGCCAATACTAATTGGAATAGGTATATGCATTGGAACAAAAATTCTTCTTTTCAAAATAAACATAAATCAAATGACATGAAGTCTGTAGGAACAGTTGAAACCGTGAATACAGTGAATCTCTTCAACAGAACAGAAAATAAAATTGTTATACCTGTTGAAATAAACGGAAAGGAAATTGACTTTCAATGGGATTCTGGTGCAACGTGTTCTCTTATAGGCTCAGATGTGTATAAAATAATAGGATCTCCTCAGCTTAGCCCTGCTTCGTCGGCAATAAAAACCTGTGGCGGAAACATGCTACCTGTTAAAGGAAGCTGTTTTGTTGATGTAAAAATTGGATCAAAGTCAATTTCTAATTTGTCTCTTTTGGTTCTGGATTTGAAAGATTGTGCTAATCTCATGGGAGTGACTTGGTCAGATCATTTTGGACTTATTGAAAATGGTTTCTCTGCTTTATCAAAGTTATCTCAACCAAGTAGTCATAATACCAAAGAGAGCAACATTTATTAGCAATGACTATGTGAATCGGATGATAATGTCCCTGAACAAGAACTCGCAATAATTAAATCAAAATATCCATTGGTTTTCAAACAAGACATAGGACACTATACAAAATCTAAAGCTCATATTCAGTTGAAACAAGAAACACAACCTGTTTTCAAAAAAGCTAGACCTTTACCGTTTACTCAAATGAAACCGGTAAAAGAAGAGCTTGAAAGATTATTTGAACAAGGTGTGTTGGAGAAAGTTCAGTATAGTGACTGGGCTGTACCAACTGTGATTGTAACCAAGCCTAATGGAAAGCTACGTGTTTGTGGAGACTTTACGGAATTAAATCGAAGATCGGAGACTAAACAACATCCAATTCCTACAATTGATGATATATTCGCGAAAATACAAGGTGGAGAAAAGTTTACAACTTTAAACATGTCTGATGCTTATTACCAATTGGAGCTAGACGATGATTCAAAGAAGATTTGTGTTATCAATACAGTTTATGGTTTGTACAAATACAATTTAGTACAGGCTACCATTTGGGTAGAGTTCCTCACCAGCTATATTTCAATCAATTGTAAAAAACGAAATTATCCGTCAAACCAATTTGACTCATTATAATCCTGCTAATGAACTGATACTGGCTACAGACGCATCGCCACATGGTGTTGGTGCGGTCCTCTCGCAAATGGAGAATGGTATAGAAAGACCGATTGCGAAGACAGTAGCAAAACATTAACTGGATCTCAATGAAATTATTCGCAACTAGATAAAGAAAGACTAGCAGTTATTTTTGGCGTTACGAAATTTCACAAATATTTGTTTGGGAGAAACTTCATTTTACAAATTGATAACAAGCCATTATCGTACATATTTTCACCAGATAAAGACATTCCGGTAATGGCAGCACAACGCTTAGTGAGATGGGCTCTCAAACTACGTGCTTATAATTTCACAATTCGAGTTCGCCCTACTTCACACCATTGTAATGCAGACTGTCTTAGTCGGTTACGAGTCGGGATGGATGAATCTTTCGACAACATGGAGAAAATTGAAGAATTAGAAACAGCGCACTTAATATCCATGCATCTGTACAATGCTCCTTTTAATGTAGAAAGAGTAAGGAACGAAATGGAGCGAGATAGAGTCCTATATGAAATACGCAATCCTATAAATGAAGACAAATGGCCGCTACGAATATCAAAGCAAGAATATCTAAGACCATATTGGCATCATCGAGATCGACTGTTTGTACACAAAGGTATAATTTTGTTACCTGGAGAAACAGCAATGCGGATACTAATACCAGAAGTAATGCGAAATGATGTAATCAGGATGTTACACACAGGACATTACGGTGTAGTGAGAATGAAGCAAACAGCTCGTCAATATGTATGGTGTCCCAACATCAATAAGGACATTGAGCAGTTTTGTATGCGATGTGATAGCTACAAGAAGTCGTCTAAGAATCCATCTCAAGAATATTCCAAATGGCCGGAACCGAAGAATCCATGGGAAATAATTCATGTGGATTATGCAGGTCCATTTTTTGATAAAATGTGGTTGATAATAATTGATGCAAAATCTAAGTTTCCTTATGTTGGTATGATGGATAAAAATCGAACAACATCTAAGGAAACGATTGAATCTTTGGAACAAATATTCGCAATTGAAGGCTTATGCGAGACATTAGTATCCGATAACGGCAGTCAGTTCACTTCTAAGGAGTTTGAGTCGTTCTGCTCTGATCAAGAAATCAAACACATCACATCCACGTTACATCACGTGGACACAAATCGCTCCGCTAAACCATTGGTGTCCACGTTTAAAAATCATATGACGAAGGTTCGAAGAAATCGGGGAGAATGGAATGAGAACACAAATGAGATCATTGTCAAGTCTAGTTGTTGAAAATGGTCCGACAAGTTCTGTTTATGTATCGAACAATGCCTCACACAGAATTAAGCGGGTTATGTCCTGCATAAGTATTACATGGTAGAGTGCCGAGAAATATGTTATCGGTTTTGATTTCAGGACTTAGCAAAGCCGATGGGACACAGAATGAAGAGGGCTGTTCAGCGAAAAAGTTTCCGGTAGGATCTCTGGTCTATGTGAGGAATTACAGACATGGAGCAAAATGGCTTACATGTGAAGTGATAAGAACGATTGGTAAGAATATTCGAATTATTAAGTGTGAGAGGGGAGCATGGAAAAAACATTGTAATCAATTGCTGAACCTCAAAAGGAGCCTGAACCTCAAAATGTAGATCATAGTCATCCAGCGGAGCCGGAGCGTCGATATCCTCTGCGAAAGAGAAAACCTCCCGAACGTTTTGGTTTTCATGAATGACTTTTTGTGTTCATTTAAATAGGGGGAAGAAATGATATGTCTATGTAGTGTGTGCACAGGCATATGTAAGGAGAACAGCCTACTTGGAGTGGGAGTTATATGTACTTTATGTATTTGAAATTGTGCTGTGATATTACATACATTACGCAGAGCTACCAGCTGCCGGTCGTTTTATCTCGGACATAACAGAATCAATGTCACCGTTATCTACAAATTAGATATGCAAGAAGCTCAACATTACGACATTACTCGGCTTCAAGCAGTCTCTTTGTGATGTGACAATGTGTCTGGATGCCGAAAAAAGCAAGAGGAGCAATTACTCGGTACGCAATATTCGCTAAAAGGTGATGGAATTCTGGGATTGCGGGGATTGAAATTTCGTGACCTGAAATGACTTATCATAGACCTGAATTATCAAATTTTCGTCACCTTTTTCACATTTTGTCTCAACATCAGAAAATGCAACGACTATTTTATGTTATGGCCGTGATTTCAAAGGGAAAATGGTCCATTTAGTAATTTAAAGAAATTAGAAATTTAAAGGTGACTAATACTAGTTGGATTAATTTAATTTTATGGTCAAAATATTCTTCTCTTTAATTTGCTGTTACTAAGATAACAGCCAAAATGAATTAAGTATAACTGAAGCTATACTGCAAAATATTGATTTGATCGAGATTTGCACATTTCGGTGCACTGGCCTGAGAACCGGCGCAGGTAGAAGATCCGGTGCGCCGCGCACAGGCGTACATAAAACTGATCAATTTTCAGTCTTTTCAGATTTTCAGCTTATCCGTCTGTACACGTGCATCAAAAAATGGGTGTGAATGGAGAAAATGTTTAAACGAATCAACTAATCAACTCATCAATATGAACGATAATAATCTAATTGTCGCAGAGTCAGAGTGGGACTTTTCGTCCCGTGCCAGACCAGAATTTTAATGTTCAAGATTTCACTTTAATGGAATCAAGCAATCATTTGAATGTACTCAAGGACGCTGGCAAGGGTGTTGCAGGTGTTGCATCTGCTCTAAACCAGGTGTTGCACCTGTTGTATGCGTGCCCTCTTCATAAATTGCGGTAATTTCACTTAAACTATATTTATCGGACTGATTTGACCAAATCTCATTACATGTTTGGGTTGCTTGTCAACATCTTGTGGGCACTAGCTAAAATTCTATTGTGCTCGATATTCCGCAACATCACGGAAATCGGTGCTAAACAGAATCGAGTCCTCAACATCATCTGAAGCAGTCTTCACTTCACATTTGCATTTTTTCTCCAAATGCCGGTGCAATCGATTTGAGCAATCATCACAATAGCTGCGAATTTGTTTCCACACATGCGGCAGACACGTGTGGCAACGTCGTGCGATTTGTGGGACTGGATGTACAGGAAAAGTGAGTCTCTTCAGAAAACCCGAATACTCTCCAACAATTCGGATTGACGATATGGGTGTAAATCGGATATCCGTTCAAGTGTTCAAGATGAAGAGATGGATTCTTCAAAATCGGCTTCCGTTTAGAAGAACATCCGTCTAAAATGAATTGAAGCAGCTGAATTAATGCTATTGCATGTCAGCAGGAAGGGCCTTCTTTGGGTTTTGCAACGATAGAAGAATTCCTCCACATTTTTGATCTTCTTGATCGACGTCCTTATGCCAATATTGTAGTCTAAGACGCTTCCTTTTTTTTCCACCAGAATGAGGAGCTCAGGTTGACGTTTTTGTTCTTGGTCATTTGCAAAGATTGTCAACGAAACAGGTCGCTTTGTGTTCCTCAGTTAATTCAGAATCTCTCTTCGATGGTTTCGGATGGTTCCCAGCAGTGTTAGGCCTTTCTGAAGCAAATTACAGACTGAAGCGTGTGAAGTGAACAAGATATCAGAGTCACTGCACATGTATATTGCGTTTGGTGCTGAAGCAAGGACACAGACGTCATGACAACATCACGTCCTAAGCAGCGGCGATTATTGTCTCTCTTTCCCAGGTATATACAATAACACCTAAACCTATTAAGCTTAGAATCAATAGGCAAACTGCAGGTCAAACTATTATGTAATTGTTCGCCTTTTATCCTATCGTTTTAAAATGCATACGAATATATACAGCATCCGTACCCTTGTACAGCACTTTCTGTCTGACCAACAAACTCATCGGTTTATACAAAACTTGCAATTCAGCACGAAATTTGTTTGGCAAAACATGCATCTTATCTTATCAATAGTACAAAACAAATCATTAGGAAATAAGATTGATGTAGCATTCCCGTAAGACCGGGTAATGTTTCAGAGGAATCTTTACCCTGATGTCTGCCAACTCGAGATATCAACAGTGATGACGTTTATCGACAAACGATGTTTCCATGCCAATGCAGAAAACATCATGTTCTTAATATTATATCTTCTTTCACAATGTAGATTTCGCTACCTGGTGATGTGTTACTTATAAACTTCAAATATAGTAGTACACATATTAATGATTACATACAATAAGAATTAAATTTCTAAAATTTACCTAAAAAAGGACGAATTGCTCTATCATCATAAGAATGAAACGGTAAAAGTTGGTTTAACTTGATAATTTAACAATAAACACTGTTTGCCTTAATTACCCTGAGAAATCGCCACTGGTCCTAAGTCATTAATGCTATTGCATGTCAGCAGGAAGGGCCTTCTTTGGGTTTTGCAACGATAGAAGAATTCCTCCACATTTTTGATCTTCTTGATCGACGTCCTTATGCCAATATTGTAGTCTAAGACTCCAATAGTCTCACACACACGTAGTCTCACACACATTGTAGTCTCACACACACGCTGTCGGCTGAACGTGCTGGTCGTGTCTGGTCTCTCTCTCTCTCCGAAGTGAAATATCTCTCGCCGTTCGCCGCCTTATCCTTGTCTATCCTCGTCGAATCTTGCATCACAGTGATCCTCATCCGACGCCCGTGCTTTCTCCGTCATCGTCCCCCTCGTTGGTCCACTACTTCGCGCGTAATCTCCAAAAAACTGCCTCCCTACGCCTGTGAGTGTTGTTCCCGTCGCCGCTTCCAGTAGAAACTTCAAGGTCATTGGTGGCGTGATCTCTTCAAGTTGAACTTCGATTTGGGTGTCAAAGTATAGAAGAACTTCAGTCACCCTCATCTGCTTGCGTGGTGTATCGGTTGACAACGTCAGTTCACCTGTAAAGTCCGTGGTTCGATTCCTTTTTGCAACCCGATCAGTCCAACATGACAAATTCGTGCAAATGTTTTGCCGATTCATGCGTCATTGGCGATAAAGCGAAGGATAGAGAAAAGCGAATTGTCGTATGCAACAGCCCAGGTTGTCACATGCAATTTCATGCAGCTTGCATTGGTCATTCCAAGATGCCTGAGAAGGAATTAAAGAACATTTTCTTCGTATGTTTGAAATGCAAAGCTTATTTGGAATATAGCGCCCAAATAGCACAAGAGTCTTTTCTATCCGAGCTAGATACCAGACTTAACTCGCTAAAGGATTCAATCTTGAAAATGGTCGACGCCAAGATCGAAGAGAAGTTCAAAGAGTTTTCATCGAAGGTGCAAGAAGTGAACGACTTCGTGGTGGAAATGGTCGATGAACAGAAAAATGAAATTTCCTCTATCGTTTCACGAATTTCACAGCTTCATGAAGCTAATACAAAGGAAACTGAAGAACTGAAAAGTGAAATCAGCCACCTGCGGAGACAGGTGCGCTCACAAGACTCCGCGAAACGGAGAGAAAATCTAATAATCAGGAATTTTCCAGAGAAAGCGTGCACAATCAATGGCAAATCCATCTCAAATTGTTCGGAAGCTGCCCACTTGATTGCTGAGACCCTTGACCTAGTAGATGAAGCCAAGAGTTTCAAAGACATTCGGAGACTCGGCAAAACACGAGACGATGGAAAACCCAGGCTTATAATGGTCAAATCAACTGAAAGAACAGTTAGGCTTTTCCTCAGTAAAGCTCGTCAATTGAAGAAGAAAGCCTCTCCTTTATGCAAAGTCTTCTTACATGAAGATCTTCCTGCTGAAGTAAACAAGAGATTGGCAGAATTTCGCAAAAGAGCCCATGATCACCGCACGAATTTCCCTGAGGAAGATGCGTATGTCCGTAATAAGAAATTATACATAAATGGAGATGTTGTTGATGAGATCAAACAGGATTTTTAAGCAATCTGTGTTCGATCAATAATAAGTTTGATGATCTTCACAGCCAAGTCATCGCACTTAACCCCGACATTGTTATCTGCACTGAAACATGGCTCTCTCCCAAGAATCCAACGCAGAGCATTCAAATGGCAGGATATGAGTGTTATCGCACCGATCGAAAGAATGATTCTGGACGAGGAGGAGTGGCAATCTGGACAAAGAAGTTTTTGCGCGCTACCCAGATATCCACACCCACTTTTGATGAGGTTGAGGTTTGTTGCATCCAAATCCCTACTTCCAAAATAGTATTCACGGGAATGTATATTCCGCCTGGGATCGTCAATTCAAATTTCAAGAGGATTTGTGACACCCTCAGTGACTGTCTTGATCATCATCTCAGTAATCTTCCTCTTCATCGACTAATCGCGGCTGGTAACTTTAACCGATACAATCGCTCCTTCCTTGAATCTGGATTCTCCTTGATTAATATTGTACATGGTGCGACTCGACAGACTGCCAACCTCGACCTCATTTTCGTGGACAAGAGCTTGTCAAATGACTATCTTCCCGAAAACGTCTCAATTGGTGCTCCAATAGCCGGCTCAGATCATGCTACTGTTCTTGCTAAGACAAAAGTATTGGTGAAGCAGCGTGTGGTGAAGAAACATATCTTCTATGACTTACGCTTGTCGAACATTCTTGCATTTGAAAGATCTTTCCTTGACAATGACTTTTCACGCTTGTATGCTCCGAATGATATCGACACCAAATGTGATATTTTTTATGGATTCATGTATGATGCACTGAAGTTAATTCCGCAAACAACAGTCTATTTGACTGACAATGATGCTCCATGGATCTCACCTCTTTTAAAGATCCTGATAAACCGCCGATGGGAGGCTTATCGTGCTCGAAACTGGCCGTTGTTCAATGGTTTGAAAGTCAAGGTAAAACAAGAAATTCTGAAGGCCAAGCAGTACTACTTTCGCTCTAAATGCTCGGATTCCGCAAGGGGTCTATGGTCATTCGTCAACATGGAGAGGGGAAAATCTGGAAGAGATCCCAGTGATTGGCTCAGAAACTCCAGTAATCCATCCGAGGTGCTCAATACGATCAATGACTATTACTGTAGCATTGCCAACAACTCCAGTTTTGACTTCGTCGACGGGTCTCCAGACGACTGCTGGTTACCTGAGTTAAGTGTTGAGGGCATCTGGAGCATTCTTTCACGACTCCCACCAAAGGCAACTGGAAGTGATTCTGTGCCTACTGCAGTTTACAAGAAGTGCTCTCTGGTCCTCGCTGAGTCGATCCATCACCTCATCAGTGAATGCCTGCGCCAAAGACGTTTTCCACTGATCTGGAAAATTGGTGACATAATCCCGATCCCCAAAACCTCGGAGAATGTAATAGAAAAATCCAGACCGATTAGCCTCTTGCCAATTCCAGCCAAGATTGCCGAGCGTGTCATCCTATCAAGCATCCGTCCCCAGCTAACAGCTCACCTTGGTGCTAATCAATACGGGATTAGGAAGAAATCATCAACAACTCACGCTGTCATCTATGCTCACGATGCCCTAACCAGATTTGCCGATGACCCACATACGGGAGCCGCTATTCTGATCAGCTTTGACCTCTCCAAGGCCTTTGACAGAGTTTGTCACTCAAAGCTGCTTTCCAAGGCCAGTCAGATGAATCTTCCTGCGGGATTTCTGTTGTTATTGAAGAGCTACTTATCGGACAGGCAACAGAGAGTACGCATTGATGGACAGAAGAGTGAATTGATGAAGGTCACAGGAGGAGTGCCACAGGGGTCCCTCCTAGGACCTTATTTGTTCGGCATTTATATTTCATCGCTTCAGACTATTTTCCCCTCGAACCACATAATCAAGTATGTTGACGACATTTGTTTCTTATCAAGAGTCCGAAAGTCCAGCATTCCAAAGGATCTTGCTGAGATCGAAAGTGATCTTGACAATATTTCAGATTGGGTTGCGTCAAATGAATTGACCTTGAATACGGAGAAAACCACTGGTCTAGTGAATTACCGCGGTGGATTCAAGAGCATTTGCAGTATCGAGGGTGCCATCCCAACTGTCAAGTTCCAAGACAGCATTCGGTTTCTTGGGGTTCATTTGGATGCGAACCTTGGATGGAGAGGCCATGTAAAGTTCATCGAGAAAAAGTGTGCTCAACGCATGTACATTCTGAGGCGGGTCAGATCTGTCACTAGTATTGATGACTTCACTACCATTTATCAAGCATTGGTTCGGTCGCTGATAGAGTACTGCTGCCCAGCGTTTGTGGGAATCTCCTCAACAGACTCAAACCGACTGGAGAAGATTCAGAGGCGCTGTCTGAAAATCAAATCCCGTGATCTGAAGCTGGATGACATTGAAGCTAGAAGATGGTCGCAAGCTATCAACACCTTCAACAGCCTGGAAAGATTAGAGACTTCCATCAGAGAATTGTTCCCCAGCTATTTACCAAGTGGGCGTCTCGCCGTACCATTCTGTAGAACTTTGCGTCGTCAAAATTCTTTTTTTCCACGCATTTGTAGCACCCTTTCAAGGTCATCTACGAGACACTAAATGCACGTGACTATTAGTTTTATACTTGCTTTTGTACGCGTATACGAATGTGTTCTTAGTTTCGACTAAACAAAACTGTCATTCTGCTACTTTTATCTGTGTATTTTATTTCTGATTTCTATTCGACGATACAATATAAACATTTCTCTCTCTCTCTCATGGTTAAAAGCGTTATTTTTAATACCGGTGTACATTTTCGCATTCAAAGCAAAGCTAGATAATGCGCCACAAAGCCAAAACATTTAAGCCGTAGGCCTATTTCCGAGCTACAGGGTATAGTAAGTCCGCTCGGAGACTCGACCCATTCGACCAATCGCCTGTCGAAGGTAGGATGTTCTCCGGGATATAATGCGATCGCATGTTCTGAGGAAATTGTGTTAAAAGTTCTGTTGTTTTAGCCATTCACTCATGACTAAAGAGTCATTATAATTTCATGGAAAGGTCTACAATCAATTATCCCAGGTATCATGCAATGAAGCAAAGTTATCATAATCCACAACTGCATGAATGGTAATGTCAAAGCAAGTAATAAATTAGTTGCATAGAAAGTCTTTCACATGCCATTTTGAAATAAAACTACTGCTGCCGCCAAAAGTCTCTTGACTTGTGCTATTTTATGCATTATTTCACTACTTTTGTAATTGCTCACGAATACATGTTTTATGTTCATTTCTTCATGTTTAATCTACATCTAATGGTCGAATCTTGTATCGTGGAACCCGAATATGACGAATGAGCGTAGGTTATCTGACTTCTTCACTTCGATAGTCAGGTGAATACGTTTCAGCAAGCAAGCCGTATTTGAGCAGATTTGTTGGTATGGCTGGTATTATCTGTCTGTTACGCAATCGGACAATGGAGCTTCCAGAGACAAAGCGAGCGCAAATGATAGCTCTCTGGCAGTCTGGCATGAGTCAAGCAGAAGTGGGGAGGCAAGTTGGAGTGTCCAAGCAGTGTGTTAACTTCACTATCAAGAGATTTTTGGAGACGGGTAGATTTGTATCGCGGACACGAAGCGGAAGACCTCGCGTGACATCACCTACCACGGATAGATGTATCCGGCGGACCTGTTTATCGAATCCATTGCTCTCGGCAGGTGAAATCAAGGTCGGTTTGCCGCAAGCCGTATCAACTCGCACAGTACAACGACGACTCACTGAAGAATTCCAATTGAAAGGCTACAGACCTGCCAGGAAGCCGAACCTGTCAGCCAAGAACATTAGAGATCGGCTCGCTTTCTGCCACCAATTCAAGGATTGGACACCTGAAATGTGGTCTAATGTTCTCTTCAGCGATGAGACCGTCATCCAACAGTTCGCCAATCGAGGATCCAGGAAGATTCGAAGACCATCCAATCGCCGCTTTGATCAGCGGTACATCATCCCAACAGTAAAGCATTCTCCTCAGGTCATGATTTGGGGCAGCTTTTTGGGCAGTGGAAGAGGAAGTTTGTACTTTCTGCCTCCTGGGACCACCATGAGGGCGAGCAACTATCTGGATATGCTGAAAGATCGTCTTCAACCAATGATGCAGGTGCGACAGACACATGTGTTTATGCATGACGGAGCTCCTTGTCATCAAGCAAAATCTGTCAAAAAATGGCTGTGCGATGAACACATTGAAGTCCTTGGTCCGTGGCCTGGCAATAGCCCGTACCTTAACCCCATCGAAAACCTAGAGTACATTATGAAAAACAAAGTTGCCGAGCGCAAACCCACAAGCCTGGAAGACCTCAAGAACTGTGTCAAGCAAGTTTGGTGCACGGACATCAACGCAAGTTTTTGCAAAAAACTGGTGGAAAGTATGCCACGCAGAATCGAAGCTGTACTTAAAAACCGAGGTAGCCACTCCAAATACTGACTTTTTTGAGTTTTTTACCGTCTTTTCTATGCAAAAATAACTTTGGAGCGATAGTTTTAGCGCATAGCTTTGTTGTTTCAAAATATAATGATTGATGACAAAAATAGGCATTTTTTATTGGTCAAGAGACTTTTGGTGGCAGCGTGTACGTAGGTAAGAAACCTGTGCATAAGCTGATAGCAACCGTACAAGCTGCGGATAGTGGTCTTCACTTTGCATCTTCAGCCAACAAACGATCGTCCAGATAACAAAAACATGTGGTTTGTTGTCAAGCTTCCGACCTCTCACATTTTCAAAGCTTGCTAACAGAGACATTAAATCATGAAAGTGAACCACGGTCCAATTTATGCTTTCTGTTGACATCAGGTCTATGAACAATACCTCTGTGTGAAGATCCTTGATCGTCAAAGAATTAATAGACAAGAGTCATTATAACTGCTCATTCTCAGACTGTCTCGGAATGTTCAGGACATCCTCATGATATTTTCCAGATCAATACTATTTGAGGGATGCAATAATGATTTTTAATAATATGCTCGTATTTAACAAATAGTAATAGCTGAAACGATACATTTGCTTTAATGCATGGAGTGGCTTCCAGTATATTTGAAATTTGCAACCTGATTCGGTGACTATAAAAAGAGATTTCCAATAAAGACCGGGTTGAACATTGGTCAGATTTTGTCAGAAATCAGCTTTCAAAATCAGTGTTTCCCGTATACTGGCATTTTGAAAGAACTACTTAAATATTGATTGAACATGATTGCTTTTTGGGCAGACAATGACAATGAAAATTTAAGTTCAGCCCAAATATGTGTTTATTAAACGGCACAATAATTTGAATTATCAAAGTGCCGTTTAAAAGAACCCATATTTGGGCTGAACTTCAATTTTCATTACTTTACCATTGATGAGATCGGAGTCCCGGAGCCACATGATTTTTGCTGGAGTCGAAGTCCTATCCAATGATAGGACTCCGGACTCCGACCTATAACTAGACACGAAATATAATAAAACAAATTATTTATCCTTGTGCACTGTCTTGATGTTAACTTGCTCCGTCAAACAAAAGTACAGAGACACTGCTGCATGAAAAAAGCTTGTGATAGTTGAGGGAATGAACCGTGAAAATGAAAAAAAAGGATTGTCTTTTCACTCGGCGATTTAGTAGAGAAGACAAGCCTTACTTCCTCGATCACACCTACGCACCAAAGGTCACATCAGAGACAAAAATGAAATACTACTTTGTTTGAGAACATCACCTCATACCCTCACGTTGACCGTGTGTGATGGCTCCTCCAAAGCGCATATTAAGATCGAAAGTGTACTTATATTTTTTCGAGAAGGATGAGGATTTTCCTGCCTAGTAGAGACTGGAGAAAAGCCGTGTGAAGCAGACATCAACAAGATGGGAGGAGGCAAGTCGCATGCGTCCAACTAAAACCGACATTTGATAAACTTTCATCGAAAATGATTGATAATTGATACAGAAATGATCACTAATGAATAGATAGGTTCTGGTAAGCCTATAATGATCTATGATGTAGGTTACCAGTTCTTTTTTAAAAAAACTAGGCTATATATACTTGCCACCCGGAGTCGGAGTCGTAGTCCTATCAAAATTCATTTTGGATGTAACATGGATGTAACTGCACTAATACAAGAGCATTTCATTGTTAAGGGCTAGCATTCTAAAAAATGCAGGACTATTTCCTATTGGAAAGTCGCTTCCTTCGCACATGTAAATTGCACATGTGTACAGGCCCATCATAAAAAAGCGACTGATGATGCAATTGCATACTTGCATTCATTTTAATTACGTAGACTATCATCATTTGGCCCATGTGATTAAAGATAAGTTTACGTTAGCACTTAACACATATAAGCATGCCTAATGCTCTCAGCTGCATGAAAATTTTCCATTTTTATGCTACCGATATGTGATTGCCTGTTACCAGAGTCTTAGACCTATCAAGTCCGCAGTCGAAGTCCTATCAAACTGATATCACTGCATGCGATTCCCTGTTTTACACTGCATGGACAGGCAGTACAAAAGAAGGTCTATTGCATTGTGTGCTGGACATTTGCAAGCCATTTCAAAGCAGAGAGAAAACGTTTTGCTTAATATAATATCTATTTGAATAGAATTAGACTTTTTTGTCTTGTAGTAATAAAAAGTGTCACATGCATTTACAGATCGTGTAATAAATTTACAGAACAGATAAATGTGCTAGACGTAGGTCAAAATTGACGACGTGATCATTCGATTTCCGTACTCGATACGTGGATGTGGTACCCCAAAGTGCCCTCCTTGAAGTCGATGCAACACCTGATCTAATTCCGTGCCGGCGTCCCTGAATGTACTTGTAGTTGCAACTTGTACTCGAATGTTCAATAATGACATTTCAAGATTCACTCAAGATGTTTTCCAGTTCAGAATTAAGACACTTGAGTAGGTCATTGAATAGGTTTTCTTGAGCTACCAACTAAATGAAATGTTCAGTGAGTGCATGTATAGCCTACGTATTCATAATGATTCGAAGCATTCAAGTGCATGGTTGCTATTCAAACCGCAGTAATGACTCTCGCCCACAAAGCAAATTGTCATCTCATTAGTAACTTATCCCGCAAATAAAACTTTTCTAATGTAGCGTCATGCCTCACAGAAATTGCTTTTCTTGACTTGATTTGTGTTGAATGAACTGGTCTTTGCATCTATTAAAAAATGGCTCTTAGGGAGAGGCTAATGCATGTGTGCAGAGAATTTCAAATCCACTTTATTCATGTGCTAACCATCAGTACGAGTCTAATGATATAAACGTTCCTTATGATAGACATCGACATTATCAATCAAACGAATAGAACTCAATGGTGCATTAACGCAGTATAAAAGTATACATGCTGTATGCATTTATCAAATTTAAGAGAGAGTAAGGGAAGATGATTTCGAGAATTGTTGGCGTGGAATGATTCCCACTCCGCGTAGAATATCCATTCATATGTAGGTAGCACTGTTTTCTCCTGAAATTCCTGCGTTTATAATGAAGCTAGTTATGGAACATCCGGAATAGATTCTGCATTGTTATGGTTACAATGGACCACATCCTTTGAGGAAATACAAGGATTTCAAATTGCGCCTTCAACAGTTTGTCTTTTTCAAATCGACAATTTCATGAACGTTTTTTAGCTGCCGTGTATGTCTGACATCTCAATCATTTTGATATTGATTTAAATGTTTCCCTATTTGCCATCTCCAATTTTCAATTACACAAGCTATAGGGCATTTAACCTTCTTCTTATTTTTGAAATGTATTGCTGCATGAATTATTTGCGTTACTTATCGGTCACGATTGGTCTCCCAATTCGGATATATATATTGGACTTAAGAAGCCAAATTGAGAGCCTACTAAGAATCTGATCGATATTATATAAAATCAAATACACTTTAGACACGAGCTTTCGAAGCACTGCAGCATCATCTAACCCGAATTAAGGAAGAGCTGAGGAGTTTAAGG
>CAJQUW010001639.1:0-112235 GCA_907163375.1 Prostheceraeus crozeri | reverse complement strand
TTCGTTTCCTGTCCTCTTAGCAACCCCGTGCTCTGATGCGTGGGCGTGTGCTCCGATGACAGAGCAGGTCATGTACTTAAGTGCAAATGCGGCGCACGGGGGCCAGACTTTGCTACTATTATCATAAATTATAAAGTAGGCCTACAAATCATTAGATTGATAAATAAGTCACTACGCGTATTACTGCTCATCTCACAAAACATGATATCAAAGTGCGAATAATTGAGTTGTGCAATATTGTACTGTAATAGGTAACTCTTGCTTATACGAAGTACCCGGTACCTGTAGGCCTGCCATTCATGCATTTTATGTAGGCCTATGCTATATGGAAATTGAATAATATCCAGGGTTGTCGTGGGTATGGGGATTCTGTGGGGATACCCATGGGTATGGGTATTGAGGCCATCCCCACAGCTCCCATAGAGGTTCTATGGGGATTCTGTGGGGATTCTGAAGATTTTTGACATTCACTAGAAGCAATCAGAACTGACATCATATCACACAATCAACTTCGATGTTGAATTACAAGGTATCACCTAGCTTACCCAATTCACCACTTAAAATACATGAAATATGAATGCTGATCATTTTCACATTAGTAACACACGATCAATAATTTTGAATGAACTATAATGATAGTTCCAGATGTGTCAACGACGTCTGAAGTGGAAGAATTCTGCAAGTCTTCTTTACTGCAGATCCGAATGGAGACTTACAAATATTTGCTCTAATAGTATAAATAGCTCAGACAAAATTGATTGTGATGTAATTAAGATTGCATGCGTGATAAGTGTGATTACTCATTATTAACATTGATTTCAAAACTAATTGCGATATAGACGACCTGTTGGGTCCAGCCCACAAAGCAAGACACATGAAAATGTTGAATGATTTTCGTCGAATGCATGAACAGTGTGATAAAGATTTCTCACACCAAATCATTCAACTGCAAGCCATCTACTCGCATTGCAGTCATAGTTATAATGAAGCTCAGATTTTTCACTTGTCCACGACTTGTCAGCACTTTTATTTCCATCTGATAGGCATTCTTAACTGCATATATCTATAACAGTAGATTAGATTGATTCAAAGCTTTTTCATTTACCACGTGTATATAGTCGATTTCTACTGCGAAACAATTCTGGACTTGAGGTGCATAAAGGCCAAACTCTGGAGATAGAAGATGAAGATAGAATTATCAATGATTGCTACATTAATTCAATTAACAAATATTAAACGGGAATATTCACACATGAACATGGCATGATCCACTGAGCAATAAACGATGGCTATAACACACATTGGAAGACCGCAAACACATAGTGAAGGCCTACATAAGAATTTTTGACAGGTGACTTTTTTGTGACAGAGTGACCATTTTGAAGTACTGGCATTGTAGCAACATATGATTTTTTTAAATTTACGATCAACCCTGTCTTTGTATGTTGATGGACTTCCTATTATTTAAAAACAGCACCATTTAAGCAACCAAACGAATGAAAAATCCTCACATTAAGAACCGCAAATACCAACTTACAGGCAGGATAGCACAGGATTATATTCTCACAAATGGAACACGTGAAACTCGTATATAATCTGTTGTGTGCTAGGCAGTTTGTCTTCTTGCTTTATTATGCATTTATTATGCATTTTATTGTTTTGTGAGAGCAATCTCCATTCCATTGTTAGAGCAATAACTTTTCCGCGGCATGCATTTCAAGTTCCAATGTCATACAAAAGTCTAGCTTGTCAGCTATCTACGGTACATGACTGACAACAGACATGTCATGTCATCAGACAATGGATGACCAAACAATTGGTAGCTGACCGTGAGCGAATCTTCACAGACGTATTTAACGGGGCATGAACAACGCCCGCTCACGCAGTCTGGTCTCTCCAAGCGAAGTTGTCGGCGAGACCCGTTGATGGTGTTTCAACCTATCTTCTACAGATTGTTTCATAAAAAATGGATCACCCTTAAACATCGCCTTAACTTCAACTTTGTCTAACTCCGCCAAACTTGAACGAATTTCTCTGAAATTTGGAAGATATGTCAGTTGTACTTACTAATATCATTGTTGGAAATTTCAAGCATGAATATGGAGTTGTTTTCCTGTTATAGATAAAAAAGTAGTAGATAATTTGATCTTCATTTAGCAATGTTACACAAAATCATACCTCACTCTTATAAAATTACATTTGTTTCCTTTGTTATGTAATATGTTGTTCTACAAGCCAAAAGCTATCAAGCAAAACAAAAATAAAGAAAATCGGTCAATCAGAGCCAGTATAGCACCATTATTCATCAACAATAATGTAACTGCTACATGTGAATTAACTGGACTTCATGTTCCATAGCTTCCTGACTTCGTTGCGGTGGTGTTGGCAGCACTCCTGATTGCTTTCAGCTAGAAATCTATCTCTTACCGGTTGAAAACAATACAAAGCACAAATGAACAATAACGAGATCGCATTCACAAAAGGCAAAGTGTCAGCCTTCTAGAACTAGGGTCTTCTTTGCGAGCTGCAAGCAAGCGACTAAATGTCCCTTACACAAATGTGCATCGATGGCATGATGATGCTTTTCGACTCTGTCGTAAAGAGGGCTCTGGCCGTCCACGCAAAACATCCAAACGTAGAGACCGCTTAATTTTGAGATTTGTTGAAGTTGATTTAAGTCTCTCGTTAACTGAGATGGCTGCACTAGTCTCGTCTATTTCTAAGTCCACTATTCGTAGAAGACTTATTGAGTCTAATTTCAAGAGCTGTAAGAGGCCCTCTCAGATCGAATCATCAGATCAGCATACAAAAAGACGTCTCAGATGGGCAATGAGTCATTGTCACTGGCCAAATCAATGGGATCGGGTTGTCTGGTCTGATGAGACATCAGTCCGTCTGAAGGATAGTGATGGTCGATTGAGATTATGGATAAAATCTGATTAGGAAATTCCGAAACATTTACATCGTCCCCGGGTACAAGGTGGTGCGACTCCACTGATTTGGGCTGGCATTTGGACCAATGGCCGCTCTGAACTTCACATACAGCAAGGAACCATGAATTCTGAACGCTATGTGAATGTTTTACGAATGAACATTGGCCAAATGACAGATAAACTTGGTGATCCATCGACTTGGTTATTTATGGATGATACAGGAGTAGTAGAGTCAACTTATGCAAGTCTCAATTAGGACTTAGGACATTATCTTGGCCAGCTCGTTCTCCTGATTTGAATCCCATAGAAAATGTATGGAGCATTCTAAAACGTAACGTTCGTCGTTCACTGCTACCTACAGATGGCATATCACAACTTACATCACTGTTAAAAAGAGAGTGGAGAAAGTTAGATCGGTCAAAAATCAACGATATCATCGAATCAATGCCTAGACGAATTGGTAATGTCATTGACAATAAGGGTAGGGCCACAAAATATTAGCTTCTTAAGAACCGTTACTGTATCATAGCTTATCAGATTATAAAAGGACATTTAAATATATTAGGGACATGAAATAACATGAAAAATGCTTTCTGTATCATACTTATGTTTTATTTAGTCAAATTTTAGGATGATCCACTTTTTATGAAACGGACTGTATATGCGAACTATCATCGAACTGCTGCGGACGTGATCACCACGGCTTGTGGTCCTGGAAGAATCTGGAGACTCTGTTGGTGCTGTGACTGTCTTATAACTGTGAACGTACCATCTGTCCTTGTAAGGACTGTTTGCACCATTTATTTATTTACACAATATAATTTATCCACATTTTTCATTTACATTTTTCAATCATATGTTTTGGGAATATTAAGAAAATAATAACCCGTAACAAATCTATCAAAACAGCCAAATACATGCACTTAGAATTATTTGCAGTAAAAATCGAGTCTTCACGAAAAGCAGCTGACCGAAAATATTGAGGGAACATGAAGGTCCTTAAGGACTTAAAAATAACAGCAACTGTTGCAACTTCAATAGATATATTGATAAATATTCATGCTTGGTTTTGTGAAACATATTGTACTTAATCACGATTGTCTTCAGCGAGGAATTTCAGCATAGTACTTTTGAAATGAATGTGTGTATATTTCCTGAGCATGCTTCGCATAACATGCATACATGAAGCAATGCATAAGCTTAGGTTTGATTTTTCTTGATGAAGACTTGGTTGCTTTGTGTTCTAGCAGCGAATCTCAAAACAGCAAACGGTAAAAGGCGAATATAAGAAAATAGCGCACTATGTGATGCTAGTGTGTTGTGCATGTTGCTGAATTTTTATGCAAATGTGTTTCCTTTAAGGGAACAGCAGAGAGAGGGAGAGAGAGAGAGTACATTCATGTTCACTAGAATGCATAAAATGAAAGCAATAGAGAAGTTAAGCTGGCTTCATTAAATAGAAGAAATGAATACTATAAAATCTTGAACGATGTTTGATTAATTAAGACACAACATTTTGGAAAAAATTAATTCATTCGCCGCGTTGTTTTAGAGTAAGGCTGGATAAATCTGCTGTCACGACAATATTTCTCCGGACACATTGGGTGTAAGGGATGAGATCTATTGTGAGCAACAGTTAGGAAGAATTTCATCGCAACTTCTTCTCGTCGCCTACTCAAGTCCAAAAATTGTTTATACAGCTGTACTCACTGGAACCACATATAAGGCGATGAGCGCGTCTCTGTATTTTGTCTAGAGTCATTTAATCACTCTTTGAGAGTCCCATCATAAGAGGGCCACAATACTCAATTACCGAACGTATGAGTCCATTATACACATCTACCATTTGAGCACGGTCCAAAACTGGTATTAAGACTCGCAGTGCCTAGAAACGTTGGGATGCACATCTGTTTATATAGATGATCTGTCTCGACCACTTCAGGTCGGAGGTTGAGTATATTCCAAGAATTTTCATTTATGTTACTTTGGACACGCTTTGAATGGTGGGAATATCAGCCTGAAAGGATTTTGGAATCCATGGCAGTTTCCTTTTTGCAAAATTCAAACGCAACCCGACAGAGGAGGATCAAGTTAACATATTCTGATGTTCCATCAGATGGGAGGAATGCAAAATTGTGCCCTTTAAATAATCCCGTAGCAAAGTGAAGTTGGATCGACATATTCAATAACTAGGTTAAGTGAACCAAAACTCCAAAGTGGGTAAAAAGAGGAAGTTTGAAAAACACAAACTAATCATTAAACGATTTGTTATAAAAGCAAAGAAATAAAGACAATGTCGTCATACTATGAAAAAGAAACATTTCGAAGTAGAATTACGTTTACGGTAGACTACGTTATGGTAGTTTTATGGAAAAAGGGTGTCATGCAGTGTTGGATTTGAGGGGAGGTAAAGTGGGGAAGTTCCCCTGCACTGCCTCGTCTCATCTCCGGTACTGAAGATATGCCTTCCTTCCCTGAGGGGGAAGAATATTTCCGAAAGATAGGCCTTACTGCCTCAACAAGATTGATTGAGCATCAATGCAATATTTTTGTGAATATGAGCAACATTGACAGGGTAGGCATAATTTCCTCACGATTCTCCATAAACTTAGCTGTCTAATCATCAATAATAATTAACGCTGTCTGTTCAGACAGATGACAAGTAAATTCGAGAAGCAGAAAATCCTTAATGGAATAATTAAAGGTAACGAAGCGTAACCATCACAAAAAGAGTGGAATCAAGAATGTTGTCTTGTTTCCTTCAGGGTCTTTACCGCAGCGCATATGGCATTTGTTTCATACTAATGCAATAAAAATCATCACAATCCAGAAAATCAGGTGAAGGACCTTTCACCTTTCACTCTCTGAATATTGATAGAAGTCCGATCTTTGTGAATTTATCATAGGTCTAGTTGCAATAAATTGCAGAATGATCCTCTGCAGAATATGTATTGGGATCTTCACATGCGTAGACCTACCATTAATTTCTGATTTACAAGGGTATCTACGGACATCATTTGTGGCATTATTTGACTAAATACGGGCAGCACCAAATGCATGCATTGGATAGTCCCTTTCAGGCATCAAATAGGCTTATCTCCTCCTCATTCCTTTTATGACTCATTTATTTTCAAAATTATTCGCGGGCGTTCTAGGTGCGGGGATAAGAGTGGTGCTATAAGAGTCAATGTCATATTCCTTTTGATCACCACTTTTTCCAGCTTTGGTGACGATGTTCGTTGACCCAAAAACTGACGGTCGAAAACTTCCCCCTTTCTGCAATCAAGCTCAAGTCCAACACTGGTGTCATGTCTCATGAATCATTAAAGAATTAAGATCGGAATGAGAAGAACCTATGTAAACTGTACGTGCAAGCTGGCAGCAGACGACAAAAACTAGTATTTATCAGTAGAGATAGACAAAGAATACCTATCTGCCAATGCAGCCGAATGATTCAGGCAAATGTAAATTTATAAGTCAAATGCGTGTGCATAGCGGGCTCTATTCCTTACTTGAATGAGCATTTAGCTAAATTTTCGGTACAATAATTTCTAAGTGGCAAGTCAGAATCAAAGCTCAATAATGATAGAAAACATGGTACTGCAATTCTAAAGAGCAATAGGCCTCTACCGAAGACAGCAAAGAAAAGTCATAAAAGTTACAACACGCAGTCGGTGACTTTCTTCAAGGACTCCCACTCCGCATCTCTGGAGTCAAATACGGCCTTTCGGATCGTTGAATGCTGTGCAGAAACTTCACTGAGATGGAGATATTGGACATCAATCATTCTATACGAACAAGAGCAACATATTTATCAGGGGCTTATCAGTGGTGGCTGTTGGGATTCTGTGAGGATTCTGTGGGGATACCCACATGTCTTTCTGTGGGTATGGGGTGGGGTAGGGATTCAGATATCAATCCCCACGGCAACCCTGATAATATCTAATGGCATAAGTTGACCAAATAATGTCTGACGGTCAAAGCCTTAACCAACCGGCTTAGACACGCCAGCCACCGTCATTTCCGGTTTGAATTTGCCGAGCACTTATATTAGATGTCTCTTCAAAGCGTAAAGAGATTCAGAATCAGCAAATCGGTTCTCTTCATATTCCTAGCAGTTGAGTGAACCATGATGGGGTGTGTCCAATGGCTATCGAGAGACATTCCGCGAAGGAATTTGACAAGTCGTTCCAGAAAAGAAGTTGTGCGTCGAAGCACGCACAGTCGATCGGGCACCCTACTGTGCCATCAACGTATCAGTCATTCTAAATTCCCCTATTGGTATAGTAAGGAGTTGATTGTTCTTATTAAAGAAAAAGAACGTGCGCGTATTGCTTTCATGAAGAGTGGTTCTAATAAAGATTCTGTGGAGTATAATAATTTTTCGAAGTTGCGTGCTGATGTTAAGGCTTCACAAAAATCTTGTCATTTTGATTTTGTGAGTCAAATTGGGGAAAATATAAAAAACGATCCCAAACGATTCTGGGCCTTTGTGAAACACCAGAAATGTTCCTCTAACATTCCTAATGTAATTTACTATAAAGGTCGCGATCATTCAACTTTGAGTGACATTGCAAAAGCTTTTTGTCAGTATTTCGAGTCTGTCTTTTGTACTAGGAACGATGTTAGTGTTCCTACATGCTCTGTTATTGACGTTCCAGTTTTTCGTATGCCTCGTGTAACTCCTAATGAGATGAAGGAAGCTATTTTATCGATTAACAAAAATACTGGTGCTGGTTATGATAGTCTACCTGCTCGTTTCTTTGTTGAATGCGCTATGGAGCTGTCTACTCCTTTAGCTGTTATTTTCAACTTATGTGTTGATCACGGTGTTTATCCAACACTGTTGAAGTATAATAATGTTATCCCTGTTTATAAAGGGAAAGGTGACAAGTCTAATGTTGAGTCCTACAGGCCTATATCTATTCAGCCTGTACTGAGCAAAGTATTTGAAAGAATTGTTAATTCGGCTCTACGAAGTCACCTGCATCAACTGATTACTGATCACCAGCATGGTTTTTCGCCTAAAAGGTCCACTTTAACCAATTTGTTATGCTATAAAGATTTTATTTCATCAGCTTTTGATGATGGTTTACAAGTTCACTCAGTTTACACCGATTTTCACAAAGCGTTTGATACTGTATCTCATGATCTTTTGCTTATGAAGATGGAGAATCATTTTGGTATTACCGGTACTGCACTCTCTTGGTTCCGTAGCTATCTTTGTGATCGCTATCAACGTGTAGCCGTAAGTGGAACTGTAACGGATTGGGTTCCTGTTAGCTCTGGTGTTCCTCAGGGATCAATTTTAGGGCCGTCCTTGTTCATAATGTTTGTAAATGACCTTCCAAGCTGTTTTCAGTCGAGTGACTGTTTGATTTTTGCTGACGATGTTAAGGTCTTTAAACGTGTTTCTTGTGTTCAAGATTGCTTGGAGCTTCAAAATGATTTAGATTCATTGTCATTATGGTGCCACATGTGGAATTTGAAACTCAATCTCACTAAATGCGTTTTTATGAATTTTTCTTTGAAGCGAGTTTTCAACATAACTTTTGATTACTCCTTAAACGGTGTTATTTTACAGTCTGTTACAACTGTAAAAGATCTAGGTGTTTATTTCACATCGACCTTGTCATTTGATTTACACATCTCCAAAGTTGTCAACAAATCATATCGTATGCTTGGTTTTATCAAAAGGATCATGAAACCCATTAAAAATGTAGCTGTTTTTAAAACTCTATACAACGCTTATATACGGTCTGGTTTAGACTACTGTTCTTCTGTGTGGTCCCCCAGTACCCATTGTCACATTGATAAGCTAGAACGTGTACAGAAACGTTTCGTCAAGCACTTATGTTATTTGACTCGCAAGAAATATGAATTATTATTAATTATTATTAATTATTAATTATTAATTAATTATGTTCCCTTATGTGAAGTGTTTCAGTTAACCACTCTTGTTCATCGTCGCAAATTATCTGACACAGTATTATTTCATAAGATACTTCACAATCGTGTAAACTGTTCTTACCTTTTATCTTTGATTTTATTTAATTTACCGACTAGGCGGACTCGCCACACAAAGGTCTTTGCTGTCAAAAAGTGTCGTCTCAAATTACGTAATTCGGATTTCATGCCTCGTACAGTCGGTTTTGTTAATAGCTTACCTGACGTTGATTTTTTCGACAGATCACTCAGTAAACGTTCCATTTCACGTGGATTTTTCGATATTGAATAATTTGTATAGTTTTCTTTTAATGCATTTATTCTGTATTCTGTAAAAACATTCCTGTATTATTCGACTGTTGACTGTAATTGGCATCTTTTGCTGTAGTCAGCTTGAAATATATTCATATTCATCCCTTCACACCGGCTGACCACTAGTATTATTATTCAATTACTCATCAAGAGAAGACTCCATATTATGTATGATGTTCCCAAGCTCTTTGTTTGCATGAATATTTCATCACGTACATCTGCGACAGTGCACTCCATTGCAGAATGTTCGGCGCATCCTGTATCCCGCAGCTTCACCTCTTCTGGTCAAAATATCCAGTTAATCTTGCACATATGTAGATGTGTAGATTTCATTAATGAATATTTTTGTAATTTGATGAAGAGGTTTACAGAACATTGTCGCTGTCTGCAGAATGTTGAGAGAATGTTAAAGAGAATATGTGATGTTTTTTTGACCACACATTTAAAACTCTGGTGGAACTTTCTTGTTTTCATTTGACAAACTTATCTGATGCTTTGAACTATATTTCGTTGGAAAATTTCAAAAAGTAAAGCATGCATAGAATTTATATTTTGTGCGAATTAATTTGTCGGGGACTGCATTTAATAATGGTGATAATAATCCTCAAATTTGATCGATAAATTTCTTGAAATTTTGCACATTCAGCAGCATAAATAAAAGTGTTCACTTCACGATGGAAGTCTCAACTAAGGTTCTTAACTACTTAGACAGAAGTATCTGGTTTCAAGACGATCAAATTATCTACAAACACTAAGGAGATTAATTACTTCGAGCGATTGATGTCACTCACCTTTTCATAGACCTTCACATACACAGATGTCACACAGACTGCATTTTGATGCCAGGCCTACATCGACCGATAGAAGGTGCTTGACGCCGAGGGCTCTGTCCGATATTTGACTTCATTGCTTCTTTTGGAGCAACACCTTTCATCGACAGAGACCTTGATCTTTGGTTCTGCTTTGACATGTGTGTGAAAATGGCTAACCTCTCTCACCTCTTGGTCAATCACGTAGAAGGTACTCCGCAATGTTGCATGTATGCAATTAGAACTAGCGGACAATGTGACCATTTTGCAAATTCAAAATCTCATGTGAATACATTATTTTTTGACGTAGCGATTTCTGGAAGAAAAAAGGACATAGTTGACCTCGAAAATCAGTCGGGCAGGAACGCATCGCCTGATTTCCTAGTGCCTCTATGGCCGGATAGATTCGCTTAACCAAGTTTTTCATGAAACACATCACTTGCGAATTCAATTGTAGCCGACCTACCCACTCCAACGTGCCCCAAAAGACATTATGTCGAAGATGCAGTTTATTCACTCAGGAGAATATAAAGTTATTGCATGTGGAAGATAAAATATATCGCTTCGGTCATCAGCAGAAATGAACTGCTTCAAATTCTAATTTAATATTAACAGATATAAAGTCTTATTTCCACTTCAGTCTCCACATGTCTTTTGTCAGTATCTGAAGCAAAATCACTGACAGCCACCTCTAAGGCTCTTTACTCCAATCAAATAACTGGTCCATTTTTGTCTAACCATTTTTTAAGTTTGGATCCATCGCAATCTTCGCATGAAACTTTGCAATCAGTAAGATCAGCCTTATATGGACAACCAGTCTCTATGGCAACGTTGGGTCAGCTATGTCATGACAAGGTACTCCACTTATGTTGTAGACGACTGTTAACAGAAGAAAGGCGGCTACAAAGATAGTTTTCATGGCTGCTGTGATGTCGCTGATGAATGGGGCTGTTCCTCATTCCTTATATACTTTAAAACAAATTAATTTGATGAATGCAAGAAAGAGGATTGGCTCTCAGTTTTTTCAACTATAATAACGAGTCATGATATTAACTTCTGAGGCATATGAAATAGCTATTGGATGTGTTAAATCCACTTATCTCTGCTATTGGAATTTCAGCAATTAATTTGATTTGCTGAACTGCTCAATGAGAGCAGTAAGTCTATTATGAAGAGGATTTTTGGAAGACCCACGCAATTCATTTTCATTTCTTCAAATCTGTGAACTTGGCAAATAAGAGTTCAGCATTGCTGACTTAAGATCTTGAGACCCCAAGAGGAAAACAGAAACGACAACAACAACAATTTCTATAACAATTTTAACTGGTAGAGATGATGGCAAATTTGATTAGAGATGCTCAGCAGGCTTAGTAAATGAATTTTCTCGATTATTATTCAAATGATGCTTTGATGCATTACTGACGAATGTCAATATTCGTGTATAATTGTTTGCACAACACGTTGCGGGTTGTTGACTGAATTATAATCAATTCCATGCGCAATGCTGAACGAGGCCTACGTGCCCGCATTTATCGATTAATTTCTGCTACAAACAAGTCATTCACTTTCAATGATAACCTTGAGTTAATTTCCATTCTAAGTACGTTTTTGGTAAACTTTCTAGGATGCTGAATACAGAAACAGTGAATCATCAAACAACCTTTGATAGGGAAATGCAAGCTGCTTCCGAAGAGTGCTTAGTATTTTCATTATCTTAAGAATTGAAAATTCTATCAATTCTTTGTGGGATTGCTCATGATGATAACGTAGCAGCAGATGTCTTGCTCTGGCACCGGACGGCTGTTTTTTGGCATGCAATCTATTTACTTTAAGAAAGATTGGAAAGCATTTTCCGTAAAATGATCTTCAAACTACGTGGGTATGAATCTGCAATGAAGTTAAAAACACTTTTCGAGCAAAGATTGTACTCCAAAAGCTCTTAAGTCATTGGTAGTTCATTGGTAGTTAACCGATTTGCTTGTGAGGTTATCCCTCGCACAACTTCATTGGTAGAACTTTACCACACATGAATGCTAGAATTTAGGAGCATATTCTACAAATGTCGTCTATCTATGACCATAGATTAAATTGCCAGTGTAGCTGTAATTGTGGCATTTTCTGTGAGCATTTTCTTTTCACAAGTTTTTGTACCTGAGCTATTTCCATTGATATTGTCAGTTGTATTCTTTGAAAAGATTCAGTGACTATATGAATGCTTTTCCTTTCTTACAAAGGTAATATTCATCTAGTAACAAAGATCTACATGCATCTGTTATATAATATAAGATGATATACAATATCATCCTTTTCCTCTTCAATTATATCCTCCACCGTCATTTCAGATAGCTGTTTCTATGTTTTATAATTCTATTCACTCTCATCAAGCGTTCGAGAATTGGAGCAAATATGCGAACTGTTGATTTTGAAAATCATCAAAGAAATTTGATTTAATCTTCATTGTGTTCTTTTCCTTTTGCATGGAATCTTTGTATTGATTGACATAATAAGTGACATTTGATTTTCACATTTTAAACTTTTTTTTCATGATCTCTTTGCTCTTAATTGAATATTTATGAAAAATATCAATGTGTTCTTGATAAAGTAAGTTTCTGACAAAGTAGCTCATTAACATGAACAAGGGACTCTGATGTACGCGTAAATTATGAATTTTGCTTGACTGACAGTACAGATAATTTATATATCTAAAGGTCCATGGAGTGAACCAAGTTATTGGGCAATTTCCTAAATCATCAAGAAGTTCCTTCTTAGCTATGGTAATTCCACTTCATCGCCAATACCTGCACTGAAAAAGTTGTACAAAACTTTGTCATCGCGGCCTCGAATTTCTGCATTTTCTGGTACTTCTGGCTTCATATAGAATACCTATTGTCCTACAATGAATAACAGGAAGGAATGCACAGAACATCAATCACCAGAAGTGGGCAATCGGATAATCGAAACGGAAATATATTGAAAAATTGGTTCCCTATAATTAATCGGACTGTTTAATACTTAAAGGCGCTTCGCCATTGGGCTGAGTGGTATTATCACCACTGTAAATCGCTCAATACCAATCACATACGAAGGATGCATACCGAAATATTTCTTGGTATATTTCTGTATTCTCTTGTTATATATTTGTATGCTTTTCGTATGTTATTTCAAATGTGGTATGCTTTACATACTAAAGTCATACCAGCACAATGTTAAAAGAAAGCATAAATCATTTCCAAAGTATGTTGATTTAAGGCCCTTTGTCAATAAAGATCACACTAATGTTACTACTCTTCTGTAAGTAGTGAGATAATGAGATTCAAACGTCATACTTTCAATAATGAATTCGACTTTAATACACGTAAGTCTAAGGTATTTCATGAATATAATCAATAAGTATTCAACCATCAACAATTATGCATTATGTAATTTTGAAATTAAGCATATTATCAATCCGAAATAAAAACACATTATAATTCATGAACGCAAGAAATAGTTATGTTTGAGATATATAAGTCAACATGATCGCACGGAAGATATCGTTTGTATGAAATGATGTTTATCAACTTAGTTCATAAAGTAGAGCTAACTAAACGTCATATTAATGTTGCTAGACAAGTAGCAACGACGACATATTCGTGGAGCATAAAATTTACAATAAATCTAACCTAGTTAAATATAACTCTATCAAACAAAAAATATTCACGAATGGCATTACTGAAAAAAGTTATTTGACAGTAGTATGTAATACATCTATTTTTTGCTATGTGATTTAAAGCTGCACATACCAAATGCATACTACAGACATACGAATAAGGATGAATTTGCATCGGGTCTCGTATATAAAACATACCAACAACTCGTATTGCAGTTTAGAACAGCCAATCACAGATAGAATAGTTCGTATCGCTGCATACCAATCACATACGAAAGTAAGTGAGATGTGGTATGAAAAATATACCAGATCTCTGTAAACATACGAGAATCTCGTATCAGATGTTAGTTTCAAATTGTATGTGATTTTGGTATATGTTTGTATGTAATTTTCGTATCGAGCGATTTACAGTGTAGAGCCATCATATAGAATCATACCGATTTAGTGATAAAGTAGGAATTATTTTACCCTACACTATCAAATGAAAGCAATTTCGCTGTCAAACGTGCTCATCAAAAGTAACTAGCATTTCTTCTCAGATGAAGATGATTTGACTTTTATGGTTGCGAAACCGCGTTCATCTGGTAGCGGTCGCATGAATGAAATTCGAATAATTTGCAACCAAACTTTTTTATTAATGCGACGGCTTCTAGATCAACTTGAATTTAATTGGTTAATATCAAATTTCTTTTGTCATCATTTCGCATCAATGATGATTCGCTACCAGATGATTTGGTACCCAAAGTCTTAAATTTTACAGGAACTTCTCATATGAAGTTTGCTTTTGAAATCTACTTATAGTTGTCCTGGATAGTGGTTGACCTACTACACATTTTCATGTAGCATTCATATAGGCCTACTTTTTAAATTTATTTTAGATGCAGTGTAAATTCATTTGCAAGACGAAGTCACGTCTATACTGTAAACTGCTCACTATCAAACACATACGAAGGATGGATAGCCTACTAAAATATATTTTGGCATGTTGCTTTCAATCAGCCAATCACAGAAGTAGTTGTTCGTATTGCTACACACCAAACACGTACGAACACACTATACGAAAGGGAGTTAATATTCGTATGGAAGACATACTAAATATTTGTTAAGATATGAGAATCTCGCATCAATTGTTTGCTTTAAATTGTATGTTGATTTAGTAGCAATTTGTATGACATTTTCGTAACTAGTGATTTACGGTGTGCCAAAATGTTCCGACCTGGTCTCACCGCACCGATCGGTAGTATGGCGCCTTGAAAACGCGTGTGTGTCAGTAGTGTCAACCATCAAAATAATAAGATAGTTCACTGACACTAACCACAGCTTCGCGCTCAACCAGACAATAAGCGTCCGACAATCCCACTTTGTGTGCTTTATGTGGCTTCGTAGTAATCGTATATAAGTCATTGAATTATTATAAGTTAAAAAAATGCGGTTAAAGGTTAAGTTGCTGCATCCACACCACAACCTCGTGACAGTCATGGCAACATATGTGAGGCAGTCGAGCTTGAACGGAGAAGGCTTACGGAATAGCGTAAGAAACAGTCACTCGTCCTGCAGATAGGTATCACTTGTCCCCTTCCTCACAAGAGGATCCTGAAGCTGCACGAACTAGTACTGATTATCTACAGCGGAAGATGAGTTAGAAACAGGAAGTCAGAAAATGAAAATGGTGTCAGAATCTGACGATTGGTCAAAGAAGGCTCTAAGGAGAAGTCCGGTACTTTCAAGAGACCATTTCCCACAAAATTTCCGAGACGCCTAGGAGAAAATGTTTTAAAAGTATAACATGTCCCATTCGAGCGCAGCCTCAATCGATCGTGTCTTGAGTATGGTTCTCACATTTCAATGACGAAAATGGACGCATTCACTGCCGCAAACTTTGAAGACTTGTAGTTAATTGCTTTCGACGGGACACTTTTCATAGCTATGTAGGTGTTAAAATGCACACTCCCTTTAGTTTTTGCAAAGGTTAAAAACAATATTTACAGTTTTTTCCGTCTCGGACGTTTAGGCAAATTAGTAAAAGCTTCTCGTTGACAAAGGATCGGGACCCGAAATGCCCGAGACGGAAAATACTGTGAACGTTGTTTTTAACTCTATAAGAAAACTAAAGGGAGTGTGCATTTTTACCTGCACATAGCTTCGAAGACTTGTTATTTATGAATATGTTGAAGAATGCGTCCTGTGCCGATTTAGATGACGACTAAGAACAGGCCTACATCTACACGCCTTTTTCTGTTTTATCACAAAGTCTCTATACATTATATGTATCAATATGCACTTTACATGAATATCATGTTTTTTGTTATTGAAATTTTTCAATCTGAGATTTGATATAGTATTTTAGTTTTGTCTGGTACTGATAATGGACAACAAATATTAGTAGCCTCCAGGCATGAGCCCCACATTTCATTTTCCAAAATGATCAAATTTCCTCCACATTTCTTTCTGTGTAGTTGTCAGCTGTAAATGCCCTCGTCTTTTTAATATTCCTAGTTCAAAAAGTTGAATTTGAATTGATATTTGGAAAACAAAGTTTTGTTAGTGCACAAAGATAATTAATTCGAATTGAAATCCGGTTCATCGGATGATATATATATATTCGTATGCATGATATGACAACTTAGGACAGATGTGATTAGGTAAAAAAGACACATAAAAATAAAAGTCATGCTCAGACTTAAAAGGAAGTTTGATTAAAAACGGACACTAGCCAGCCAAGTACTGGCCACTTCAGAGGCAGAGTGAAGTTCAGCGAGGCCGCCGATGCCGTCACGAAGAGCTGTGACAGGGCAGTCCTTCACGATATGTGCCATAGTCTGAGTCTGACCACAGTCGCACAGCGGGGATTGACGAGCACCCCAGCGGTGCAGGGAGCTTCGACATGGACCGGCGTTCGTCCTCAGCCGGTTGAGGAGTGTCCACTTGGCCCGGGGAAGGTCAAAACCCGGGACTTTAGTTGTTGGATCGTCAATCAGCGATTTGTTGTGGACCTCGCACTTCTGCCACCCCTCACGCCAGGCTTGAGCGGGATCGTAGGTTGCTGGAGGTCTGTTGCGCCATTCCGGGTGGCGTGACCCCAGCCGCAGGCGCGGCGGATTGTTGAGGTCATCGTTCAGCGGAAAGGTCGAGATCGCCTGGACTTTCTGCAACAGGTGCGCCGTCGCTGTCATACGGCGGATAGCTGGTGGAGGATTGTTGCAGAGAACTGAGAGCCACTCAGTTTGAGTACTCCTGATCGCTCCATTCATTGTTCTCATGGATTGGTTCAGTTGCGTGTCAATGGAGGCAAAGTGACGAGAGTCTTTCCACACCGGCGAACAGTACTCTGCCGTGGAATAGCAGAGAGCAAGGGCTGAAGTACGGAGCGTGTTGGCACTTGCTCCCCAGGTGGTACCAGCAAGCATACTCAGCAGGTTGTTACGTGTTCTGAGCTTTGCTGATGTCTTCTGTAGGTGGACTTTGTAGGTCAATGCTCTGTCGAGTGTGACAACAAGGTAGCCTGGGTTGGGATCGTGCTTTAGGCGTCTGCTGTTGAGAAAGATGTCCAGCTCCTTATCCTTTCTGGCGTTGTGTTGGTGGAAGACGCTCGAAACTGTCTTAGAGAGAGACGGCTGAAGTCGCCATAGGCTGCAGAATTTGGCTATTCGCTCTACGTCCGCGTTCATAACTTCGTTCAGGCGGTCAAAATCTTTTGCTTGGTAGTTAATGCAAATATCGTCTGCATAAATGAACTTTCTACTTTTGGTGGGCGGCAGGTCGTTTATTTAAAGGTTGAATAGAGTGGGAGCCAGTACTGAGCCTTGTGGCAGGCCATTAACTAGCTTTTTCCAGGTGCTGCACTGGTTTCCTATATGAACACGGAACCTCCTGTTCTGCAGAAACGTTGCCACAGTCATTACTGCCCACTTCGGGAGATGCGTCGAAAGTTTGACCAGTAAGCCTTTGTGCCACACTGTGTCGTAGGCGGCTGTGAGGTCTAGGAAGATTGCTCCCGTTTTCTGATTTCGTTGGAAACCATTTTCTATATGGGTGGTCAGAGCCAATACTTGGTCTTGGGTGCTTCTTCCCTTTCTGAAACCAGCTTGGCTAGCATCGAGGACACTTTCGACGATGGGGCTGATTCGGCGGAGAACAATTTTTTCTAAGAGTTTGGAGGTCACAGACAGCAGCAAAATCGGACGATAGCTTCCAACGGAAGACGGATCTTTGCCTGGCTTGGGGACAGCGATGACTTTAGATTTCCTCCATTGTTTTGGGATGTTCTGTTCGGCTATGCAGCTCGTCAGGAACTGTGAGAGCCATTTGATTGTCCGAGGACCTGCATTCTTGAGGAATTCTGGATAAACATTGTCGTAGCCTGCTGCTTTCCCGTTTTTTAGAGCGTTTAGTGCTGTTTTTAGCTCTTCCACTGTGATTTCTGTAGTTTTGGAGTCATCTGTTGTAGTCTGCTGGTTGTACAAGCGCCATTGATTGCTAACAACCCGTTTATGTTCTTTTTGAAGAGGAGCTTTTCTAAATTCACGATGAGTTTGGCGACGGGGTTGGACTTCGCGCTTGGCCTTGTTTTCGATGCACGCTGTTGTCCGTTGTTGAGTTTCCGGATGAGGTTCCAGCTTTTACGGCTGCAATGAGTGAGGTCAAGGTCCTTCATTGTTTCTTCCCACCGTAATTTACGAGCGTTGTTAAGAGCGTCTATCAGATGATCAGCGACGTCTGAATTGCCTGTTCTTTCGTATTCATCAAGAAGCTCCTTGCAGTCATTGTCAAGGCATGGTGTGTACTGTGGCCTGACTCCTATAGGCACGCTTTTCTTTGCCGCTGTAAAGATCGCATTACTAAACCTGGAGTAAGCTTCTGACAGTGGGATGTTATGTGGAATGCATACAGTACTTTTGTCAAGTTGAACAGGGAATTCGTTCCAGTTGGCCTTGTGGAAATTCCACCTCGGCTATGGGAGAGATTCCAAGAGAGGTATTTGGATCCCCACATGCAAGAGAATTGGGCGGTGTTGGCTTCTGGGGAAGTTTTCGAGAACCGTTGTCAGACCTGGCATGGGTTGACCGTTGGTGGCAGTGACCCAGCACAAGTCTGGATTATAGTCTCGATTCCAGCGTGCTGAGTGGAAAGAGCCGCGTTGCTTGAGATCGATTACTAGGCTTAAGTTTGTTTGAGAGGCCCAGTTTTCTAGCCATGCGCCGCTTTCATCTTCTACCTCGTAGCCCCAGATAGCGTGGTGGCTGTTAAAGTCTCCCACATATATAGCTGGGTGCTGGTAGGCAGGAAGAGGAGTTGCTGTCCATGATTCTGACGGAGGCTTGTAGACAAAGATATTTAACACTACTTGTTTATATGGAGCTAGATTGGACATAATTCAATTATCGTGGCACCTCTCTCGTTGCCTAATTAGACTGGCAAAAAAGCATTACGAGCATAGGGACAATACTGCTTTTTTGCAAACTGCTCTGAATTGGTTTCACGCGAATCACGATCTCGCGGTTTTTCTTTTCACAAATAACGCGAGAAATAATGTGGCGCATAAATGATTAGTTGTCGTTCAAGTCAGAACTATAAAAATCGTTAACAAGTTTTGAGTGAAAACAGGGGTCTAATTGCATTTTTGCAGTTATCTCCAGTGTTTTGCGAGGGCACGATTTCTTTTTGGTTCAGGCATTTGAATTATCAACCTAGTTATCATTTGGACCGTTTGTGGCGGTTTTTACTTTTTTACTTGTGTTAATTTCGTGCGAGAATTATTTTTGACACAAGGTTTTCTAGGAGTTATGATTTAGTTGTTTAATAAAGCACGTGCTTTGCTACAATGGGTTATGTCATAGGGTTATTGCTGAAAATTTAAGTAAAGGTTGGTGATTAGATGATGTAGTCAGTTTATGGCAGCGGCTATTACACCGGCTGGGCCGATACAACTTCGGTTTTGGCTATTGCACCGGCTGAGCTTTTACAACACTACACCATGTCTGTTGTCCCACCTCATGTTTCCCAGCTGTTAAAGACTCCAAGTGACTTAATGTAGCAAGAAATATGTACAGTGATATGTCCTGATTCTATCTTGTCTCGCCTTCAGCCTTTTTTGTGACCCCATTCGTGGGAAGCATATTTCCTAGTTTTGAACTACTCCAAAACACTAAAAGAGACCGTGTTTGTGATCAATTCTTATTTTTTTCTAGAATCTTATTCTGTGTTTGATATTTTTGTGCACAATTTGGTGTAGATGTTTTCTACTTTTCTCTTTGTGATACGATCAATACCACCTTCTCAGTCGCTGTGATAATCACGAGAACGAAATTGGACCGACTCAGCCGTTGTAGCAGCCATCACTGCCTTTCATTTCTTGTCTTTTCAATGGTACTTTCTTGACGTGATTCAAATTATATGTGGGCCTTAATTTTTGTGTTCAGTGTTTTAGCAATTATATTCTATTTCAACAAATAATCATTCAAGTAAATACTCGAGAGGCAGTATAGACGACATGTACATCGACAGGCTACATACAAGTTGAGCATATTACGGATCCTGTAGATGGTGATAGTTCTTCATGATATAGCCCACTTGTCTTCCGAAAAGTGAATCTTGTCAATTAATGATGCGGACTTTAGACGTCTATATAGCCTAGTCAACCGCCTAACAGACATGATTTGCATCCTCAGTTTACATGTTCTATGCTATTTCTAAGCACACAGTTGGCTCTTGAAATCCTATCGAGCATTTACTCATTTGTAAAATACTGCAATTGTTCTTTTTTTTATCATTTCAATTTCATCCCAAATTCTTCAGAAATTTGTCAAATGTAAAGAACATAGATCTACTGAGCACGATTTTCTACAAGTCAGGATTCCGGTATTCTTCTCATCTCTCCTACTGTTAGTTTCTTGTACAATTTCGTGTTGACTGTGTACATCCTCCGACGTATCACCTTCACTCCTCTCGAATGCATTTCACTCAACTGAGAAATTCAATTTCAGGTTTTTGGATCTGCCATTCAGGCAAATACCTCGATGCCAAAACTTCTTGTACCCGCAGATAATCAAGGAGTTGGGCACTCATGCCAACACTACACTAGTTTAGCCGAATTCTAGGATTCATGGAAAAATTTCACACCTATATATTTTTCGGTGGCAAATTCTCGAAAGTTACGATAACCGATGAAAATCAGTCGAAAATCACTTAACTGTAATTCTAGACACCACCTCTACGGTAGTTGTGGTGATAAGTGCATGAAGCTGCTTGTCTATTAACAATTAGAAGGTAATTTTTTACAAATTTGATGCAATCTTGGACGGAAAATAAGTGAAGCCACCCTGTCATTCGTCCATGTTTGAACGGGATGAGATGGCCTACTAAAATTGCCCAGTTGGTAATATATTTGCATGATGTACTCCCAGATTATTTAGAACTGATTATCTTTTCAATTGCTATTTCACTGCATTAAGACATCTCAGATGCCTGCCATATGAGTAGGCCTAAGTAGCAGCTCTTACTCTAGTAAGATAACTGTACCCAGGGTGGCGGCCGAGTGCGGGAATTTTGTTGCGTCCCGGGAATCGCCCTTAAATTTTAGTGAAATAGCCAATTAGGTGGCTCTTAAGTAGCCCGGCAATGCCATTTTGTGATTACTTACCACTAAGTTCAATTAGCAGAATTTCTTCGATTTCAAGTTATTAATATGGCTGTTTTTAAGCCGACTATTTCTATTAAATTAAAGTGCATCAGAGTTTTCGTTGGAATTTCGAATGAAAGTCAGTGACTAAGCTAAGTCATGAGTTCGAAGTCATACAGTAAATCATGACAAGAAGGCCACCTAATCAATGGGGCAATTATGGAACCATCCGGAGCTTCTTCCAGCGGTAAAGATTTTGCTCTCTGATGCGGTCCCGACAATACCAGAAACGCGGGGAATATATCAATAGCTGGCGTCGTTCTAAGTAACTAATCAAGCACATTTTGCTAGCTCATACCATATGCACAAAAAAGGCCCAGCCATTAAATACCTGGATACATGTGTTTAACGGCGATATACACACATGTGTTTCTTAACAAAGTGCACCGAAATACTAATCGACGGTCAAATAAAATCTTTCAAGAGTACTGAATTAGTTGAAGGCCTATTAAAAATTTGATGACATTACCGGTACTATGCCTATTGTTTTGAAAGTAATCAGAGCCATAAAAGTTCTTTGATTAAACTTAAGTAGGCCTACACATTTAATCGCACATTCAGCTGCTTAGCTACTTTTTGAAACAAGCACAGTTAATCAGGTCCTTATTCAGTGGCTAGCCATGAACTACTTATGAGATCTGCATTACAGTGATAGAAAGATTAATTTTTTGTACTCGCTAATGATCAAAAAGCAATTCATTTTCATCAACTGATGAATTTTATTTTTATATTTTTTTCCATACAATTTTTACCTATAGTCTATTTGAACCGCCATCGCTATCAGTTGAATCAAGAAAGATGAAGACCTTGATTCTCCAGCATTATATCTGACTTTGCTGGAAACATCAGACACAAATTTTATGACAGACGGTTGCCATGTGTCCTTTGTTTCTGCGCAAACTGATACAAAAAGGATGATAAGTTCAGACGTTTACGATTGTTGTTGTTTTATCCGGCTCCGTCCAGTGGATAGGAGGCTTCGTATGAAAACAATACAAAGCGACAGACCTAGTAAGCAAATATATGCCCACTGCTGGTGAGGATATGGGCACTCCGATACCACCGGAGTGCTGCCATGGCAAGGGTGAACAGCATTGACCGGGGTAGTTACCCGAGTAAAAAAATTATGTTTTGCTTGCTAAGCGTCATGGTACGCGCGCGGTAAACTTAGTAGGCGACATATTAACACGCAAAACCACGATATGCCTGCTAGGCACATATCAAGCACCTACTAAATTCATTAAGCAAAGCATGATTACCACATGCCTAGTAGGTCCATATCAAGCGCCTACTAAATTGGTTAGGCAAAGTTTGCTAGGGCATGATTACCATATGCCTACTAGGCACATATCAAGCACCTACTAAATTGGCTAAGCAAGCAATATTTTTTTCTGTTTTTATCAAGCGTCATCAGCTTGAAGGGCTTCTCACGGCGTTAAATGATCAGAATAAAGCGGCATAATAATTTTGAATGGCTAATAAGCTCTTGCTGCTTTGCTTGATTCGTTTGGAATGAGGCAGATTAGTAAATATACAAAGCCAATCTGGGCCATTGTCATAAAAATGTTAAATGCTTCATTACTTATCCCAGTCAACTAAATATTTTCGTCACACGGAACTTGGGTGTATTTTACTATACACCAGATCAATGCATATTAAACGCGAGAATAGTTGATAGCCCACAATTACAGTTGTGTTGCTGTAAAAGGCCTGCACCAAGTATAGACACACGTGATAGCGTAGGGAAAGTGATGTTTAAATGGCCAGTTGATGCATGTGTTTCATCAAAATAATTTTAGAACTATTTAAAGCTCTGGTATAAACATTAAAATGATCATGCGTAGAGCTTAGTATTCGGAATGATATTACACTTGTGAAAGCAGCTTATCGAAGGCTTATAGTCCATGTAGTACCTATGATTTTTCTCGTACTGTAGAAATTACATGTAGTTATGTACTTTCTTGATTGACAATCGACTATCATGGCAGTTGTCAATTTAGGTATCAATACAAGAAGTCAAGATCCATCCCTCTTCAGTCCGGGTTTCATTGTATTTCATAATTTCACCAACAATGTTATTGTTAAACCATCGACTGAGTTTTCTGAAGTCCGGCATATGCGTACAATATAGGAGGATAGGAGGTGAGTGAGTCAGCAGTCGTGACGGAGAAGTCTATTCATGCAAAGTTGCTATGCTACCATGGATCGATCAACGACGTCTGCTCTTATTGCAGTCTTGGCCAAACGTATTAATGCGCCACGCTTTAAGCTGACAGCACTTGGGTGTCGAGTCGAAACTCGGAATTCGGCATTAGCACAGTGTGAAACAAAGTCATTTTCTGACGGACTGTTTCGGTTAATATTCGCTTTGCAGTTACTCAATGACTTTTCAACGGAAAGCCAATGCGAACTTTATTTACAATTGCTGTCTTCAAGTTTCACCTGACTTTGTAGCGTCGTGAAGGATTGCATTTCCGTCGAACAAGTGAGGAAGAGATCATATCCTATAAATCCTGTCAAACAAGATGCGGAATCGAACCTTCTTTATCACGTGCGCGGAAAGGGGACGGTTATCAAGATCGAATGCTCTTTTACATGACAAGATTCCAGACCAAGGTGAGAAAATATAATCAATCTCAATCATTTTATGTAATAAAAATAATACGATAAGTGAAAATGTAGGATTCAAAAATTTAGGAAAATTACATGTATGTCAGCTTCCTATGTTTTGAAAGTTGCTGATAACCTGTTAAATTTAATCAAAAGCTCGAAAACTTGAAGTGCTATTAGTTAAGTGATCGTGTGACTTATTCATCTGTTTACTGACATTCATTTAGATTTGCTAAGTCTTATCCCTATTAAGAAATAGCAGCATTATGTTTGAACTGTATGCTGTCTCTGCAGGCCAGATATTAAGCGCACGATGAGGTCAATAAAGTCATTCCCCGACAACTCGTGAAGCGATGATGACCAGGCCAGATCCTTTACACTAACATTTTTTCAACTAAAAAAGGTTGTGACAAGGCAGTGGTCACGTGAAGATTTTAAATGGCAGTAGTGGATGAGAAGAAGAGGGAGATCGAGAAGGAACAATGTACACACGAGCAACAATAATGCGTCGAATAGACGAAGTCAAATGAAGCGGTTGACATCGCTGCGCTTCACGTTATCGTCTATAATGCAAAAAGTACTTGTCCGATCTGCATAAAGTTTTGATGTAGGTAGTAAATATGCTTAAGTAGGCCTACGTCTACCCGAAGCTTGGTGACGATTGATATATATTTGCAGATTTTAGACGAATTCGAAAACCTGGGGATAATCGAGTTTCCGCACTCTTCAGATAGTGAATAACAATTTTGTGGATTAACATCTTTCAAACAGCAATTATCGAACAAATATGTAAATGTGGTAAAATGTCTCATGATCAAATTGAAAAATGACAATATGAAAAAAGCACTAAAAATTTCGCAAAATCTAGATCTTTTTAAATATCATTTCCTCAAATTATATCGTGGTAAAGTATCAAGTTTCAAAGTCTTTTGAAATTATTTTGAAGAATACTCGAGAGCTCAATATGTTGATGCTTAATCCACCTTTTATTCCTTACCTGATATCATTCTTATAATTGATGATTTATATCAAGAATAACTAATTATGAAGTAAGCGCTGAATAGAATGGTGATTTAGGTTTGACCGATCTAGAAGCTAATCATATTAAGTATAGACATATCAACTGCAGAATGACAAGACCATTCGAGTTCATTGCTGACACTCCAACAGCATAGTTACCGAAATGAGGTGAAGTGTGCCCGTTTCAAATGCCAACAATCATATCCTGCAATTACATTATGCTTCCCTTTGGCAGGGAGTCTTCTGAGCATAGGATTCGCTAATTCTTTCAGTCATAGTTAAACTTGAGATCATTTTTTTCATTTCCTTCAGAAAATTATTTGTTATGTAATAACGTCTGTACATGCACATCTGTATGTCGCATGTTTAATTTCAATTTTACAAAATTTCTTGCTCTGTATTTTCCTTAAGACAGTAGGACATTATGCATTCTCTTGAAATAGTGTATGTGAGCTTATAACTTAGGCTGTGCGCAGTGAAGCCATCTAGATAAATGTGTAAATGCGATTATGGCATTAAACGCTCGGTACCTTAGTTTTGCTCCCGCAATTGGCGCAGTATGTTGCTGATGCGCCATGAGAGATAAGCTACCAACGGAACTCAACGAACTCCTCGATCCTCTCTCACTAATGAATATTTGGAGATTATAATTTGTTAGTGATATTTGTTCGACAAAATTTTATCAGATCTTGAAAAACTGCAGATAAAACTCTTATAACTATAAGAGAGGTGCCGACATCAATCATTCAATCAACTTTCAATCATTCTTGACTTTTTGTACAAACAACGTTCAGTAGCCCTTAATTTCTTATGCCACCGGATTTTACAATAAGTCCCCCCCCAAATAACAAGCTTCAGGATTTTCGCTTCCGGTAGCTTGCCGCGGAGTAAGCTTTAGGGAGGTATTCATTTGAGTGCGCTTGATCAATCTTTGCTTCACGCTGCTACGTCAGGACAATTGACACTTCTTCTCTGTTCTTCTTCTCAACCATGAGCCAACATGAACATTAATTTCGAGGGAAAATAGAAATCCTTTCACTTGAAGAGCATTATCAGCATAATTTCATCTTAAATGAACTCCAACATTTGAAGCAATGCAACTGATTGGCATCATCTTCGGGATGGACTGAGAGTTTCAGGAGCTTATCATCTTTATAAACCATCGACCAAATCAGATCAGAAATAACTTTTTAGCATGACAAAATTGAGTTTGATACGATGAAAAAATCAGTTTCAAAGCGTCGAACCACGCATGTTCTCTTCTGTGATTAAGCATCACCGGGATGGAACAGGCCGCGGGCACGGCCTTCCGATTAATTTTAATGGGCCTATGTTGACCATTAACTATGCATTCCCTCTAGAGGAAATCGTTTAGTCAATCAAAAGGAAAACAGCATTATAGGAGCATGTATAGTTAGTGTAACATATTTAAAGATGCCTACCTAAACGTGCTCTATCATAAATGTTGTGAACTGATTCTTAAATAGTAAAAAATACTAACTTTTGCATGTAATTACACATAGCTTGTCCCCAATAAAATTGTCAGAATCCTATATTCTAGCCTAAATGAATTTTTATAGCAGCAAATCAAAAATCAAGCTCCACCATTCTGATAAGGTCCACATTGTTTCTATCGACTTTTAAAAGCGCGGGACGCCGAAGGGCGTCAACTTCTGCATAATTTTAGCGCCAGTAGAATTCGACCTCAAAAGAAAGGGATCTTGATTTTTTTCTGTGCTGCTATAATGACTATGATCTCCTGCCGTTTGGTCAACTGTGTGAATTTTGTAAGAATTATGTATTCCTTAGCCTATCTATCCAATGATTATTTCATATCTCGATTAACTGGAAAAAATCTCGAGGAATCAAAATGAATGATTGGATTTCAATGCAAACACATGTACGAGTAATGATAGTAGCGCCTACCACTGGCGGCTCCAGGATTTTTGCACAGTCCATGCGCATCCAAGATGGCTGCCAAAATGACAATGTTATAACACATGTATATGCATGTGTATAGTCGATATTACTACTTTTATGTAACTATTCAATTATGTACGGTAATCAAAAATACATTTGATGTATAGTTTACATTCATTATATTTAAATATGAATTTACATATTTAAACAACAATAACTAGACAAATATAATGACTGTAAACAGTGAGTTTATGAAACAGTTTCAATATAACTTGGATAAAAGTGAAACTGGATGACTCGACAGTGAGTAATACAGACAGCACGAACAATGGTCACGCGCTCCACTCTCTCTGATCGTGGCCTTGAACTCCACAATAACATTATGAGGACAGCTCGACGGCGCACACGAGCGAGAAACAAGGCCAAACAGAAGACAAACAGTTGTTGACAAACAGTTTTTAAATAATAACTAATAGTTTACACAATATTAGGATATTTGAGCAGGGGAAGTGGGGGCAGGGGAATTAAACCAGAAGCTGCATGCGCATATATGTATAATACCCTAATACATGTATATATTTTTCGTTTGAGCTACGGTCCATGCGGCCGCATTAACCGCATGGTAGCTTGCGCCGCGCGTGGCGCCTACTGCCTGCATGTGCTCTTGACAGTCGATGCTAGAGCAGTGTCTGAAGTTAGCGGCATGCGATCAATTTTGATTGACATCGTACGTTGTCAACCCCTGCTGGCTTTGATTACTCCGGCCGGTTTCAGCCCTAACTCATTTATATTATTTATATTGATAGAATTTTCACGCAATGGATTCCCAATTTAATGTGTATTTAACAAACTTTTGTAAAATGCCTTAAAAGTAGGTTTCGTTATAGATCGCAGATTTCCTTTGTTAAGACTGGCCCCTTTGGCAATGTTTTCCACGGTTTTTATGCAAGTATTTGAGCATTCCGAAATCTTGCTCCGGTGCAGAGTTGTGGGTACAATTTTTGTGCATGGTTTATATTTCTTAAAACTATATTTATCACTGTTCTAAACTTGCGGAAAAGCCCTAAGCATGCTAGTATGTTTAAATGAAAACAGAATATTTTGGAAATCGTAAAAACAACCACAGGTTAAAATTTTGGTTAAGTATCGTTTTTGGTAACAAATGTGCACATTCAGCATCTGCTTTTGCTGTCATCTTTTGTTATAAAAAGAAGTTGCAGAGGCCTGTTCCTCACAGAAGGCCTATTATCATTTCAATGATTCTGATTTCTGTAGTAGCTTACTATAGAATTAGCTGATCACAAAGCTAATCATATTCATGATGTGGCCCACTACTAGAACCGCTTTTAACACCTTTGAGGTGGATGATTCGCATGCAACATGAAAAACTTGCAAGTCATGGCATACATGCATACATGTACATTTGAAAAATTTCTCTTCTTTGTCCATGACTCGGTCTCCTACGAAATTTGTTTCATGACTAGCTAGCAATTTTTCTACTTAAAGCACATGTACATGTACATGTATGTTCTCTGCCAGAACTACATGTGCATATATTAGTTTTGCAATTTCCAATTCATACAAGCAGTGGCAGTAGCAACGCTCGCATCACCTTGGCCTCCAGACAAAAAAGTGTGAACTGAAGTATAGGGCGCACAGATCTCTCCAAATGTGCACCTATAGCACAATGCAACTAATATTTAAGACTCACAGTTTACGAGCAATCAAGAAGGTCAATCGTTTTGCAAACTTCAATTTTCAGCAATACACTTTGTCATATCTTAATAGTTGTTTCCTGTAACGTAAGTGATGCAATTGCCATTCATATCTTGACATCCACTCCACTTTCTGTTACGTTTTTATTAATTCACATGTTTTCCTGACTACAAGTTTTCAACTGCACATTTGAATTTAGAACTGCCGAAATTGTGTCCAGTTGCACGTTAAAAAACCCTATAGCTAAACAACAGTGCATGAGAGTGACCATGATCTACCATGGACGTTACTTAGAGAACGATCTGCCGCGATGATTGGTGTGGTACATTCGAATATACTGTACAACAACAGTTTCTATTTCCTAAAACTGAGGATTCGCGTTGTTGTATTTCACTTGGAGAACGCATTAAGTGAATTACATGTGCTTGTATGTCGGCCATCCTTATTAGGTACTAGTCTCAAAAGGGTATTTCGGTCTATCTTTCAGTATTTGTACAAATCTCATGGTTCCTATTTCATCAAAGTATAGAGCCCTAATGATTGTTTAGGTGGAAGTTGCTTTGAAACCTTTGCATTTATCAAATTAGGAGATAATAAGAGACAAAAGGTCTGATCAACTCAAAACATAAATTCATTATGCTGAAATCACATTTTTTAACTTCATTTAAGTTAGATAAAAAAATACAAAAGATATCATGCGAACAGTTATGACTAAAAATACAATCCCAAGTTGCATCAGTAAAGAAAAATGCCTAATATAGTCATTTTGCTTTCTTTGACTAAGGATGATTTAAATAAACTAGAGCTATAATTGGAAATTTACAGCTCTAATAATCGTTTCATGGTATTATACTGAGTGAGTGACAACTGATTTGTCAATAAAGAACATTAACGCCCTTGATTCCCCGACCGCTTCCTATGGTAGGTTCTAATCATTGTATTTGACACACGTGCTGAAGTGACAGCAAGCAAGGTTGGACCTAGGGTTTTGGGTCGACCTTGGGTAAGTGATGCAAAACTTGGGTTTTCTATTAATGCTGAATATATACAGATCAAGTTACAAAAATTAATATTTTGATTTGAATCTTCTACAGGATAAGAGCATAAATTTCTGATATTTCATCAAATTTCCACTGGATTCACAGAATATTTCAAAAGTGAAATACTTGTGATTATTAGCTATTTCATTCTGGGCTTGACGATTACCGCGCATTGAAAGTTCATGGGCCTACATATTGTATCTAAGTTTACATGTCTTTTGCTGCATTTTTGCATATTGAATTTTTATATATTCCACATATTTTACATCTTTTGCAGTTATCTTCTCACCCTTAACTTTCTGCGATGGCCGACATTTATCCAAAAATTAAAATCATTCCGATTTCGCATTCTAAATATGTTTAACCATTCACTTACTGCGCAGCTATAATATTTATCAAGCCTGTTTATATTTCTGAATGATAAAATGAAAAACAATTGCTTTGCTATGAGTAATGTGTAACTCAATCATAACTAAATCCAAGATCTTCAATTAGTCAGTATATCAGTGTTGGTTAAATTAAAAGAAAACTTTATGACGTAATACATGTACTTAGGCGACTAATTACATTAATTATTGCAATAATAAATCGTTTCCCACTAATACCTCACTTCTCATGGGCCCAATAGGAATTTTGGCCTATAGAAGAATCTTTATGTCAGCACAAAATACAAAGAATGCACTTCGTCTACTTGATTTCATTCATTTATTTAAACTTGGATTTTGGGTTTTGACCCCAAGTTTCTGCCCAACCTTGCAGCAAGCGGCGAGGGTGAGAGTTGTCATCTCAAAGTTCGAGAGATGAGATTTTCGTCTCTAAACTGCAGAGGGAGGGTTTAACGCTTGCTGAGTTTGAGTGTAGCCTATTTTTTAATAATTACTAATTCTTCAATTGTCTGCTTTATAATACGTTAGTTGAGGTTCCCAAATTTGGTGTACCTGTGCAAAAAATGAAGCTTTATCGTGTAGTAACCCTATGTTGATGTTGCTTATCTCAATTTTAGATGCGGATATCCCCATGTTCGGCTCGAGGCTCATGCGACTGATCTTCACAAGACGATATTTCTTATCGAAAAGCCGCTACGTTTGGGAGGAGATTCTCATCGACAACCAAGTGCTGACAAAACAATGTTCAGTGTTAAAGGTATGTGGCCTCTGCCTTCTATAAGGAGACTTCCACTATCAGTGCCTCTCGATGTGCACTTGCGGACTGCTAAAAAATTGTTGCAAACATTGTTCGATAAGAAGCTTTTAACCGTTGACATGGTCTCTTCACTGTATCATCTGTCAAAGTTCACCACTATTTTTTGAAGGCGGCCCAGAAGTGTATTCCAATATATTTATGAAAAACGTAAGAGCATAATCTTTTGCAGTACCCTACCTTCTCTCCTTTGTCTTTACATATCCAAATTTTATTCAAACAAATATATCGAGGCAGACACCATCTTCCTATATTTGTGTCGTGCCGTCGATATTTTGCTTTCATGTGAGATGATAGACATTATTGTAATTATTAATATTGAAAATTGTTATATATTTTTCAAAAACTTTTGATCAGAATTTTGATGAAGTTGTGAAAATATGTTCTCTACATGCGTTGAGTCATTTGTTAGACCAGACGAAAACCTTGCTAGACTGTCCACGATGACGGCGAAACTGCTATAAGTAATGCAGCTTGGGGTCCTTTAAAAGACTTTGGAACTGCTTTCTTAAACTTAAGGAAGTATTTCACTGAAGAGACTTAGAGGGCTAGACATTTTTTATCCAAATTTGAGGAAAGTCTATGCATTCGACTTCTAATTTTTATTCTTTAGCGAGGCCTTTCAATCACTAGGAGGCTAAGATAGCCGAAGACAGCTTCTTGCAGTGACTAATCGAAAGGCCTCGCAAAAACAATGTAAATTGGAAGTCGACAACACCTCTCGCTTTCGGGCTTTCCTCAAATTAAGGAAGTATGTTTCTCTTACGTTTTATATGAATGTTTACTTTTATCTAGTTATTTATTTTAGCGCATCGTAGAATTGGAACAACTGCATGCATGCTCTTATCTGATGTGAATAATTTTTTTCCACTATCCATTTGTATCTTGTGCATGAGTCCTAGCTGTTCCTATGTTAATACATGAAAAGTTTCATTATTAATTGTTTTGTAAATTTCTTCGAAGCAACTGCGGGAAGCGCACTGATCTCATGATGTTGTCATATTTAACACAAAGCTTGCTGGGTCTAACAGTCCCACTCTAAGCAATTAATATTAAACTTCGCAGTTTATTTATAGTGTTTATGTTAGGCAGAACATTGACAGCCTACGCAGCACCATACTAGGCAATTATCATAAAACTTGGCAGTTTATCTATGGTGCTTACTAGGCAGAACATTGGTTGCCTACGCAGCACCACACTAGGCAATTATTATAAAACTTGGCAGTTTATGTATGGTGCTTACTAAGCAAAACATGGATAGCCTACGCAGCGCCATACTAGGCAGTTATTATAAAACTTGGCAGTTTATGTATGGTGCTTACTAAACTACCTATTAAGCATAGCATATTTTTTTTACTCGGGTAGCATCCCCGATGGTCCGCCCCAACCCTCACCGTCGAAGAGGGGCGGCGGCCATCGCTGAGGCGACTTTGGAAAGGGAGAAGTCATAATATGCCACAGGGGATGAAGCTCTGAAAGCTTTGATGCATACATGATAGCAACATGAGATTCGGTTGTCAGGATCCCCCCGCAATATCAACTTAGTATAGCCACCGATGAAGGGCAATGAGAAAAAAGTTATCAGACTGCCAACACCAGAGCTGCAGTGGTAAAAGGTCCCTTTGATTCGCCCAGGGCTGCCACTCTTCCGGTTTTAACCGGAATTCTGGCTTTTTTTAAACTCAACTAAGTAGTGGGAAAATGTTCTACCAAGGAACAGAAATTTGCTTAGAGCAGCATTGTAGGGGCCTTCTTGAGATCGCTATGAAGTCCTTTTAGATTGTGAAGGGCCCTTTTGACATCGTGTAGGGGCCCTCTTGAGATCGTTATGAGGCCCTTTTAAGATTGTGAAGGGGCCCTTTCAGATTGTGAAGGCCCCTTATGACATCGTGAGAGGTCCTTTTAAGATTGTGAAGGGCCCTTTTGAGATTGTGAGGGGGCCCTTTTGAAATTGTGAAGGGCCCTTTTGAGAGCGAGAGGGGCCCTCTTGAGATCGTCAGGGTTTCTTTTAGATTGTGAAGGTGACCTTTTGACAACGTGATGGGCCCTTTTGATATTGTGTGGGGACCCTTTTAGATTGTGAAGGAGCCTATTCAGCTCGTGAAGGGGCCCTTCAATTTTAAACAATCATGAATTTCAAAGCAGGTACTTTCGAAAAATCCGCGTGACAGTTGATCAGAAGATCCTTCTACAATTGCAAGTCACTGATTCCTTCGTCAATCATGATGAAACAGGACTCAACGCAAGTAATCAGGATTCCGCATTAAGAAATAATTTTAGGTGGGAATGCTTGACGAAAAATTTGTACTACGTTCGCGAGCTTGGACGGCGAGTGAGAGACCGCTATTCACTTCCACCAGTGTCCCTAAAGATTCTCTCTGAAAGACTGACAGAGCAGTGGCTTCTCCTTGAAACATCCTTCATTCAGAAACTTTGTGAATCCATGCCATCTCGGATTACTAAATGTATTGGAGCTAGAGGGGGGCACACGCGCTATTAAAGTTGAATCTGCTACATGCGTTGTTTTTCTGTGCTAGCGACTTGGTGGAGATTGTGACTAAATTATCAAGGTATCATACATACATGTATATATGCCAGTCAAAAAGAAAGAAGTTAAAGAAGTAAATGTTTCAAAAATTTTGTCAATGAGTATATGTCCAATATCTGTTTTTACATTTTGACTGAACGGCGGGTTGAACCAGATGATATTTCGGCGCCTTTGTTTCTTATTTTCTGCTTTCTTGAACTTCAAATTATGTCTGTATCCACACTTTTCGAGCGCGCTTTGATAATGTGGCTTTACCTTTTCAAATTCAGCTGCATCGCTTGAGAGTGAAGATAATCTTTTTTCCACCATTGTTGGTATTTGTTTAATTATTTCTGGCGGGTGGTTTGATTTGAGTTGACATATAAAGGTATATTATTTGGCTTCATGTACGGTCTGTATTTACCAGTTTTTTTTTAGATGAACATCTAGAAAATCAGTAGACGTTAAGTTACTTTCGACCGTTACTCGTATTTTCAAATTTTGCTCTTGGAAGATCTTTATTATATCCTTTCTTGCTTTGTCAGTTTCGGGTCCGGTTACATTTTTTTTTCTAAACTGCGAGGCCATCGTCTCTAAACAATCCGATATCTTTTCCAAATCTTGCTGCTAATTTACTCAACAGGAACAACCCACCTAACTCGCAAACTTCTGCGCCATCGTAGCTGCCTTGGGTAACATCAAACAACCCGTTTTCTCCTTTTTTCTGCCACATTTCGTTCTTTGTGTATAGCAATGATTTTCTGGAATGTAATATTGTGTCAATGTCTTGTTGCTTGAATGTTGAGAAATTTTCAGCGAATTTGATGCTGTCGATCAATAATGTTTCTGTAATAGAAGGATAAAAATCCACAATATCAAATTTCATAAATTTTGATGAGTCTTTTGTAGTTATATTCTCGAACCACTCAATCCCGGATGAAGTTTGCTTCCACTGCATAACATTTACACTTTCTCTCACAATTGCGTTGTGTTGATCCAGTATCGTTGAGGACGAGGGAGACTCTTCATCGCCGCTGTCGATCATGTCACTTTTCTCTGATTCATTCCCATGGATAACAGTACTGCCAAATAAATTTCGAACAGCTTCTGCAGCGTACTCCGACGTTGACGAAACGGAAAAAATCAGTGTTTTACATTACATGTATAGGCCTGCGCCTATGTTTGATTCATACATGTACAATTACAATATGTTCTACATATAATCATACATAAACCTTTAATATACCAGTTTCATGATTGATTACACACTTTTACTTATGATATTCACATTCTATTAGTATCATAGGAGATGGAATGATTACCACAAAATTACTAGCCGTATCATTGAAAACGAGACGTCGGTGCCGGAAGTTGCCATATGGCAACAACCCTAATTTTACAGAGTGCTATCAAAGAACAAGATACGCATTTTAGACTCTAAACAATAGCTAAGGTATCGATACATATCATACATCCTCAATTATTCTCATAAAACTATATTAGGTATCTAAAAAGCAGCTTTGAATCTTACCTTGTCATTTTTGCTGGACGTCATGAGCAGTCTCCGTGCAATCGCAAAACAAAGCCAAATGACTGTTTGATGAAACACCGAACGTTAGCGTGATGTTGATTCCCCAAATTTCTTCAAACGACAACTCTTATTGTGCTTGGTGGTCGATAAATCTCTCCTTTTGATTGGCTAAGACGCATCGGTTGCCATATGGCAACCACAGGAACGAATGGGTTAAAGAACAAGATCCCAAACTTAATCAGAGGGATAAAGGATTAACGCGTCATCTGAATGTCATCTAATGCTATGATCTCTATCTTTCATATCATTGAATCTACATTTACTTTAGATTTCTTGATGTATATGTACATATTTTTTACTCCTATTTCTAAGGTTGTTGTTTTCAAACATTTTGTACCTAGTACCTATACCTACCTAATTCAAGTACCTAGACTTGAACAACTTTTTGTAATTTACAATTGCTTGAAAATGGACCAAGTAAGGTCTGAAACGTCACCTAATACATCAAAATTCTTTGCGATAAAATGGTATTCATTTATCGTCATTACAAAGTTATCAAAAGAAGAAAAAGATCAATTCAGAAAAACAGAAAAAGTATACCACAAATCAATTAAGATTCAACATGATATAATATTCAATGAAACATGTAAAAAGGATGACATACTGCCAAGTTATACGAAATTAAAGCTACACAAAAAAGAACTACAAGATAAAAAGATAACAGAGAAATTCAGAAGTAAACTGATAGTGTATGAAATAAATAACAACAAATCAAATTTAACAGCAATGCAAAAAGAACTGGCTAAAAACATGTGCAGATTACGAGCAGTGATCAGTTCAGATTTTGTTTTTCTAAGTTTGATGTTTTTCATGCTTAGAATTGCTAATTCAGTCTCTGATACTATACAGCTGAAACACTTTAAAAAGCTAAAGAATTTATACGGTGCAGAAGTGTTGCTACCGTCGGAAGAAGATCGAGTCCTCAATCTTTCCCGGTATATTTTGAATTCTGATGAATATTCCTTACTACAAAAAGGTATGGAGTTTAATTTGAAACCATCGTACAATGAATTACAGAAGAAATTGGAAGTAGAAAAACTCTATTCGTCGCTAAAAAGAGCAGACTTTCAAAATGAGATAAAAATCACAAATCAAGATAAATTAAAGGCAGATTTAAAGAGTTTCGCTTATACGAAGACAGAAGATAGGAGCAATAATCCACTTACAAAACCTGAACAATCAGCTCTGAAGAATCTCAAAAGAAATAAGAAATACAGATATTGTGATCAAGAAAGCAGATAAAGGTGGAAAAACTGTCATAATAGACCGTTCATTATGATGAACAGATTGGTAAAATAATTGAAGACGAGACGAAATTTTCTACATTGCGCAAAGATCCAACTGAGTCCTTAAAGAAGGAACTTAATGGAATAATTAATTATATGGGAGTCGTACTTTTCGTCGACAGGTTCATATCGTCGACACTATGAACGTTCATTTCGTCGACACGTTCATTTCGTCGACAAGTTCATTTCGTCGACAAGTTCATTTCATAGACATTTCTATGCTTTCATATAATTTATAATTAATGGATAAATTAGATTTAACTTGTGTATTTGTTTATTAATCTTCTATATTACATTAATGGATAAATTAGATATAACTTGCGCATTTCTTTATTAATCTTCTATATTACATTAATGGATAAATTAGATATAACTTGCGCATTTCTTTATTAATCTTTTATATTACATTAATGGATAAATTAGATATAACTTGCACATTTCTTAATTAATCTTCTATATTGCATGCAAATATCACGAAAATTCTTCAAACTTCGAAATTTTTTGCAAATCATTGATGATAATTTTGATGTTTTCTTCATGACTATTATTTTAGCTAGATTAAGTTTAATTATTCAAATTATGTAAATTACTGTTTTACTTGTCTTATTCGAACTCTCGTAATGAATTTATCAATAAATGATTTAGTGTGAATTATATTGATATCATCGAAATCTTTAGATGTTTGTATTTAGTTTTCATTTGTCTGAAAGAAAAATGCAACTATGTGAGACAACTTTGAATATTTTATTCTCAATATTCATGAAAATTCAGTTTCTTACTAAACATGTTAATGTTCTTTCAGAAATATTCTTTAAACTTCGAAATTGTAAATTGTACGCATCAAAGAAAATATAAAAAACTGTAAAAGCAGTTCATGCCATCACAATATTCATTGACACTGCTTGCAAGTAATCCATCACGGGCATTTCTCCATCTGAATATAGTTTGTGGAGGTTCAATAATGCTTTTTCATGTTCGTGTCGCTTTCTTGACTTTTTCGCCGGAATTGCTCCTTGCTTCATAAAAGTTTTAATAGCATGCTCCATTTTTGTTTGATTCGAAGAAAGTAAGTTTGCCAATTCATATAAGCCTAAATGGCTACGTCCCCCGATTATGTTGATTATGTGATGGTGACTTTCGATAGCATTGTTCGTGCGATCCAAACCTTCTCGTAGACACTCAAACACATTCCATTGGTCAATCTTAAACTTTGGATTTCTCCGGACTTCTTTTGAGCCGCTAAAACGTATACATGTAAGCTGCCCACGCACAAAAGTTTTGTCAAAATAATCAGTTAGTTTTTGCTCATTTACAAGGTTGCTGATTTCTTTGAAGGCATCAACTATGTCACTTTCTTTTAGGAAAGAAATGGATACCATCATTTTGACACTGTCTTTGAAGGAAATGTCATCTTTGTATCTTTTGTACAGGCCGAACTTTTTTACTTTCCTGTCAACGGCTTGAGCTAAATGGAATAAGCAGAATTTGACTCTTCCATCAGGAAAATAGGACAAAAACGCATTGACTGATGCCAGCTCAAAGTCGACATGCAACCATACATTTTCTGTGGTAGGTATTCCTAATTGACAAGTTTGATCTAAAATATTCGACCATAATTTCTTGTAATCGTTCTCAGATTTACCTGACATCAACACATAAATGAAGGGGAACCATTTCCCGTATCTCTTTCCCAACACAGTCACGAGTTGATAGAAGAGATATGGAACGATTTCATACGTTGCATCCATACTCCATTCTTTGCAACCCATCAACCGCTTTAAGTTCATTTCTGTCCCCAGAATGATAAGTCTTTCGTCATCTTTAGTATCAACTAAACAGAACTTTTCTTCTGCAACTGTCATTAAGTCATCTAGTTGCACGTTTTCCAACGTGTCTGGCTCGACGAGCTTGTGCTTTCGCCGCTCTCTGCGTGAAGTTTGCAAAGCAGTTGTGGTTGATGGTAAAACTTCTTCGGTCTTTCTTTTGCCGTATACTCTGTGCACGATCTGACATGGTTTAGCAAACCTCTGCTCAGTTGTCATTTGTTTGATGTCATTCATCAGTTTTATTCCCTCAACATTTGGTTTATCATGTAGATGCACATTTGATGTTGGTACTGTAATTAGCTGTGATGTGACGTTATTCATTGTTATTCTTGCCTTACACTTTCTCTCAGTGGCATCTGAGCATTTCCAATACGTTTTATCGTTTCTTGTTCTATCTACTATATAACTAAATTCTTCAAAAATTAATAGTGGCTTATCTTTCGTTGTTTTTGTTAATTGGAAGTTCATTGCGACGAGGTTCCTATTGCAATGACTGCCACCGAAATAGATACTAGCAATGCGAATTCAAGTTTGAATTCTAAATGTGTCGATACGTGTCTAAACGTGTCGACGAAAACGACTAGATCCGAACGTTTTCCTCAAAAATGGTTGTCGACGAAATGAACGTGTCGCGTGTCGACGAAAACGACTAGATCCGATTATATATATATATATATATATATATATATATATATATATATGGATCTAGTCGTTTTCGTCGACACGTTCATTTCGTCGACAACCATTTTTGAGGAAAACGTTCATATCGTCGACAGGTTCATATCGTCGACAGATTCATTTCGTCGACAATTGCAGCAGTGTACGATAATTTCAGAAATCTCTCAATTATTTTTTATATTGGACTTCTATGCGGAGCTCTATCACTCTTGATAGCTATATAGTCCATAGAAGTAGATTATAGTAGACTTTCTATGGTTTTGTTATTTTCTAAGATATAGAAATATCATTTTATGGAAGACTATGCATCTTCATTTTTCGCATCTATGGTTTCTACTCAATCTATATATCTAATTTATCCATTAATGTAATATAGAAGATTAATAAAGAAATGCGCAAGTTATATCTAATTTATCCATTAATGTAATATAGAAGATTAATAAAGAAATGCGCAAGTTATATCTAATTTATCCATTAATGTAATATAGAAGATTAATAAACAAATACACAAGTTAAATCTAATTTATCCATTAATTATAAATTATATGAAAGCATAGAAATGTCTATGAAATGAACTTGTCGACGAAATGAACTTGTCGACGAAATGAACGTGTCGACGAAATGAACGTTCATAGTGTCGACGATATGAACCTGTCGACGAAAAGTACGACTCTCATATATATATATATATATATATATATATATATATATATATTAATAAGCACAGCAACCAAAGAGTCGTCTAACTGAACTATGTATTATTATTGAGGTAGCAACACTCGTCATCCATTTTCGCGTTCTCTAATGCGGGAATTGCGTTCTACATTGGCTCTCGAAAAAATGAAAGGAACATAAAGATGTAAGATTACTGATCAGAGCTCTACATATTTCAATTCATATGGTGAAGATTTTTTGGTCACTACAAGAGTAATTAAGTACGTCAAGCTGAGCCTATACTTATAGATGCACCGTGAGAGTTCGCACAAATTGAATTGGTCGTAATGTTCTTCATGACGATAAATGCAAACCATAATCTCGATGTCCAAAAGGGATTGACAGCGAGTTGACGTCAACTAATTGAATATGAGAAGAGAGAAACAATAGATGGACGCAATCATGGAATAACGAAGTTTATAGCCTGGTTAATTCAGGTCACATACCAAAGTTTGGAAATGCTGTAGCTTTTCATTGCTCGCACAGAGTGATTAAATCCACATCGGAATCAAAGCATTTAAGAAAGCAACAACTGATGAAAATGTGCTTTTCAAGAATTCGAGGAATTCAAGAAATCTCGAGATAATTCTCGATAAGTTGAAGAAATCAGAAACTTTTTTCTATTCTCGGAAAAATCGAGAATTCACGAACTGCCTCGCGTCTCGATTTACTTTAACGGTAATGACTGAAAAAATTGAAGAAGTTTGAAAAAGAACTATTGAATAAAACTTTTATTTGAATAAAACTTACATATTCGCACTCCCTACATCGCAAGGATTCCGAAGATGCCAAGCATGAACATTTTTGATGAAATAGTGAGAATATTACATTTTTATCCAAAGCAGTCATGATTTTTTAACAACTTCACGATTTCATTGACTTTTCCTAGTTCACCGATTTTGTTGACCAGTATATCAAAAGAAAGCTCAGAAAATGCTCGTTCTCCCCTGCTTGATTCATTGTCATACTCGCATGTCACTATCATACTCAAATTGCGATTTGTGAATTTTCATATTTTGAGCACTGCTCAGCAAATACAATTATGGATGCAAATCTATCATAGTTCATTTTGAAGTTGAGAATGCAAGCTCTTGAATGACGTATGGCACGTTGATGTGCGACACGATTGGAAGATATGAGAATCGATTGAATTTCAGCGTTATTAAGGTTATCCGCTTTTTATGATCAGCTCTGTAGTTCCTGATTATGTGATGACTAGCATAAATGTAGCACCCTGGACTCCAACACACTATCTTCCCGATAGCAACTCGAGAACAATTCAGTTGAAAACTGAGCAGTTTCTCCATCCACAAGGCCAGGCCCGGCGGTGCAGAAGAAGTGTTGAGAAAGGCCGATGTGATCTGGCTGCGAGTTTAGCTTTCACTTGTAGTTATCACTTGTTTAGCTTTCTGAATGACTTGTGTCGAAGTCCTGATTGGGTGAGCTGAGGTTGGGTAGGCAGGGTGTTGACGTCCATTGCAACTTAATTTGTGTCATGTTTGTTCCATACAGCTACAGTCGTTACTCGCAAATATATGACGTGTCTTCGAGCTGATTGCAGATTGATTGTGATGAGAGAAGTGTACTGCTGCAGTCACAGAATTAAACAGGTCGCATATTTTTCTGTTTGACTAAAAAGGAAGCATTGGAACATGCACACTGTAAATCGCTCAATGCCAATCACATACGAACGATGCACACCAAAATATTTCTGTATTCTCTTGGTATATATTTGTATGCTTTTCGTATGCTACTACATACTAAAGCCATACCAGCACAATGTTGAAAGAAAGCATAAATCATGTCCAAAGTATGATGATTTAAGGCCGTTTGTCAATAAAGATCACACTAATGTTACTACTGTTTTGTAAGTAGTGAGATGATGACTGTAGTCAATATTCAACCATCAACAGTAGTATGTAAATCTACACCACTGGACCGCGCAAGATGGCCGCCGTCGCTGACGTCCCCCCCTCCTGTCAGACGAGTTGGTCGTGGTCCGCCACCGTGTTGCTTCGAGTCTGACGTCCACCCCCCCCCTCTGGCCCGACGACGTAGCGAGAGGTGGTTTGTGATGCGCTCTCCAGGTTGGCGTGGTGTGCCGGCCAGGTTGGGAGGGTGGAATGTCGGTGTCGGAGCTCACCTGAAAAAATCCTAAGTGTCAGAGTGACTTTGTATGGACAAAATTTTGAAAATTTTCCAAAGTGTCGCATTTCGACCTAGGACCATGACCAAAGTTTGTTTCATCAAATTTCACCGACCCCCCCCCCGGCACCGATCTTCCAATTTCGGTTCTAGTGATCCTAGAAAGTCGTGCAGTAGCTCGTTTGAAAGCTAAGAGTGAGACAAATTCACTGAAAGAATCGGCTTGTTCCTATCTGTCTTCGTTTAGATGTGAGACACCATTTAAGATTTTGGGACATTGGCAAAAAACGACAGAGTTAGAATTTGGGACGTTTTGGGCTGTAGCGCCAAAACGAAGGCTCGGATGGGTAAACGGAGGCCAGATTTGGAATCAGCTTGATGTTATTGTCCAATGAGGATCATCATCCAATGAGAATCAAGCATTTCTTTATAAATAGCGAGCCTTCCACAGTGAGAATCATTCCATCGTTGAATCATACGAGTGACGGACGCACATTTTCTCTCTCTCTCTATTCTATCATCCAACTAAAATGGTAAGTCGCTACTTCCCTCCCTCTCATCCCTTGAACGTAAACTTAATACAATCTTTTTCATTTTCAGGCATCTACTCCATCTGCTGCACTAGTAGGGCAAAATGGCGGTCAAACGTTACAAGGTTCGCTACGATCAGATCATCTACAACTGAGGCCAGTGGAAGAAACAACCAAGGTACATAATCCTACACCGCTACAGCGTAAATTCAAACAAATCTTGCGTTATGACGATCATAGCGTAGTACTCCAAACGGGAATGCTCCCTTCCACGGATGTCAAGATAATGCGCAATCAGTATGGGGACTACATACTGATCCCCGTGAGTCCGTACATTCGCCACCAACTTGATATTATTGAGGAGTACGTGACATTAAATATGGACATTCCTACTCCTCTTGCTCAAGAGTGGAAGGCGAGAGATGACAAGGATACTCCCTATAGAAAGATTTGGGATGGTAATCAAATTTGCCTACCGGTATCACATTGGTGCACTTACTATAAGAAGGAGGGAGTACATTCAACATCCATCACATGCGACGAGCTCGGAGAAGGTACTTGGGATATCCTTTTCAAAGTGAATGGGCTGTATTATGGTCGGCACAAAGATAATAAAATAGCCTCGCTCTCCATGCATATGGAATCCATCCTATATATTCCAAAACCACCCAACGTGGATGACATAATTGATCAAATCCTTAACAGCAGTGGTACGAAGCGCAAGTCGGAGAAGAATGCTGCCTCAAAACGCAAATCAAAGAAGGGGAATTACTAGTCCTTTCCTAACTCTACCCTATGACAATTCGCTTATGTGCTTTGAGTGTCGTAGACGTGGTCTTATTAGATACATTTTACTTCTTCGTTGCCATCATATCATTTGTGTATTTTGTCGTGAAAAGCATCGATGTAATTCTTCATTTTGTAATATGTTATAGAACGTTTCCTTAGATGTGGAAATTTCCGTTTTAGGCTTCTATCATCATTTTTATGGATTGTGAGGGTGAACCTGTACAGGAGCTCAGTGCTATTGCTATGAACAATTGGACATATCAGATTGTTAGTGTCTATCATCAACATGCCAACTGCGATCCCAATGTTGATCAATGGGCGAGAAAACACATTCATGGACTTAATCTGAAATATTTGCAAGACTATGGCTTTTCTTGTGAGAGTGCTCTTCTTATTGACTTTAAACGATGGTTAGCTGCTTTCAATGTTATACGCATCTTTTGTAATAATCCTGGTAAGGAGAGGAAAGTATTTCCCAATCTAATCATTGATGATATTTTGCTCCCGCCTTGGGATAGTGGAGTGAATCAACATTATCATGAAGTCACGAAACGTTTTAAGGATTTGTCTGTTCCTATTTTGTCTGTTCGTTGTAGTAGCTACGTTCATAACCAATGCTTCTTTCCTCCGTACCTCAACACTGCCAAAGTCCTGTATGGTTATCATTGCTCGCTGTATGATAGTTACCAGCTGTATCTATTTTATCTGTTTCAAACCATTGATTTATGATGCATGCTTGTTACAGTTATTCAATAAATGTTACTATGAGAAGAGTTGTTTTCATGCAATGGATGGGTTAGATAAAGGGCGATCATGTCTTTCTCAAACGACTGCGGAACATTACATTTTCATAGGCAAAGTTTAAAAGGAGCTGTTCAAGATTATGTGATTTTTTTTACTGAATTTTCACCCCTAGCACAGCTATGAGCCATGAACGAAGCTAGGGGTTACTCAATGAAAAACTAATAAATTGCATTACTTTAAATAAATAAAAGAAAAAAAATAGATCTTATAATCTGATTAAGCTGCCCCCATCAGAAACTTATTCGCACGCCTCTTGAAAGTATCAAGATTGTATTGGTCAGGGAAAGTGGTCTGGGGAAGTTGATTTCAAAGCTGTGCCGTGCGAACAAAAAAGCTTTTCGAGCGACTCACAGTACGTGCGCGTTCTAAGCTCACATTATAGCATGTGAGTGCATTAGCTCTGCGTGTGCTTCTGGAGAAGATCTTAGGTTTGGGTACGCACTCATTTACTGCAGAGCTGCTTCTACCGAAATAGTACCTGTAGAAGAGACTGAGTGAAGCAACATCCCGTCTGACGGAGACGGCAAGTTTTGCTAGCAAGTTGCTAGCAAGTTTTTCACCCATGAGATTCTTGACACGTTTCTCAACCCGTTCAAGGAGGTTAAGATGCGTTTGTGGGGCGCCTGCCCACAGATGATAACAATATTCCATCAGAGGACGAATAGTGGACTTGTAAAGATTGCAGACAGTCTGTGGTGGAAGATAGCTGCTGGCACGATAGAGACTACCAATGCGTTGAGCTGCCTGCTTGCTAATGGATTGGATGTACGGTTTCCATGACAAGTCTTTCTTAACCGCTAATCCAAGGAAGGAGATGGAATCTTGTTCTCTGATCCTATTATCTGACATCTTAATGCTATGATCATCATCTCCTTTAAGTCGTGAGTGCAGAATACTCTGAGTTTTTGAATAAATTGAGTTGTGATAAATTTTCATAAAGATGAGACCGACATCGAAGCAGTGGTCGATGATGCTAGCACTCTATTTCTAGAGTTAATGAATACATTCTCTGATAGCATTGTCATGGCGCGATTAGTTGCGAAAATTAAGTTTAGTCATTTTGGAAAGATGGAGGTGGACAGTCGCTCTTTCCATTTTGCTTCTTATTCAACGGAAGTGGTAGATCATCCCGAAGAATTTTTAAAATACATATGACAAAAATTGCTGAACGTCTTAACGCATTTAGCCATCATGGTAGCAGTCTAGTGATTAAAGCGATTTCAGATATTCACATTCAACTTTCTATAAAGAAAAATTGAAAATGCAGTGGTACTTGATTGTAGCACAACTGGTTTTCGAGCTATGCCTGCTCACTCTCGAAGTATATTCCTTCTGTACATGCGTCTATTATTTAGAAAAGGCTAGCAAGTTCATATCTTCAAAAAGACTTGCTATAGACATCAGTAACGGTGAAACTATGTGTTGCGACGTATGTAAGCGAAAGGATGGAAATGAAAAGCGCATCTTCAAGAGATGTAAGCATGCTTTTTGTCAACGCTGTTTCATACGTAATTGCATTCAACTTTGCAAATGTAACCACTGTGATATTGATCATTTCGAGCGTCACTTATGCCGCAATAGTTAGTACCTATGCAAATGTGGTAAAGACAGGTTTTAGCAAAGACTAACACGGAAAATGGCGAAACGTAAAATGACGAAACGTAAAAGTCAAAAGTCTTGAAAGTTTTCTTCAGCCGTTCAAGCTCTCCGACGAATGAAAGCAAATCAGCGATACAATGCTATACGACATGCTAACGATAAATTCATTCGTGAAATTATTTCTCATGTGAGAAAGTTGAGGACGAAGAAATTAGCACCAAAACAACGAAAGTTACTTAAGCGATATGCTACGAAATTGCGTTTCATCTCCAATCCTAAAGTCAACCTTCAAAGAAAGAGGGAAACTCTAACACAAAAGGGCGGTTTCCTTCCAGCGTTACTACCGATGCTAGCTCCTATCGTGGGCAACGTATTGGGTAATATCTTTGGCTCTAGACGTTAATTATGCAAATGTTGAATCTCAAAGTATTATAATGGATTTCAGACTTAAATGTGATAAAGTTCTGACTGCATCAGGTCCATCTCATGCAGGTAAAACAGTTTTCACGCTGAATTTATTGGATAAAAGAAGGGAGTTGTTTAAGGAACCTATCAATCGAGTGATTTGGTGTTATGGTATTTATCAACCGTCGCTGTTTCAGGAATTGCAAAGTCGCAACTTTATTCGACATGAAGGAATTATTCCAGTGGATAAACTTCAGTCTAATGATGTTGTTGTATTGGATGATTTATTAAAAGAAAGTAAGAATTCCAAAGATGTTACAGATATGTTCACCCGCGCAGCACATCATAAAAGGTGCTTTATCATCTATATCACACAAAATTTGTTTCCTGATGGAAAAGAAGCTCGTACACGAAACCTGAATGCACACTATTATGCTATTTTCAAGAATCCGCGAGATAAAAGTCAATTTGAAATTTTAGCGCGACAAGTTGCACCAAGAGGATCAAAAGCCTTAATTGAAATTTTTCAAGCAGCTACTGAAAAACCACACGGTTACTTATTCATTGACTTTACGCAAGAGTGTCCGGAAGAATTTAGATTTCGAAGTGATATTTTGAAAACTCCCATGATTATCTACAAACTATGAGTTCTTATTCTCGCATGATTGTTATTCCTCAGGATGAATATGTACAATTGACTGCCTCGCAGCAAGTAAAGCAACCTCTTGCCAATCAAATGTATAGGAAAGAAATAGATTATCAGCAAAATGTTCACATCAAAGATCCACATCGTGCTGTATTATTACAATCGGAAACTGTTGAGCAATTGAAAAACTTGAAGAATAAGATGCGTGACTCTGTATCGACTGCTACACCTTTAGCATCTCGCGCACATGCCATATCTCTTTTCAATAGTATTGAACCCCATCTCAATGTAAATGATAGAGGAGAAATCATTACAGATGAAAATAAAGTGATTGATGCTTCACGTTATGAAGACTTGATTCAGTATGCGACACGTAGAAAGCGCCGTCAGGGCTATGTTCCACCTGGTTGGACATACTTTCTTAAACTATTGAAAAAGCATAATGTGCCAAAATTTGCTTTGAATAATGAGACATTGAAAGAACTTGATTCAACAGTGGCTACTGCTCCAATGCTTCAGACGATGAAAATGCCAACAAATTGGTTTAAGACGTCACCTGCTACATCCCCTCCCACACTCACTAAGCAAACAAGAGGAAGAACTCGACGTAGATCTACGCCACCACTAAAACTAGTAAAAGGAAAACGTAAAACAGCTCCTCCCGAGAAATACATGTTCTCAGACTATTAATATGAAGCAGATGTGTTGCTTGCCATGTAATGAGCCGCCAGAGGTGAATGTCGTTGTCACTTGCACTTGCTGCGCTAGCTCTCATAATGAAACCCCTAAGCAATGTGAACACGATCGCAAAACCGCTAAAGCTAAGTGCTGCAGTTGTTGTAAATGTAGAAAGGCAAGAAAACAAAAAGATGAGAAGGAGGAAAAAGAGTCAGTCGTCATCGACTGAACGTTTGAAGTCAATCTATTATGATGTAAAACATCCGGCAGGATTTGCATCGATCAAGAAATTATCAAAAGCGAGTGGTCTTCCACAATCACAAGTGAAACGATGGTTAAAGGGTCAGGCTACCTATACACTCCACAAACAAGCGAAAAAGAAGTACAGCACCCGCCATTATATTGTTCATGACATCGATGAACAGTGGCAAGCAGATTTGTGTGATGTTGCCTCCATTTCAAAACATAACTCGGGCAATAATTTCATTTTAAGCGTCATTGATATTTTCTCGCGTTATGTGTGGGCTCAACCTTTAAAAACTAAAGAAGGGAAAGGAGTAGCAAAAGCATTCCAAAAAGAATTCAGAGTGATCAAGGAAAAGAGTTTGAAAATCAGCATGTGAGAAGATTATTTGAGAGGCATGACATTGAGTTGTTTAGTGTAAAGAGTGCTTATAAAGATGCACTCGTTGAACGTTTTAATCGCACATTAAAAAATCGCTTGTGGCGACATTTTACTGCCAAATTGACACAAAATTGGACAAAGGTTCTACAAGATACACTCCATGCCTACAATCACTCTATCCATCGTTCTATTGGACTCAGACCAGTAGATGTAAATGCTGACAATGTAGATAAAGTGCGCGAATCATTCCAACGTAAACGCACTCATGTGAAAAGTGATGTGAAAATTGGTGATAAAGTTCGTATCTCAAAGGTGAAGAGTGTTTTTGCTAAAGGGTACCTTCCGAATTGGACAGAGGAGGTATTTACAGTATCAAGGATTGATCAAAAAGACTCTCCCACCACCTACAAGTTGAAAGATTACGATAATGAAGAAATTGAGGGTAGCTTTTACCGCGATGAGATTGAGGTAGTCACTGAAAGTGAAACATATTTGGTAGAGAAAATCATTCGATGTAAAAAACGACAAGGTGAAGAATGGTGTCTTGTTAAATGGACTGGTTATCCTTCAAGTATGAACTCTTGGATGCGTCGTGCCGACATCTTTCATCTAAGTGATCGACAGTGATTCATGCAAAGTTGTAACTAACAATGTTTAGGGTTTGAGCTATGAATCCAACTGCCTCATTTTATTCACGACCCTCCTATGTAAGTGGTGGAGGACAAATTTACATCGGCGCTCGTCGCCAACGTGGAGGTAGCATACTTGGTGCACTGAAATCTGTTGTAGCACCTCTCATATCCAATGTCGGAAGATCTTTAAAACGAAATGTTTTAAGTAATGCCGTTGGCTTTGCTGGTGATGTTGCTAGTGATCTTTCCAGAGGTAGAAGTTTTAAGAGCAGTTTGTTGAATCGTGGGAAGGAACGCGGTTTAAAAACATTGAAGCAGACCTTTGCTGGTGTTACTCAAGGAAAGAAATCGCCTACACGAATGAATAAAGGAAGAAGGAAACATCGCGGAGCTGGTAAGGTGCTATCTTCAGTCAAAAGGCATTCACGCAAACGTCGCAGAGGCTCTAATCATTCATCAGGCGCTAAACGACGACGCTGCCATAACTTCTAATCATGGAGTGTAAAACTTCCGGGTTTTGTTTGTTTGATCAACAAGCCATACAGACAGATATTCTTAGTTCAAGTATTGTAGATTATCATCCTCGAACAGCTGAGAATGCTGGCCCCATTGAATTTGTTATTCCTGGTGGTAGTGATGACTACATAGATTTGAGTTATGCGATGGTTGATTTGAGGTTTAGAATTCAGCAAGCAGATGGAACTGCTATTGACGATACACATAAAGTTGGACTGAACAATTTACCATTGACTACATTACTTCGCGATGTTTCTCTAACGATTGGAGAGCAGCAGGTGGAAGGTGGCCAAAGCGATTATCCCTATAAATCATATTTCAATCATGTATCACAGTTTCATCCAGCAGCACAAAAAAGTCATATGGAAGCCATGGGATGGTACAGAGATGAAGCAGGAAAATTTGATGTTGAAACAAACAGTGGCTTTGTAAAGCGATCTGCTATGATTAAAGATAGTAAAGTATGTCAGCTATATGGTCCGCTGAATTTAGACTTCTTTAGACAGTCAAAGTTTTTACTCTGTAATACCAGCATGCGAATCAAGCTGACATTGAATAAGCCTGAATTTGCGCTGAATGCATTTGCTAAAGTTGACAATTTTATAATTCATGTGGAAGATATTGCACTTTACATTCGTCGAGTAGTACCGAATCCAAGTGTCATTAGTGGACATGCAGAAGGTCTTAACTGCCAAAATGCCATTTGCCCCGTTCAGCATACAAAGCTTCTCACCTTTACAATTCCGAAAGATCAAAAGAGTTTCATGAAAGATGGCCTCTTTCCATCGGAATCACCGAAGCTCCTCATGGTGGCAATGGTTGAAAATGATGCATTTAATGGTAATATAAAGAAGAATCCTTTCAATTTTAAACACAATCAGTTAAGTGAAATTGCTTTACGTGTAAATGGTGTGAGTCATCCTGGTCCACCCTACAAACCAGATTTTGCTGCGGATCAATTTATGCGCAGCTATATTGATTTTATGGATGTCTTTGGCTTTTACAATACGGATGACACCAACGGACTCACTATGAAAGAGTTTAAGAGTGGATATACTATTTATGCATTTGATTTCACTGCTGACAGCGATATTAGTGCACCCTATCGTCAAGCGAACGTGCCTCATAATATTCGTTTGGATTTGACGTTCAAAAGAACACTACCTGAGACGATCAATGTATTAATTTATGCAGTCTTCGATTCAAACATTGAAATTACAAAGTATCGTGACGTGATTCTTCAGTATAATCGTTAATGAGTTGGTTGACTGCTGACGATATTAAAACTAAAGTACAGCGTAATGCAGACGAAGCGACGTTGAAAGCTTTCGATAATGTCTATTCGCTCGATACCTTACCACCTGCAGTAAATCACTATCCCATCTTTATTGTGCTAAACACTCATTCGCAGAATTTAGGCGGTGAGCATTGGAAAGCGATCTTTATTGGAGAAGACCGACGTGGTGAACTATTTGACTCTCTTGCTCAACCTCCAAATATACCAACACAGCAGTGGTTGAGAAAACATACGCGTCAATATCAGCGAAATGAACGCATACTACAACATCCACTTTCATCAACGTGTGGTGCTTTTGTACTGTACTTCATCTTAAAACGTTTACATGTATCTCGATTTATATCTGTTATTCAAAACTTTTCATGTAATCCATCCTCTAATAAAAAAGTGATTTGTAAGTTCTATCATGATTTGAAATAAAAACATCATGTTGGAAAAAATGTATTTTATTTTACAATCCGCTGGGTACGTACATACTCGATGAGATAGTCTAGGATCGCATTTGCTTGTACATGAGATTTTAGTCCAGTAATGATCACTTTACTATTATGAAAGATTGCCACATGCACAGGTAATCAACAACTAATGAGAGCTGCAGGAAAAAGTTCGGGGTCATAACACAAATTGTAACTGCTGGTACGAATCTTCAAAAATGATACACTTTCACTCAATTGAGTAGAGATCACCATATTTTCCACAGTCAGATTCGACATCACACACCTCTCCCTCTTCCATATCCGACATTGTAGTCTCTGTAGCTCTAAGCGCATTGACTGCGCCGATGAATGAGAAAGGGCGTCGAGAATCTGTACAGTCCCATTTGGGAAGAGTTGAAGATTCCGTGAATTGTTCATCTTCACCACTAACATTTGAGGACGGCCCGGGTTTGTAAGTTTGGAAGGTGTTGTTGTAATGTTGTGAGATCGATTTTGGTGTAGAGTCTGAAGCGACGGAGAATGTTGACGATGGTGTAGCGATGGCGCTTCATGATGAAAAAATGAGTAAATTGAGCGATGTACCTTACTTTTATACTTTTCCCAACTACCTTGATGAAATGTGAAGTTAGTATGGAGTTGGGAATGATAGAGTTGAATTCGCCGTTTGTTGACGCGTAACCAGATGCGATTTCCAATACGTGAATGTCTTTTCATATAGAAGTATTTCAAATCCTTCATGATATGATGTAGAGATTGAAAATGACGATAAGATAAAGCAAACTCTCTTCTCACATTTCCAGTTGAATCTTTGAAATAGACGTTTCGATCATGATCCGTTTCAATACGTTGTAGGGAATCTAATTTCCAACTCATGGTGCGTGGTAGTAATGTCTGATTAAGATTTGCATAGTAGGGCGATGAACTCACGACGAATAAATGTCATGATGGAGCGATGTATGTATCTTCTATACTTCTCCCAATTGTATTTGCGAAATGAGAAACAGTTTGCGGAATGAGAATGGCAGATTTGAATTTCATTTCTGTAATGTTGAAGCCAAACTTGATCACCCAAGGAGATGAATCTTAATGTTTCAAAATATTCCAAATCCCTCATGATATCATTGAGGTTGACAAATTGTCGCCATGTTAATTGTCGCCAATACCTCTTGATGTATGACGATGAGAATTTTTGAAATGTACGTTTCCATTACGATCAACTCTGATATATTGTAGAGATTCCAAAATCCAAGTCTTCATGATGTTATGCAAAGCCGCAGATCAGCAATATCAAAATGTCGTTTTATCATATTTTGCTTAGCAATGCGGCCGCAAATAGATTTGCTAGTAATCGAGCCGCACTCTTTTCTACTCCCATTGATCATACACAACAGCTAAATGGAAAGTGGGAAGTGGGTGTCACTGAACTTGTTCATAGCAACTGTGTCTATACTTTTGATCATGAGGTGATGACTATTAATATGAGACGCACAGCTGCTTACCAATGTGAAAAGGGCTGCCGAGTATACATTCCACAGTGGCCAAAGAAAGATCTCTTATCATGTAAAAAGTTTATATATGATTTCCTGAATAAAGCGTGTAAACATATTGTCCAATTTACTCCGCACAATGATGATCATAATTATGTACATCATGTAGTTGAGAAAGATTGGATTGTTGGTTTAAGTCCAAGTTTAAGAAATGATTTAGGTTACGTCGCTAGCGCCTTAACAAGCTATAATAATTATAACGTTAATTACCACCCAAGTGGTCATAAACAGTTAATATATCGAGAGGAAGCTTATTATGTAGATCTTATTCCAAAAAATGAGAAGACGTTGGTGAAGAAGATTGTGATTAAGCCAAGAAAGACAAACATGACTCCTGAAACATTATTGAAGAAATTTAATTATCTCCTTCGAGTTGATGGTAAACAAGTGGCAACGTTGACTTATATCAAATCATCTAATCATATTGCAATAAGTAAATTAAATGATGATGATCTAGTATTAGTTTGTTCAAAAGATTTTCATCAGTTCTTACGACATCGTTCTGCAGCTGTTCATGGAAAATTTGATATGCAACATTTACCATGTGAAAGGTCAAATCAATTTGATACAGAATGGGCCGTATCTTTATACAGAAAGTGTGTAGAGACTTTAGGTGGTATCTTACATGAAACAAGAGTGTTGATGCCTCGCATTATTACTTCAGTTAAATTGGTTGTAGATTATTTAAATGAAGTGATTAATGAGCAACATATTTCATTTTCTGAAAAAGAAGGTACTTTGTCTCTCACTATAAGTGGAAAAGGTATTGAACTAATTATGGATAAAACTCTAATGGACATTTTGGGTTTTGATCAAAATATCTTTAAAAGTGGTACTGTAACCAAAGCTAGCGCAGACATGTCACTATCGTGTCGTATTAACTATTTTCAGATATATTCCAATATTGGTGAAGATGTACGTGTGGGAGATGTTGAAGCTCCATTGCTAGCAATGATACCATACCAGCCAAAAAGCTGCAGTATTTTATCTGAACATACTTTCAAGAAAGTGCATTATACAAAGCTGAAATCAAACTATATCCCACAAATTGATATTGCAATTTATGACGATGCTGGTGCGTTGATTCCTTTTCATAAAGATGCTGTAACAAGTATCACACTCCATTTCCGAATGAAGAGTTAATGCAAAAGTATGCTAATATATTTTTCCAATGTGAATAATATGGAAAGTGAAAATAAGGACTCGTTTCTAATCTACTTGCCCAGTAATGCTTCTATGAATAAATTTCCCAAAAATAAACCATCAGACTTTCGAGTAGAATTAAATCGCCCACTACATCTAGAAGGTGAATGGGAAGTAGGTGTTTCCAGCATTTGCTATGATAGCAATATTCAGAATGTGAATGATTTGGAAATGATATTGACTCCTCGCACCCATCATGGAATAACGATGAATAATGCATTCCAGTTCCCATACAATTTAACGTCAGATGGAAAGTGGAACTATGAATGGATTCAGATAAAATCAGATTCTTATGAGCCATTTGGGAATGAGAAAATTATTAAGGCATTCAACAGTGGTAATACTTCCATCATGAAGAATAAAGATCAGAAAGTTTATGAGTTTACTATCTATCATTGGAGTGGGAGACAGTTCCTTCGCTTTCATTCTTTTACTAAAGGTCTTACACTGAGGTTGGATAATGAATTCTATCCACATCTCGGTTTTGGTCATGGACTACATCTAACGTCAATTGCTACTGCAAATGTTAGAAAAGTTTATTCAAATCGAATCAATAAATTTCATTATAAATTTAAAATATTTGATGAAGATGTTGTAGAATGTGAAGAACGCATCATTTTGAAAAAGCGTGGTGTTCAACCTTTATCACTTATTGAGTTAGTAAAACGATGGAATGAGACCGTGGGTAAGAAGTATGGAGAGAAAATTATGGCGGACAAAAAGTAAGTTGGTCATTCAGAAATATAATGACAAACTTACAGTTTATTTCTCTCCAACCTTGCGTCATTTTGTAAGACATCATACACCTATTATTGGAAGCGGTCTGGTGTATGCTTCTCATGAATATCACACTAAAGCTGATTCAGTTAATGATGAATGGTGGGTGGACATCTATGGTGATCGCATCAAGAAAATTTACCAGTCTTATCAAGAATCTAAAGTTGCTATCAATATAATGCTGCGTCTATATCATACAGTTGAAAGCTTCATTCATGTAGTAAATCCTTATATACAACAGAAGTTGAAGCATGTGATGAAAAGTAAATATGATGTAAAGACACACCACATTTCGTTTTCAATTAAAAATCAACGCGTTGTTCTGAAACTGGGTGATGACATTCAATGTCAATTGAGTAAAAATTTGAAAAAACTCTTTGGTTTTTCAATGCTACAAACTGTGTTTACTGCTGCGCATACGATTGGTATAGAAACACCAATGACACTTGATAAACATGAACAGCACCTTTACATTCAAAGTGATTTGATTCTACCTATTTCTGTTGGTGAGAAAAAAGAATAAATTTTACGTGATTTCATTCATGATAAAGACGCTTCATATGAAATAGTCGAGAAGATGTTTGAATCTATTTTCTATCATCCCGTCGTCAAACAAACTATACCCTCTATTGCTATCAAAATTACCAATGGTTTACAAGAGTGCATCCATGTGAAAGATACTAAATCCCTCGTAACTTTAGTGTTTCGGAAAACAAAGTGAAGTCATTGTGATATGTTTATTGAAATAAAAATATGTGTATGAAAAAAGTCTTTTCACAGATATAGGGGGAATGGGCTGACTGTAGGCATATATTCACAAGGAAGAAACTATCTCATGCGATACATAAAACAACCATGTATATCTACAAAAAGCAACATCAAAATACTGAGTTAAAGTTGATTATGTCAATACATCTCCTGAATGTGGTAGCGTGAGTTTTATTGTTTTGGGTGGAGGTATGTTTGTGTCAGGACGTCCATGTGGAACAGATGTGTTATGTCCTATCCAACACCTCTTATCCTCCCATGCTGAAAGCGCTCGTTTCTTGAACGTGTGCGTTTTCACAGTATGAACTTGAGATTTTAAGATTGTCATATTGACAAACGTTATAGTTTTATTTTTATAGGCCTTCTTATAGGACCGATGTTTCATTTTGTGAACAATGGATTTTGATATACCTTTAGCACGCTTAATACTATCTGCACATTCTTTTAATTTCATAGAATACATTTTAGGACGGAGGAGAATCATTTCATCTATTTCCTTTCCTGCTGTTTCATCCTTAAAACAACCAAGTTTGGCTTTATTCTGTATGGAATAGAGTGGATGAGTGGGATTGTAATTAGATGTGTCGAAATATTTTTCTAATGACTTGGCTACTTCATTAAAATTTAAATCTTGTTGAGTGGTAATTCCTAAAAAGAAACTGCCTGTATCACCACCCAGCAAGCGAACCTCTTTTTGATATTTAACGGTTTTAATATTTTGTAGAAGAGTTGATACATTTCAAGCTTCGAATAATCTAAAACGGCTTGACCAATATAGATGGGTTTGCACAACTCAACTTCTGATTTTATCATTTTAACACCTACAAGATCCTCATCGATGATGTCTCTATCATTGAAAAGAGGTGATGAGGTCAATTTGTGATATTTTTGATCATCAACGACTAGTTTGTAGTTCATACATTTTCTAACATCCTCCATGGTCTTTCCGAAAAGATTGTTATTCTTATATTTATAAAAATCCTTTTCAAAATTATTTTGGGCGAGTGCACGATTTTTACTGTTACTATCTATGTAGGGTTTGAGGAAGGCCTTCTGTCTAAATTTGATAATGCGGTGAACTAACTTTAGAAGCATGCCCATTTCTAAATAGAATTTTAGTATGCAGAAGTGCACGAGATAATTTTTCTTATCATATTGGGTGAGTAAAAGTTTGCGGCATGGTTTATATCTTGGCTGTCCACACTCTCTTAAGTTATTATGAAATTGTGACATGAATGGTGAAAACATATCTTCAGTCACTTCACCAGATTCAGGTGCGAGTGGGAAATCAGCAGTTTTATTTTTAATGCTATTTGGATAAATCAAATCCACTTCAAAATAATATCCCCAATCACCTTCATCTGGAATCTTCAGAATGTTTGAGGGGTTGGAGTAATACGTAAGCTCATCTTGATTTAACCAACTAAACTCGGAATGAGGTAGTGGTTTAGACAGTGAACTGCCATATAAATTATTTTGGTCATAGCACTTTAGGTGGATATGATCATTACCTACTGTTTCAGATTTTATGTGACGTTTATTCACAAATGTGAGACCACCGCGTATTCCGCGCTCAAATATGTTATACATCTCGGGGTCTTGTAAGACATGGATGGTCTCACCAGTCATTTTAAAGGCTGATTTAAAGGACATGGCTGGTAGACTGACAAAGTGGACAGGATCTAATTTGTCTTCTTCTAATGCCACTCGTCGAAATTCCTGAAAGACATCAGCCAGAAAAATGACATCTAATTCTAAGTAAGCGATCATATAATCGCCAAACGTTTTACAATCAAATTTTAACCATGCCTCTTCAGCATGTTCATAGTCCTCTACTGGACAATCTTCACCCGTCAAATCGTTTTGGAATTTGTCAATAAAAGGAAGGGTTGTTTCATTTAGTTTAGACATTGAGCTAAAATACGCATAAGGAAAGACTCCTTTGCGAGTGATTATTTCATCCGTTAAGTTTGGATAGTGTTTCTTCAAAGTTTGACTATGGGGAAGAAACTTGAGATTACGAACGAGAGAAGCTAGTGACGCTGACATGAATTGGAATGAATCTAAAAATTTTATTTCGAAGAAGACTGTCTTATTTTCTTTAGTTTTATCAACTGGTACTTTTGCTGTCATTGCCATGAATTTTTCTCTCGTTTGCGCTATTACATTAAACTGCCACGATTTCATCTGGCTCAACCCTCCTTTTATGAGCATATGACTGTCATAGCCCTTAAAGTTATGAAAAATGACGGGTAGTACACGACGTCTCAACCTAAGTGAAAAGTTACATTTGGAGCAGAGTGCGTTTCTAAATTTACCAGTGATGTGATCATGATCACGCACTTTCTTAATTTTATCGTCATCAAACGTTTTATGACATTTAGGACAAGATGTGCAACTTTCAAATTTTTGTTTGTCTTCATCTGACATATGTAGTGACTTACGCTGCAATTGGGAATCATATGATTGTTGAAATTTGGCAGCTCTATCGAGAAATTCTAGAAATTTTGAAATGCAATCTTCACCTTGCCAAGTATGCATTTTGTTTTGTCTATTCCTAAAGTGATCATGCCATACTTCATAGCAGGATATGGCTGCTGACTTGTGGATGATACCATCAATGTAGCATTCTATGTCTGCGTAAATGACACGCAGGGGACTTAATTCGTCACCACTATCCCTATGTGAAAATATTTTATCTTTGGGCATGCGTTCCATTTGTAATTTACCTCGCTTGCACCATTCATGGTGAGTTTCAAATTTATGTTTACTCCAAAAGGAGCGGATGCAGCGGTCGCATACAAAATGTTCACCTCTTTTAGAGTGCCCCAAGTGAGTGCACGAGCGAGAGATTTTGGGTATACCACAGTAGTGCCATTCCTCGCTATCATCTTGTTTTACTAATAAGAGGTTGACTGCACGTTCATAACAAGTTGAACGTGAATTATAGCGGGCACCCTTCAACCCCTTCTCCTACACGTGAACTACAATTTTAATCTGATTATGTTTTTCGAACGTTTCTACATCTTTGATTTTCATGTTGTCACTATCACAACCTTCAAAGTCTAGTTCATCCTCCCACTGTCTATAGCTATAGGTGCGATCTCGATGCGCGTTGATATCATTATAGTGAAGGATGGATAGGACTGCATATTTGAAACACTGTGATTTGCAATCGACATTCATGACAGCTTTCTTATTATACAACGTTTTTGTTAGTTTAAATGTGCCTCGAGCTGCATGACTTTCTAATAGGGAAATTTTGAATATGGCTGAGTCCACACCATCAAAAATGAGAGCGCTGTCGCGTTGATTGAATTTATCTACATTTGATTTTAAACATTGAATGTGAAAATTTAGCCAAGACTCGCAGTCTACAACTTCGGCTGCGGAAGAGGAAGGAACATGAAACCGCATTCTCTCCGTCACTTGACCCGTTTGAAAATCTATTTTAATATATTTTAGTTTAAGGTAGATGAGCGCCTTCATTCTAAAATTGTCTAAATTATTGAAGAGCGCTTCGATAATGTTAGAATTTTGAAGGAGCCACTCAGGAAAATCTACTATTTGAGTATTGGACTCCATGCAGTAGTCGCGTACTAAATTATTATGTGAAACATTAATGAGGAAGATGGTAGAGGTACCGTTGGTGTAGTGATCATTCGCATGCGTGTGTTGAAGTCTGTGCGAAGATCGCTGAAAGTGACTATCAAAAGAAAGAGGGCACAAATCGCAAGGAAAGGAGATGTCATCGTCAGTATCAACTTCACCTCCGGAGATTGATGCCGCTTTGCGTTGACACACACGTTGTTTGATGTGTCGAAGGAGACTGTGCTTCCTTGTAAAAATATGTCCGCAGTCAGCACATTCCCACTCGTTGCCTTGTCGAGAGTCCTGAGCTGGAACTAACATCACCTGAAAGAGAAATCATTCTATCATCTCTGTTTAAGTCTCAGTGTATTGTTACAACCTACCTTCACTCAACAACTCTAAACTTTCCTCGAGAAGGGAGGGCTTTGGTGATGAAGTAGATGCCTGAAATTGAGGAAGATGCTATTAGCCACACGTTTGAGGGAGATGAGAGAGGAAATCTTCAACTTACCATTTCAAGGAAATTATGTTTAAGGTTGATTCTTCAACAAGATAGAGACTTCACTAGAGAACAGTTTACTTACACGTCTCAAAGACAGAGTGAAATGACACGGATGTCACTTTACATATATACTTCCATATTCATCATTCATTGGCTGTTCATTCTGATTGGTTGCTTGTTTATACTTAAGAATTAGAAAACATTTCAAAGTTATTATTCACAGTCAACATGACAAGCCCTCCGACAACACCGAACACAAAATTGGAGTTCTCTTCTCCATGCTCATCACCAAAGGCGCTCGTTGCACCAAACGCTCCAACGAAGGGGAAGGTGGAGAAAATATACCGACTCGACAATATCAGAAAGTTGTCATTACCAGCGGACGACGAAGAGGAGAGTGTATGTGAGAAGGAGTGTCCCGACTTAACAGGCGTGAGGTGGAAGTATCTGCAGTACGATACTGATGATGTGATGGAGATCACCAGCACCAAATTCCTCCACCAATTATGGGAATGGTACACCCCTAACTCCCAGCCACGAACGATGGCGGAGTGGGAGTACATCGACAAAGTGAGGCTCGCGGTAGAACAACGATTGAAACAAGTGAACTACTTTTGTGATCTATGTGAAGCCAGACTCTGGGACGATATTGACGATGAAGACCTTTTGAAATACATGCCATAATAAATTTTTATTTCGTATTATCTTTGCTTTCATACTGACTTACTTGAATGGGGCTTCAGTGGATGATTTAACCATGTATACTTTTTCATTTGGAAATAGTAGCACGCTTAGTCTAACTTGTAAATCTTATAACATTTCATATGGGCGATGATGGTAGTTGAAATAGTGTTAAATAAAAATTAGATAGCTTACATGATTCTGGGATAGCAATCGACTGCGATCCATGTGCAAAGAGCTTGTTAGACTACGGAAGAGAGAAGTGTGTTATGTTGCGTTTGGCGCGTGAGTGTCCTCCCATTTCATTCCATTCATCAATTCGTCTCATTGATAGAGACAGGTAGAACTCATGGTTCTCATAACGTATGCAATGGAAAGTTTTAGGCAACCTTCGACAGTTGGCTAAATGTCACCCTGGCGCGAATGCATACTACGTTGAGACAGAGGCAATCACTTGCAAACATGACGCAGAGAGGTTTAACAAGATTGACCATTGCCGAATGTCCATTGCGGTATACATAGCTACGGGTTTCACCGCCGCCCTTTACAGGAACGCCCGTCGAAAGGAAGTATTACACCGAACTTCATTTGCAACGTTCAAGTTGACTGATAGCAGATTCAACTTAATGATAGTATTCGCCAGTCTAAAGACTGACCAGGGCAAACCGCGTGGAGGTTCTATCATGTCTTGCCCCATGGTGGCCCTTATGAGGGCCGGTGGTTCGTTCTCGGGAGTGACAAGTTGACTATTGGCTTGAATAGTCAATAGGTATGACAGTTAGGTTGTCATAAACCCTGTGCCGCCTAAGCCGTGGTGGTGCATCTGGCACCTTTCGGATGAGGGTGGTATTAGGAGTCCACACCCCATCCGTCCAAACTATCTTCTTGATCTTCTCCTTCTTCTCATCCTCTTCATCCCACTCGTCAAGGATGATGAAGTCGGGAATGGTGTTGTCTTCATCCCACTCGTCGAGGATGATGAAGTCGGGAATGGTGTTGGTAGGAGACGTTGCTTCCATCGTGACTTAAAATTGAATGAGAAGCGCTACACTCTTCTGGCTTATATAGGTTTTTCAACAATGAATTGCTCAACAGCGAATCAGAATGCTTCAAGGATAGCAATCGACTGCATAACGTTCAAGTTGACTGATAGCAGATTCAACTTAATGATAGTATTCGCCAGTCTGAAGACTGCCCAGGGCAAACCGCGAGGATGTTCTATCAAATCTTGCCCCATGGTGGCCCTTATCAGGGCCGGTGGTTCGTTCTCGGGGGTCGTCATCTTACAGCCTACCGATTGCTGAGAGAGTCTTTGACTCGCTCCATGGTAGCAGTGTCGACTTCCACGCTAATTGGCATGTGAGTGAAGAGTGGAGTGTAGCACCATTCCATTGGATTGACAACACTTGCTGTCATCGCATTGCCAATCCGAGCAAGATTGTTGTGGACTCTGTCTTGCTCCTCTATTCTAAGAAATTCATCAAATAAATTTCGCGGCCTTAACTGCGGTCCGCGAGGAGAGCTGACTTGACTGTTCGGCGTCTGCATGATTGAAATGAAATGAAATGAGAGGTAGTGGTTTATATACCCCTCTAACGCGACGCAACGTTCAAGTTGACTGATAGCGGATTCAACTTAATGATAGTATTCGCCAGTCTGAAGACTGCCCAGGGCAAACCGCGTGGAGGTTCTATCATGTCTTGCCCCTAGGTGGCCCTTAAGAGAGCCGTTGGTTCGTTCTCGGGAGTGACGTGATGGGGTGGTGAAGGCAGGGAAAAGATCTGCAATGAAAATGATATGTATTAGAATAGGATATACTATCTTATTTACTTTTCACTTACCAAGTTAGCCATCCTTCGGTAGTCTCGCGGGCTTCTTCACTGAAAATTTATGGAGATGCCCGCGCATACATAGAGTGGCGTGGAGGCATTTCTTACTCGGATGGCCATTGTAACAGATTATGCTCTCGTCCAGACTTTGGTTGACGAGGACTTGACCGTCCAGATGGTTATCCCGAATAGGGATGTGGAACTTAAACATTCTGTCCTCATTCAAGTGATTCCATTCATTCCTCATGCGCTCCAACTTCGCAAACGACTCTCTCTCATCACCCTGCCTACTCACACTCCTCTCCAACTCAGCATTCCTCGCTCTCAATACACTCATCTCCTTCATCAACTCCTCATACTTCGACTCTGCCTCTCCCATTCTCCTCTCTGCAGCACTCGTCCTCTTCTCTCGCTCACCATTCTCGTCTTCCAACACTCGCACATTCTCCTTCAACTCTTTCACAACACGCCTCATACGGATATTCTCATCTGCCACCTCCTTACATTTCACCTCCTTCATTTTCAGCTCACTCAACTCAATCAACGTTCTCTCATTCACCTTCTTCAAACTTTCGTACCGATCAACCAACAAAGCATGTGCCGCTTGCTGCGACACATTCTTCTTTTCCATGTCCTCATCCCAGCTCGCCGACTGCTTCCGTAACCCACCACCCTTCACTATTGGGGAAGATGAGCTCGGCGGGGGGTCGGTAATGACAATATTTGACACCTCCGACTACGAAGAGCTCAACTTCCTCACACGCTTCCTCACTCGCTCCCTATCCAAATCCACATCATCCTCATCATCGCTCTCAAACACTCTCTTCCGCCACTTGTCAGCCTTCAAACCTGCCACAGCATTCTCTACCTCATTCTCCACAGCATTCCCACTAGCATTCTCAACAACATTCCCACTAGCATTCTCAACAACATTCTTGGCCTCTTTCTCTTTCTCCAACATTCGCTCCTTCTCAGCATTCATCAACTCCACAAATCTCAAATCGGTCACCAACCCTCCTGTATACTCACCATGCCTCAGATAAAACTCGGCCTCCTGCCCAACAACCAACAGCACCCTGCACTTCACACAGGCAACCCTACTCAGGATAACCATGTGGTCGGCCCCTGCCTTCTTGATGTGGTCCTTGAGACCGTCTCGGCGGTTAATTCGGCCTTACACACACATTTTAATATGAAATTTCTTATTTTTGTCGTTATTGACCATGGTTAGCTGTAAGATAATGAAATTTGTATAAGTTTGGAATCATGTAGTATACAGCCTAAAGCATAACACTTAGTGAGGAATGATAGATTTGAGTATAGTTAGTGGCACTCGATCCCGTCGACAGCTCGAAGGCCTTGTACTGATCACTGGGGAAGTGAGAGATCTTCCCCGATACCCGCTATTTACAGCTGAAGACATCATTGTCACTGCCCCGAAGTGGTAACAGCAACGCCGAGTCAAAGGTAGTGATCAGTAGCTGGGATCTAACCCCTCAAAGCTGCCTTAGACTTAGTTAAATTTCAAATCTGATAGCAGATTTAAACTCAGCATACTTGAAAACCTTAGACTACATGTTAAAACTTTGAAAAAACTGAAAATTAAGAATTTTTAAAAAATTCCGCATTTTGCTACTCATACTACTTTTAAAAAATTTTATCAGTAGTAAAGACACTATCAAACTCTATCACACAAACTTTGAAGTAAGAAGATAGCTTGCCTACTTCAAAAGATAGAGTCCTTTGAAACACCCGATATCGGGAGCTCAGAGCGACGATCGTCGCTTACCTCGTCTTTCGATGAAGTGATCAGACTTACGTTGCCGGGGGTTTATATATGCTCGGAAGAAAAATTAAAATGGCTTTATCTCCGAAAGTATTCATCGTAGCGACATGCGGTTTGTTGCAAACGATTCGTCTCAACGTTCTCTATCATATGACACCTAAACCATTCTCATGTGACCACGGGAAGTTGGTGGCTCAGCACATGGCCATGTAACATGCCATAAGTGAAAAAATTCCTAAGTGTGGGAGCTCCAGTGTGGTGAAAATTTTGAAAAGTTTAAAACTTCCGAATTTCAATCTGGGACCCTTACCAAAACTTTTTTCATCACTTTTCACTGAGCCCCCCTCCCCCCACCCTTCGGAGAAATTTGATGAAACAAACTTTGGTCAGGGTCCCGGGTCGAAATGCGACACTTTGGAAAATTTTCAAAATTTTGTCCATACAAAGTCACTCTGACACTTAGGATTTTTTCAGGTGAGCTCCGACCTAAAGTCTTGTAACAGCTCTAACTTTTGAACGGCTGGTCCGATTGACTCGCAACAAAAATGTCACCGAGCAGTTTTTTCTCCTCTTTCAAACGAGTATCTATAAGACAAAATCCATCCACTAGAACCAAAATTAGAAGATCGCTGTCGGGGGGGGGGGTCAGTGAAATTTGATGAAAAATGTTTTGGTAAAGGTCCCAGGTCGAAATGCGACACTTTGGAAAATTTTCAAAATTTTGTCCATACAAAGTCACTCTGACACTTAGGATTTTTTCAGGTGAGCTCCGACATTCCACCCTCTCAACCTGGCCGGCACCACGACAACCTGGAGAGCGCATCACAAACCACCTCTCGCTACGTCGTCGGGCCAGAGGGGGGGACGTCAGACTCGAAGCAACACGGTGGCGGACCACGACCAACTCGTCTGACAGGGGGGGGGACGTCAGACTCGAAGCAACACGGCGGCGGACCACGACCGACTCGTCTGACAGGGGGGGACGTTAGCGACGGCGGCCATCTTGCGCGGTCCAGTGGTGGAGTTTTACTTACTACTATATTATGATTTTAATAGCTTATATTCTTCTCGCATGATACAAGAATTGCCTACCGGTGAAATGGAATGGAGTGGTAATGATAAGTATGAACGAACTATTGAAGATGGATATGGTTACGTATATGAAGTTGATTTACGATACCCTGATGAAATAAAATATACAACAAAATATTTTCCATTCTGCCCTGAATATAAAATACCTAATATAGACGACTTTACAGATTATCAAAAGTCTATATTACCTAAAAAATACAGACCACAAAGAAACTCATGTTAACACAAAGTAATAAAGAAAAGTATGTTGTTGAAGGAAGAATGCTAGATTGGTATTTAGATCATGGAATGATTCTCACTAAAATACACCGAAAATTAGTATATAAGAAATCTAAGTGGTTAAAAAATTATATAGAATTTAATATTGAAAAACGTAAAATAGCTAAAAGAATTAAAGATGATTTTGGAAACGTATTCTTTAAATTAATGAATAATGCATTTTATGGTAAAACTTTAGAAAATGTACGTAACAGACAAAATATTTAAATAGTTTATAATAAAGATCGATTTCAAAATTTAGCAAGGAAACCAAAATATAAAAGAACTACTAGATTTAGTGATAATCTATGTGCTGTACATCTAAGAAGAAGCATTGTAAAACATGACAAGTTTAATTTTATAGGATTTACTACATTAGAATTAGCTAAGCTATTTATGTATACATTTATATATGATAATTTAGCACCTGCTTATGGCGAAAACTATAAATTACACTTTACAGATACTGATAGCGTTTTCTTAGAATTAACGATACCGTATAATTCTTCACTTGATGAAGAAATAGATAAAATAAAAGATATCATTCATCCTTCTGATTTTTGTAAAGTAAAACATGAGTTAAGTGAAGAGTACATAACAGAAGCTGTATTTCTAAAAGCAAAATGTTATTGTTATAATACAAAGTCTAAAATATTGAAAGGAATTTCAAAAGCATCAATAGCTAAATAGATAACATTTCAAGATTATAAGATGGCATTGTTTAATAATGAAATAAAATCAACATGAAATTATAGACATTGTTCAAAGAAACATAAAATGTACTTAAAAGAGGAACATAAATTAGCATTAGATCCATTTGATGATAAAAGAAAGATTTTACCTGATGGAATAACTACTTTACCTTTTTAATTTCTTTAACATCTAGTCAGAGAACAATTGCTTGATTCAGAGTTTCATCCTGTGAACAAATGTTCTATAACTCTATCATGTACTTTTTTATCAATATTGATTGTGATAAATCCATAGTCGTTTGACCAAGCATTACTACAAGATTGTTTAAAGTCATCTTTATCTCTTATACATAAGTCTCTTAACAAATCACTTAGGTTTCTTGGATTGATTTCGAAAACCATGAAAATATTTGCATTCTTTCTAATAACGCCTCCATCTAGTGAATACATACTTTGTGTCAAATAAAAGACACTACAGTTATTGTGTCGACCTCTTGTAAAATAATTTCTCTGAACTGCCTGATCTTTGTTATTAACACAATCATCAAACACAACACAATGTTTTTTCGTTTTATTTAGTTTATTAGGGTCTTGCATATTACCACTATCATCTATTAATTGTATCGATATGTGTTTATTTATTTCGGGTTCTACTAATTGTTTATTTTTCGCTGCTTCTTCACACCACGAACTTATTTCCTCTTCATAATCCGATTTTTCATATTCTTCAAACCGTGAAGCTATAACTGATTTTGTAAGATTATTTTCAAAACCATATTTCAAAAATTGATAAATAGGTTGGTCTGCTGTTGTTGTATAAATGATAAGATTGTTATAATCCTCGTGAGAATTTTAAATAATAGATACGTTTTTCCACAACCTGATCTGCCACAGATAACTGACAAAACTTTATTTGACAAGTTATGATGATGATTGAATTTCACTTTCTTGTTTCGTGGAGATTTTACAGAACTGTTTTCATTCATTTTTAAGTCAATATTTTTAATTACACCTCTCGTAATAATAGATCTATCATAATCTCCTCACCTCCAAAATTTATTGCCTTTCCTTTCTCATCTGTTATTTTAATGGTAATTGAATTAATTGTTTTTCGTGTAACTGGAAAATATATTAATGATTTTGGGATTACATTTAAACTGTAACCAATCGGAACTGTAAATGCCGGATAACTGAAGATATTATTTGTTAGCTTTCCATTAACATAACCACCTTCTATAATATCACACTGAACGTTGATTGAATTTATTTCAGTTATTTTAGGTATATTTTCACTGATATGAAAACCTTGTGCATAGAGTTTCTTTTTAAATCCTAATAGTCTTCATAAAGATTTGTCAATATCAAAATCAACTTGATGATTTTCATCTAAAGTAAGAGAAAATTTATTTACTGCTGGTTCAACTGCTAAATGTAATTGTTTCTTGTCTTTAAATTAAGTACCTAAATGTCTTTTTATTTCATTGGAAATCGATTCAACTTCATAAGATCCAGGAAGAAAAGTCAGTATTTTCCAAGTTTTGCCTTTATCATTAGAATATTTAAATTGGTCATTTACATCTTTGATAATATTTTGAATTGTGTTAAATGTTGAAAAGCTAGTTAGTGCTACTTCATAATGTTTGTCTTGTTCAAAGTGAATAATAGGGTCTAAATTACAAGTGTAGGATGAAGTAGTTGCTATAAATTTTAATGTGGTACTAAATTTTGATGAGGTCAAAATCTCGGTTAAATTTTCTAAATGTTTATTAATTTTTTCTAGTTCTGCTGATGACATTTTTAACTAAATAATTTAGATAAGCTTTTATAGGTCTTCTCATTTATAATTTCCTTTTCTAATAGTCTTTTTAAGATTGCTTGTATTTCATTAAAGCTAGAGTTATGTCCTTCTTTTGGTGCAGCTAATAAAATCTCTAATCTGTTTATTAATTCTTGTGGATCATCGGGCAGGAAAACCGTTGTCTCTTTTAGTCCTGTTCCTGTTTTTTGGATAACCGCTCATTGGTGGATAACCCGTCGGTGTTGAATAACCAGTTGTTGCTGGAGAAGAAGCCATTGGTGTTGAATAACCAGTCGGTGTTGAATAACCAGCTGTTGACATTGGTATCTTTGTTCCTGTTTTACTGGTACTAGACGTTTTGGATAATAAGCCATTCAAATTTTTATAACGCTTAAGAGTTTTTACAGTTCCAACCTTATCTAACATAGTTTTATATTTCAGTAGATCATCAGTATGATATTTATCTAAATCCGCTCCTCTTAATAAATCCACGAAATTTCTGTCTAAACTGAAAGCTCTTTTGTCTGGTGTGAAAATTGTACTTTCTTTAGTATTTATAAATAATTCTTCTCCACCTAAGTAAAATCTAGTTTCTCATTTTCCATCTATAAATGAAGTAGAATGTTCAAATGTTTGCTTCTAACAAACCATAATCATCCATGATGGTTTTCTGCACTGGATCAGATATATCAATTCGTTTATCATGATCTTACAAGTTCTTTCTCAAGAGTTTTGAGTGGTGCAATAGTTTTTTCAAAAGCACTTTTCACTTGTTCAGTTAGGTGCATTTTTTCTAACATATCAGATTGAACGCCAGCTTGTAGCATTCAATATTGTCTATAATTTTTCTTCATAATATTTTTCTGTTTTATTAATTGTTCTAGTTGTTTAATTTTAGCCTCATTTGTATTCATTATTTTATAATATAATATTTGAATTTTGTGGTAGCATAGAGATACAGCAAAAGCACTTTACTGAACAACTTATTTTCGTTCTAGTCATTTTTCTTGTCAAGCTTTGCCACTCGAACTTTGTTCTAACGTTTTTAATAAAGTTTTTATTTCTTCTAAAAAAACATCATTGTCTACTTTGTCTTGAGATTTAACAGGAATTTTATTTGCTTCTCTAGCTATTTGATCAAATTTTTCAATCTCATCTAACGTAATAACATTGTCATCACACACTCTCTGAAAGTAGTAATGTAGTTTATCATATACTTCTTTGACATGTGCATGTTTCTTACTTAAGGATTTTCGTTTCTTAGTCATTAAAGATTTATCTATCAATGTTGCAAGTGACGTTGTAAAAACACCGGTACCTGTTAAAGCTGTAGCAACAACAGGAATTGTAAGAACGCCAGATGAAATGACAATAGTCAGAGCGCCTACAGAAAATGTTAACAATACTCCAATACCTTGTGTTACATTCTTCACTATCGTCCATCTTTTTCTTAATTTATCATAATGCTCTAATCTTAATAATAGTTGCGATTCTTTATCTTTCATGTACCTGACTCTATCTTTATGTTTTGCTTTATCCATTTCATATGATAATGAAGGATCAGACGAAGTCGACGCTTTGTGTCTCGGCATCGGAGATGCAGTCTTCTGCCGATTCAATATTGGATATAAAGGGGCTGATGGTTCTTTTGCTTTTTCATCTTCCATTTTTTAAATGAATATTTTTATATGTGCTGTCCTATTATATTGTTGAAAAAGCAGCGATCTTAATGGTCAAAAGATCTTTAATTTTTGAAAATATAAGTACTTTAAGCTCTAAAATCAGGTATTTGATTTTTTAGGGGTATTAAACAATTTTTTAGGGGTTTTTGCAAATTCGGATTTTTTTGAAAAATGCTTGTCCTGGGAGTGTCAAAGTCTTACTACTGAGACAGTCAGAATTGCTTCCAAATGTGAGATATGCACATTTATGCAGTTTTGAAGAAATACCACAGAATTGACAGATCATGATAGTGTAATGCAGAAGGAAATTACATTCTTTTACAGATCGTCCGTGTCATGACAGCCTTGGAGAGGTAATGTTAGTTGAATTAACAACTCGACGACCTGCTATTGCTTTCATGCTGATCCCTCTCGAGAATCTTCTTAAGCGTGATCATATCATAAGCAACCTGGCATTGGCAGAGCAAAATCACATAATCAGAGACAATGATTTCAATGATTCAAATGTAGATAGGTCCACATCACCATTCATATTCAAGATTAATTTAGTGAATCATAAAATCATGCCGGTGAAGATAGAATTAAGAACTTAAAATTTCAGCCAAGAAAGCACAAATAATATTGCGACTTTTTCATGAAGACTTCCATTTAAATACGGATCATGAAATTCCCTTGATAATCAGCTTAATTTCCGCTTAATTAAGATGCTTGTTAGCGAATATTCATTCCTTTTGATATCCAACTTGTTTCATACTACTTCTAAAGGGGCTTCATGTCGGAAGTATATAAATATGCAAAAATTTCGCTTTTTAAAAACTGCTCAAATTATTTTTTGGACCACAGGAACGTAATCTCCATACAAAAACTGAATATTTTCATATAAAAATTTTCAATGTATACAGATACTTACTTGAGTCGACACTCGATACCTATATATATCCCTACTCTATGCTTGATGCAAACCAATGCAGGAATTTGACATTCTGATAGAGAAGGTAGATAATATATTCTCTTTATTTCTGGATGGTTGGCATGCAGTTTGATAGTTACCACAACTGATGCATGTGATTGATGTGCTCTAAATGTCGCATTGTTTTTTTTTATTTTTGATAATGCAAGCAGAAAAGAATGATTGACATTGAAATTGAATAAAATAATAGGCCTGAATTCTAATTAAAGCAATTTGTGTGTCTTTCAACACACAAAAGTGAGAAATAATTTTGTGTGTTGAAGGCCTATGTTTTATTAATTATTATATAATATGCTTTGTTGTTATTTTTATGTGTCTGACATTTCCTCCGACCCTATTCAGAGAAAATGGAGCTTTTAAAATAAAATAAAATAAAAAATAAATAAATGCTTTATTCAGCAACGAGAACATCGAACTTTGTGGTATAGTCCTAATTAAGTTAGCGTAGGTTTTATTAAACAGGACTACAATATAAGTGGCAAGGTCGTTGAAGGTAGGGTATATGGAAAAGGTTTGTCTTGGCTGATTTCACGAACATTTTACTTTGCACATGTGCAATTACATGCCGTTATTGCTTTGTGAAGTTATCTTATTTCTTTCGTTTAATTTATCAAAGCCTGAATTAATTAACATGTGGTTTGGAAGAGAGAACACTTCGAATCAAGAAGCAATATTGAAAGATGAAAATCATTCGTGTCAAATCTTTTAACAACCTCATTTTTATTATTCAAATTATTATGAATTGAATGTCACAAATTCGACCATGCATGTTTTGAAATAATTGTGGAAACGCGAAAGAAATGATGCGCTTCGGAACCTGCTTAATTGAAGTTGTTATGTCTACAGAGACAATGGATAATTTAAAGACTAAACTCCGCGAAAATTTGGAAACTGCTCCTCAAAATGTCCGCTACTCGTTGAGTACAAGATAGCAGTAGTCTGCAATACATTTGTAATTTGTCTCAGTATAAAAGTCGAACATACCGCAACCACAATCGAAATTATGTTGAAGTAGTTCTACTATTTATAATTTAATTAATTTCAATTAATTCATTTAATTTAATTATTAATTAATTTCATTAATAAAAATCTACTCGTAGATTCTCAGCGTTTATCTCCTGAAATCAGTGTGATATCCTATACGTATTCTACAACATAGCCTCCTATTCCAATAGCAACAAGAAATAAAGAGTGGATGTCTCCACTTGTGAAGATGCTTGTAAATAAGCGCTAGGAGGCACTCCGTTATAGAGATTGGCAGATGCATGCATGATTATTTCAGAGAATGTTCAAAAGGAAATTCACAAAGTTCCAATTACTTTAAGTGAACGTCTCATATCAAAGCCAAATGGCATCTGGAAGCTTCCTGCAACTAATGCGGGCGAAAGTGATAAGAAGTAGACGTTGGATAGCCTCATATTTTGATAGGCTTATATTGAAATTATGAGATATCTGTCTACCATTAAGCCAAATAAGAACTCAGGAGATGACTTAATATCATCCAGATTCTATAAAGAACTTGCTCTCTTTATTTCTAAACTGTTGAGTAATTTCATGGACGCCTCAGTGGAAGAAGTCTGGGATTATACCTGTCCCAAAATCAAAACCAATCCAACTGTCCAGATTTTGTTCAATTTCACTTACAAATTTATAAGCAAAAAACAACAAGAAAAGGTCCAATTTCTTCCAACAATTTCACTTCCCTCAATACTATCATTAATTTTTGAGAAGATCGTGCAAGAAAGAATGAGAAAGGATTTGGAAAAACTGTGGAAAGGAGCAGCATGTCTTCCGCAGTAACTCGTCAACTACGACAGCTTTCATAGCTATTATGGATTCTTTAACATCTAATTATGATGATGTGAATTACAACGGATCTGTCTTAGTGTCTTTTGATTTAAAAAAAGGCATTCGATTATGTTAAATTCGGTCTGCCAACCGGCTTTGCATTGTAGATAAAAAACTTTTTATCTGATATGAAAGCTCGTGTGAAATTAAAGAGCTCCTTTTCGCCATCTTACCTGCTGAAGTCTGGTGTTTGTCAAGGTACCGTTCTTTCCCCATTTTTATTTTCTGTTTTTGCGAGTGATCTCAAGTGCGTCGATCAGAAAAGCTGTTCTCTTAAATATGCTGATGAGTTGGCAACTATTATGCCTATTTGTCTGTCAGATTATATTAATTTGTCACCACACAGAAACGAAATAAAGAATGACCAGAGTTAGTGTGAATCATACGTGTGCGTGTTTCCTCTGGATCAACATCCAATATCATCATTTTGATTTATCGGACTGGAAGCATTACATCTACTTTCTTCGAGGAATTATGTGACGCTTTTGATGAAGCAATGATTTTCAACGTTCCGGTTACTGTGGCGGTGACCTGAACCAAAGTGTTTAAATATATTAAGTGTGCAATCAACTCATTGCTCTAATGTATTTAATGTACTTTGACCTGAACATTCACATCGAACGTCAAAATGACCCACATGCTGCTAGACTATTGAACACTTTTCAGTGTTACGGTTTGTGCAATCTAGTCAATGGTCCCACTCATGTAGTGGGAGGTACTTTAGATCTTGTATTTAGTTCAACAGATTTGGCCTTGGAGGGACCTCAATATCAATGATTTTTAGCATGCATTATCTTGGTCCGCCATTTGTGATCCTACGGTTTGGGAAGTCGTGGATGTCGATGAGTTAGTGTCTTTGTACAATTCTACAATAGAGTCCTGCAAGAACTTATTCCTTTGAGGACCGCGAGCCTGCCTAAGCTCTTATCAATCCCATGGTTTGATGATGAGTGTCATTAGGCAAAGCGCTCTGTCAGGCAGCTGGAACGCTTCCATCAGTCTATTCAGTTCGCTAACTTTTCCTTCCTAAGGGTATGGCATCATGGAGAGAGGAGTTATCAAGGGATCATCTCGGTATAAACTTATTAACTCAGGAAAGTTTCAGGCAGCTTCAATTCTGCAGGATGAATAAGGTCAAGGTACTTGTGGCCCACGCTGCATCTGCTCATTATTTGCAATTAACATTCATCAAAAATTTTGAAATGATCAATTGTCTTCGATTTGCGAATATGCATATATATACAAATAATACAGTATGCTCTTTAACAAGATTAATGTTGCGTCCAGCATTTGCTGCATGAACCTTTAATAGCTTCCTCTTCCTTACTTGATTAATCGTAGATAGCTTATAACTTTCCTTAACAGTTTCATAAAGAGCCTATTACAAAGCAGAAGACAAGCCCCTTAATTGAGGATTTAGGGCTCTGGAATTTATTGAAGCACACGCTTTTTATACAACACAATAACTTTTGTCAACATTTATTAACACCTCAATCCAAATAGTTCCTACTCCGGACAACACGAAATGTGGTGCAAAAAATGCCAAATTCACAATTGCTGCTTGTATTCAACATGAACGTAGGCTGGATGGGGTCGGTATTTATCAGCAGCAATTTGTACACCGTCCACAAAAATGTTTTTTCGCCATATGCACGAAAGTTAACGAATTCCCATAAATCTGACAAGAAGTACATGTTTTCGTCGGCATGAATGCTTCTTCGTCATCTACGCGAGTATAACGCGCACCACTAGCGCCAAAAAACATAATTGATATTTCACCCCTCCACCATAGCCTGACCATATGCTTTTTATACAAAGTAATTACATGTATATTAGGCAGATTAGCAAATCAGTATTAATTAAATCCCCAATGTGTATGCAGTTTCGATTTTATTAACCCATTTAGCGCCAGTGTAACGTTTTCGTTACAGCACTTTTTGGAATCTGCTGTCTTCTCCAGCTTGCGACATATGATACAATATTTTGATTACCATACATTATTTATCACATATTTTCAGGTAAACAATCGCCAATTCAAAATTTATCACTTTTTAGTGCTTATATTTTATCACGAAATTAGACAAAAAATGGGCCTAAAATCTGCTAACATACTGAAACACTCAGTGTATGAACGTCCACATGTAATTTACTGTCAATGTCATTTGCGTGATCTCATTGTCCATCAAATACCGAAAATAGCAATCAATACTTGCTCGGATATTCATTCATGACATGGCACGTAATTTTTTTGAACCGTAACGTTTTAGTTACACTGGCGCAATATGATATACAAATGTTAAATACAGCAACAATATAAATGAAGTAAATGGTGTTGAATACTATCAATTTTCTTTAAAACTAATGTTTGTTGAATACTGAAAACGAACAATTTCATAGGAATATTGCATTCTTAGTGTATTCTATGAGTCTGTAATGCCTGCTGCTATTTATAGTCTATGGCTTTCCCGTCACAAAACCAACCGAAGTCCATTGCCGTAGTATTTTCCTCAACATTAGACTTGTTAGCTCATGTACGAAGCAAATCAAAGAGAGATCAAATCTCAAGCATTTTCTCTTATAGCTTAATCATAAACATTGCAGGGTGCCAGTTCGCCTGGGCATAGAATACAAAGATGTCCTCCGACTCGAGCAATTTCAATCCAAAACTTCTTTGGCTGTAGACGATGCGTCTCTCCCTACAAGGGCACGTCAGAGGCTCGAGATGGCCCAAACTGGTTTAAAATATCTATAAAGGCTTAGCTTGATTATATCAACCTGTGTAGCTATCTGAAGACAATACCCAAGCTGTTGCTAACTATGGATGAAGAAGTTACTGAAATATGCAATAGGCCTGATGCCGACGATCACGGTATATGAATGTTGCCACAAAACCTCCATAAGTAAATGCTTCATCAGAGTTATGAGACGATGATGAGTTTATATGTCTCAGAGGTAAGTCTCTCAAACGATATCTCAGAGGTTAGTGACATCGTAGGGCAGTGTGAGATTGCAACGAAAGATGATTTGAGTGATCATTTCAGTAAACAGAAATAAGCAGTCAATAAAATGGCAAATATCGGTAATTTCCATCTTCGCAGATAGGACAAACATTCTCTGGATGCATTTCAAGGCAAGAATCTTTATGAGATGCTTGATACGCATGCTGATGGTCTTATCGACCTCGGTGGCAGAAACCAGTGACTACCCGGGACAAAATAATTGTTTAGGCCTACATAATACTAAACAATCTCAAATGCGTTCATTTCTTGATGTTCTTTATTTATGTGGACATTGCGAATGACCGAGGCGTCTCCAACTCTACCATGAATTTGGAATCGATGCAGAAAGAGAATCAATTTCTCGACATGAATTTCGAAATATAAAAACTTGTTCTCATTTCAACGATAACGATTTCACAGCAAACAGCAACGACAAGTAACATATAGCAGGCCTTTGATTAAATTTGCTAATTCACAGTTTCGACAAATACCTCTGAAATGTGATGGAGAGCTTTCATGCTGAAGCTATGACTCATTACTTCGGCAGGAATTGCTTGGAGCAATTCATAAGCTGCATTTGAAAAAAAACATGCTTTTGTATATTTTGACATCATATGACGCCATCGTAACGAAATCGTTACGGCTTTAATTTCTAAGATAGGGTTATTGTAATGAACTGGTCATCATATATTATTCTTAATTATAACATTCTGAAATTCTTGCCACCGTTTTTATAGAAAATTTGCCGATATTTACATAGGCGGCTTTAAATGGGTTAAATGAACACGAGTTCAGACTCAGCACCACCTGTGAGACATGCAAATTTTTGCACATTTGGAGAAATCTGCACGGATTTGACTGATCATGATAGCAATGCAGAAATAATAACAACATTTTACAAACCCTACGTGCCATGTCAACCTTGGAGAGACAATTATTTTGTTAAATTAGCAATTCGATGGACTATAAACAGTGAATGGCAATACAACATCACTTTCACCTCTCCCGTGTTCGATACTCATCAAATTCAAAAAAAAATTTAGTATCGCTGTCTTCATCATTCATACTATAACTCACAATATACTCTAAAACAATTTTTATTGATTAGTACAGAAAAAATGAAATCAGTAAGAGTCACATTGAACACTAACTTCTCGTTTATCATTTCTTACAATACTTCCAAAAGGTTTAATCGGGAGTATCACACCATATCGATGTTGTCCTACAGCAGTTACTGCTCTGACCAGCACTGTATGAAAAACACCGCTTCCTGGATTAATATCTGCTCGAAAGCGACAAGCCTCAAGTTCTGGGCAACGTTTCTTACATATCCAACTAAAAGCGTCAGATTCTAATTCTTCAACTTCCTTCTTCATCACATATTTTGATACAGAATTGCTTGTGTTGTTCAGAGCCATTAATCTGGCCTGAATCTCAACGTTGATGTAGCTCATGATGACTTTTGGAAATAAGGCAGCAAGCCTGGCGTCTTGTAATCTGGGTACTGAACAGCTTTCTTTGTATGAAGTGGGAAGGATCAGGCAAGGTACAATGCGATTTTTTGTTGATCCGATAGTCATTATTGGATTTTGAAGACCATACAATGTGATCTTGTATTTCTTCTTTGGGGATGATTTTGTGACGTAGAAGAGAGCACATAGAATGATCATGCACAATAACTTCATGCTTGTCCAGCAAGATCCTGAAACATAAACACAATAATGTCGGTCAGCATTTCATGATGATAGAGATGAAAAGTAAAAATGCGCGGCAACGTCCCCAATAAGTATTCATTCATTTTCTTCTTGTATTTATATGAGTACAATGTCATCTATGTAAGATATATTACACGCCCTAGTTAACTTAGAAGTTCGTAACAGGGCTGCAACCGGTCAGGTTTTCTCGACCCAGGTGTGGAAAATCTCAACCCAACCGGCCGATTGACCGGGAACTTTCAAATTTCATGCCTTTACTCAATTGCAGGATGAATCAAAGTAACATGCCGTCTCCTTCATGTATATTATCATCTCTAAGCATGCAGGTCAGAGTAGATTGCATTGTATCCTAAAAACCTGTATAATGTAGGCTATTAAAAAAATAATTAGAGCTTGGCCGAATTAAATAGCTATTCGACTATTTAATTGTGTACCGGTGATATCTATGTAAAGGAACTTATTAATTTCGTTTATGTAGATCAGAAATTCTGCTCTAACATCTATTGAAGCTATAACTTGTCCAATAAAAATCATCTCTTCAATTTGTGAATTAAATTTAATGTCACTGAAATTTGATTGCTTTTTCTTTCGTGCTATCTATGGATTTGTCACTACAAAAACTTGTTCATGTAAGAATGAGTTATTACTGCAACTTTAATTCATAAGAATTCTATAAATCTGTATGAAAATTGATTAATTACGAGAGATGCAAAGTAAAATTTATATCAACTATCAAAGACCATTCATTTTATATGAGCTTCCTTAAGCATGATTACAGTTTCAACACTGCTTGCAGATAACAATTATATAACAACTGCAGATAACAATTAGCAGCCTTTCCGGTAATTATGACTATTATAACTTTGGTGCAAAAATGCTCTAAAAGCAACGATTTCAAAATTTTGCAATTTTATTGAATAAAAAATCGTCATAATACGAAAGCTAGGGGGGAAATGTCAGATAAAGATAATGAGAAAATGCTGTGACTACTTCCAGTGGTAGGCCTGGTGTTCATGTCGCAAAAGGAATTTAAAACTCCACCAGGGATTTGCATATTTCATCTTCATTAGTGAAAAGGTAACATGTTACGACGTGTTTTACAACAGCTTCATTGAGTATGTCATGTTCGATAATCTGTTCTTGGGCACAGTGCTACAAGTATTACTGGTCGTGTAACTCAAAGGAAGAATTTAATTATTCAACGCTGCACTCAGGAGATTAGTGATTAACGAAAAGAAGAATTTTGCTATCTTTGTTCATTAATTAGAAAGAAGAGGTAATATCGTAATGTCAAATCGCTACTAATAAAAATCAGTGTCACTGAGAATTGACTTAATTATGACTGATTGTCGCGACGGTGGCATTCGAAGAATTACAATTTTTCACGGTATAACTTATGCTGATTGTATGTACTAATAGTCGGTAACCCCAAATTTCTGCAGGAACAACCTCTATCAATCACATAAGATATAGATCACGATTGGACTGATTCGGATTTTCTTAACACTATGCGCTATGAGAAAATGCATAAGAAATTTTGCTTTAACTTCTTACCAAAGAGTGAGTATCTTAGGCAGAGTAGCAACTCAGTATTAATTAAATCCCCAATGTGTATGCAGCTTCGATTTTGTTAAATGAACTCGAGGTGAGAGACAATACCATATATGAGATATGCAAATTATTACAGCTTCGAAGAAATTACCATGGAATTGACTGATCATGATAGCAATAAAGAAGGAATGTTATTATTTTACAAATCCTCGTCGCATGACAACTTTGGAGAGGTAATGTTTGTTAAATTAGCAATTCGATGGATTAGTATTACTCTAATGATAAGCCTTAACAATATTTTTTTCTTATGTGTGATCATATCACAAACCACCTGACTATGTTAGAGCAAGATATCATAATCAAAGACTATGATCACGATTGACTTTAAAAATGCAAATAGGTCCACATCACTATTCAGATTCAAGAAATGGAACATAAAATCATAACGACTGAATTAAAAACTTGAAATTTCAGCCAAGAGGCACAAAAAGATTACAAATTTTCCATGAAAACTTGTATCATAATGCGGTTCATGAAATTTCATTGATAATCAGATTAACTTCAGCTAGCAAATTTCATTCATTTTGATAGCTGATGAGCTTGGTACCACATATAGAGAGGTAGTATATAATCGTTAGTATATAAACACAGGAATAAATTACATAAATTACAATAAATTACATGCCTTCTTAATTTTGATAATATCGTTTTGGACCACAGAAATGTGATATCTGTGGTCCAATACTGAATCCTTTGATATATAAATTTTAAAAATACTCTATGCTTCTTGCCGGAATATCAGAAATACTTCAGAATTGTGATCCGAACACAAGCGTCGGTTCAATTCAATCGACTAATTCTTAAATCATGATGAAAATCCTCCCAGCATTCATCTACAAAAGAATATGATTCTTAGTAATTTGCAGTGTTCACTATTGCAATGCTAATTTTATCAATTAACCAGTTCTCAAAATATATAACAATGAATGAAATTTGCTTGGTCCTGATCCGTCAATTTGTAAAGATAGAAAACTTCATACCTTATACTGCTAACACTTATTCCACACAGCACCATACACATGATTATAAAACGACATAAAACCGATGGATAGATATGCCGGTTATTATGTTATCGTATGTGAACTCATCCTGTCTGTGTGTTTTCTTTATTTTGATGCATCATGTTCCTATATATCCCTGCAACTTCCAGATAAAATAAATCTAGAACAATTTTCGATTCTCAAATGTAATACATAATACATTTCATCATCCGCATGGTCAAAATTACCACAGAAAATTGCCAAAAAATTCCAATTTCTCAGATGCAAATTCATAATATAGAGCGCGACGTTTCGGCTCGCTCTTTGCTCATGCGTGATTCAACTGTCAAGCTGAGAAAATCGCCATCAGTGTTCCGATGAACGAGTAAAATTAACATGTTATAGATATTCATCAGGGTCATGCAAACGGCTAAAAGCAAATAGAAGCAATATTTACAGATTTGTAGTGTAGATCACTATGTATCTCTTATCGCATACTTTGATTTCTTTGTGTAACTTTACTTTAGATAACTGTATGGTCATTTCTGTTTGTGCATGTCCCCATGACCTTCAGTTTAAATTTTGTATTGGTTGTCCTACTGTCTAGATAGATATAAAATATACATGGCTCTTGGTGAAAGGTTGTATTCTGCTACATGAAAAACCAGGTCAACAGGTTATGATTCGACAAATATGAATGCATAACTCATCACAAATTGCAGAAAGGTAAGCATACCATTTTCTTGAGCGGTCCTTGCACTGCTTTTTCAACTGCCACTGACACGTCTCATTATTATTTTCGCTATGAATAATATAAATAATAATGAATGTTTACAATTAAATGATCCGGAACAATGTAGATGTTGGCTGTTGTCATTTGAAGCTAGTTGTAGGTCGAAAAGTATAGAGGATAAGATAGGCACTTCAGACACGTCTGCAAAAACAGACAGATTTTTAGAAAAATGCGGAACAAAAGCATTGTTAAAGATTGTATCTCTTCTGCCTCATGACTCTATTGATAAGATATTATTTTCTGAAATCAAGAAAGTCATTTTGGAATACATAGAACCCAGAAAGCGATTAATCATTGCAGATAGAACTAATTTCCTTCAATTGTTACAAAATAGAGATGAAGCTGAAGTAGATTTTTTCAGTCGCTTGAATGAGGCATCCAATCATTGCAATTGGAATACTTTAAAAAGTGAGAATATAAATGAAGAGTTGATCAAACTAAGATTCATTGCAGGCCTTTATAATGAGCAAACAAAATTAAAATTTCTAGAGAAACTTCAAATATCTCCAAAATCAACAATGACGGATATTCTTGACTTTTGTCAAATGAATATTCAATTAAAAGATTTTGTCAAGCATGACAATCTTCCTAAAAATGATAAGAATATAGATGAATTTAAAAGTGATAATTTCTATATAAATAAAAGTAAACGAACAAATAAATTCCAGACAGATGCGGTTAAATGTTCGAAATGTGGGTCATCGGACAAATTTCGAGAATGTCCAGCATTTGGAAAGAGATGCATAAATTGTAAAATGTTAATTCACTTCGCAAGTTGTTGTAGAAATAAAAGTATCAAAGGTCCAATAAAAAAGAAATTTAATTTTAAAGAAAACACTTATAAAAATGCGAAGAGGTTCATGCACAAAAATTACTCATAATGTGGATATATTTACAATCAACAACTTATCTGATGATAAAAAAGCTATTTATCAAAATTATCTTATAAATGATCACATAATGAAATTTCAAGTGGACACTGGTGCTGCAATAAGCATTTTATCGGAAACTCAATGGGAAGAAATAGGTAAACCAAAACTTTTACCGGTAAATGTAGTTCCCACTAACTATGACGAATCAGAAGTTAAGACATTGGGAAAAATATTTGTAAAATTGAAACATGAAAGCAACTTTAAGGAAATCAATGCTACATTTCTTGTAGTTAAATCTTCGAAATCATATGGTCTTCTTGGTAGAGATAATATTGACATGAAGAACTCTAAACTTGAAATTATGGCCATAGATGATATTCCTTTTTTACCGACCATAAAGAAATTCACAGCAAGTATTGTTTTAACAAACTCTGATCAACCTCTGAAATTTTGTCCGGCACGTAGTATTCCAATACATTTACAAGAAACTTTAAACAATGAGCTATATCATTTAGAGAAACAGGGTATAATAACTCCGATTTCTTACGCAAAGCAGGCGAGTCCTGTTGTATGGGTTAAAAAAACCCCATGGTGGATATAGAATGTGCGTAGATTTTAAGGCAACTTTAAATCGTCACATTCAATCGGATGCATATCCTTTACCTTCAGTGGAAGAGATTTTTAGTAGAATAGGAAGCGCCACACATTTCGCCAAAATCGATTTGAAATCCGCGCACTGGCAAATAGCCTTAGATGAAGATGCCAAAAATCTATCTGTTATAAATACACATAAAGTTTTATTTACACTTAACCGTCTTGTCATGGGCATGAAAAATGCCAGTTCCATATTCCAACGATGCATGGATCAGATGTTAAAAGGGATAACTGGCGTTATAGCCTATCAAGACGATATATTGATATGTGCATCTTCAGACAGTCAGCTTAGACGACGATTGAAACAAGTTAAAAGGAGATTAGTAGAACATCAGGTAACACTGAATGAAGAAAAATGTATAGAGTCAACACAGTCATTAAAATTTTTAGGATTTGTGTTTAGCAAAGACGGGATAAAACCCGACAAATCCCTTATTACGAAAGTTGCAGATGCTGTTGTACCTAAAACGGAAAAAGAATTAATGAGCTTTTTAGTCTTAGTAAATTACTATGGACGTTGTATTAAAAATTTTGCTGAGATTTGTGCTCCATTATATGACGCAATTGATAGGGAAAATAAAGATAAAATAAATTGGAACGAAACATGTGACAAACATTTCAATATGTTAAAAACAATATTGGTTTCTACTCCAGTCCTACGACCATTCTCTCTGAATAAGGATTCCGTACTTTCCGCAGATGCATCCTGCAACTCGATTGGAGCCGTTCTGAGTCAAGACTGGCATCCAAATTTATATATCTCTCGAATACTAACGAAAACTGAAAGGAACTATGGCAATATTGAGAGGGAAGCCCTGGCAGTTTTGTGGGCTTGTAACAGATTAAGTCATCTCTTGTTAGGGAAGAAATTTACTATTCAAACCGATCACAAATCTCTGATTTATATTTATGATCCTGAACAATCTCTTAAAAACTTGCTCCTTGCTCATAAAAGGCTCGCTCTTTGCTCATGCGTGATTCAACTGTCAAGCTAAGAAAATCGCCATCAGTGTTCCGATGAACGAGTAAAATTAACATGTTATAGATATTCATCAAGGTCATGCAAACAGCTAAAAGCAAATAGAAGCAATATTTACAGATTACTGATTATTCTTACATCAATCATCATGCTTCATCAATGGATAATTTGGACCAAGATAAGTCGAGCATAACATCCTTAACGATCAAGTGCTACATGAGCCTTAAAATGATTAACATAATTAATAGTGTTTTATGTACAGTGATCTAGTGCTGCGGATCGTATCCACAGCGATAAAGTATCTGAGTGAAGAGTGTGATAGGAAATTAGCCACAAAAGTTGATGCAAGTTGCAGCGCCAATTGTTTAAAATATATCTTAAGTCTTAAAAGTCTTAATATAAGTCATTTAATTTAAGTCATAAGTCTGGCAAATCTGCGCGACGATGAGGACAACATAGCTTCTTATATCTGAGACATTCTTGTATCATCTTAACACATCTTTATATCCTGAGAAATCCACAGGAGAATTTCAATGTACAGGGTCTTCCACTTAAATCTGGACTTCTTTTTATCGTAGTTGGGCAAATTCAAAAAAACTCCTTATTCAGTGTCTTTGATCAATCAGAGACATGCAATGGTCTAATTTTTTTAGAACAACACATTGAACTTTAAGTTGATGCTAGATCCACCTAATCCATGTGCATTTTAGATGCAGTTATCATTAACTTTTGATATCGACGTGCTCAAAGTTCGAAAATGGTGCAAATTCGTATGTCCACAGCTTCAAGTACTAATTTTCGGTGTGCATATAGTCATTGTTACTACCGAGTTAGAAATTGCCAAAATGCGTTAAAATGTTGTTAAAGACACGCAGTTATCCGAAATATTTTTAATTCGGAGCTTGGATATCTAATTTTCACGAAAATTGAAAACATGTGCTTGTCCACATGTTTCAAATGTCACATAAGCGACGCCATATTTGTCACACAACCGACGTCTGCATATCAATTATATCAATAGCTAGAAAACTTCATTTTGCGACTCAGATGCGTGGATGCATCCACAGAATAATATATTGCCACATCATTGTCGTTAATCAATGATTTGCTGAAAAAATAAATTTTTATGTAAAAAATCCAATCTTTCCTGAGCACAAAATGTCTTATAACCATTGCTGCAGAGATTCTGGAATATTGAACAAGATTGACCACTTTTGAATCATACGTGCTAGTAGCCCCACTTTATGCGTAACTAATGACAGTAGAACGTTCACTCTCGCTATCTTCTTTTCGCACTAAATTGGTTGATAATAGCACAAACTGTCACATGACCGACGCCATCGGTCATGTGACAAGAATTCAGTGGAAAAATATTATCGCAGGCTGATCACCTCATACAAATATTTCAATTCCTCTAGTGAATCTTCATCTGCATTTTTTACGGTGTTTCAATTGAATTTAAGGACAGAAGTCGTACACACGTAATTTTGGCTCAACACAAAGTTTGCCACAAAAACACATTGTATTGCGAAAATAGGATGTTCATTTAATCTGCAATGATTGCGGTTTTCCGGTCAACTTTTTCATACTTTCGCAATTCTCATCGCATTTTGTGACTCAGGAAGGCCTATGTTTGTATGAGCTTTAAACAAGTAAAATAGTTTTACTTGCATAAGACGCATGCAGTACATGTAGGCCTACAATAGTATGGCACATGCACCCCTACAGTCAGTCTATAACACATGCATGCTGTAGTCTACTACATGTAGGCCTATACAGTGTAGGCATGCAATGCAAAATATAATAGGTAGGCACGTGTAGGCTTATAATACTATGATAGTATCAACCTCAGCATGTATGTATGATAGGTTTACTGACATACAATACTTCCATACACGTAGGCCTACAATTTTGTATTATATAATTGATATAAGAAATATTGGGAGCTGTTGAGTGACTAAACACTCAATTTTGCTTTTCCTGACCGTTGAGATCATTTTCTCATAAAGTTTAAATACAGAATCATTAATCAGATGGCATTTCCTCTTCCATTTTTATACAGGTATAATTTTTGTACTACTTTTGCTTATTTTATTCTATCACCAGCTTCAGCATTAATATAGGCTTACTATGACAAGTAAATTTGCTGAAAGACTTTCAATCAATTTACTATGATACGATGCAATCATTGGTCTTGGACAATCGGCATGCTGGTATATTAGGCTTATGTGAACTTTTGATGACCATTTTAGATAATATAATAATCTTTGAGCAAGTTGAGCTATAATATTGGAGTAATATCATCTCAAGCAATTCATTACATAATATTGCATTGCAATTCCACGTCATTCGTTGAATGCCTGCATCGTTGTCACATAAGAGACGCCATGATTTTAAACATGGCGATATTTTAACGAGTTACACACAAATGTTGTGAATCTCACATCATCTTTGATGTGTCACAGATCTTTGATGGAATGCACATCATTTAATGTAACATTTAATGAAATCCGGGACAAAAATTTTCTAAGACAAAAATTGCATCAAAATTAGGATTTTTTTGGATTTGTCCAGTTGCGGACTAACAAATTGGTTATTCGGAAAAATCAGAGTGCTTCGACAACTCTGCCGCGTATATGCCGTCACGTGATGTCACTTTCACCCTTGATAAAACGCTAACCTATCACGTGTGTGTTTGATGAGTAAGCGTTTTTCAAGCATTGCGTGCGCAAATTAACTTAATTTCAACACACATAACATAATTCATTTCATTTATTTCATTCATTAATTTCATTTCGACACACATAACAAGTTCGAGGCTTTTTCAAATGTAATAAGGTCACTTTGAAACGAGACAAAATTTTCGATTTGCCGAAGAATGCCTTCAATTTACATTGGAAAGCTCAGTTGTTTGTTTGACAAGGTTATGATTTCACGAAACCAACTAAATGAATCAAGGGAAGCACCAAGCAAGAAGCACGCTCACGTAGGAGAGAATACAGCGGAACTTTCTGCAGCAGACCAAGTGCGGACTCCTATGTCACCTGTCACAGAAATGGAACCAGCTTACCATTTAAAGAAGTTGAAGAGCCATTCAGTTCAAAATCGGCAAGGCTCCTGGGCTGGGTATCAGTTGAACTGTCATTGGCGGGAATAGGGACAATGCATATGCATTTATTAATTTACTTGGTTTGGGAAACCTGCTAATGGTCAAAAGACGGGAGAACAGGAAAATGTAGGAGCTCGCCCCGTTTTTCAAGGTTACCAAGACTGAATTGTGCAAAGTATCGTGCGATGATGTTGATATGTCACAGTTGGTCTTTGGTTCTTTTTATGGTTTTGTTGAAGCGCATTATGGCAATGTCAAAAGAAGAGGCTAGCAAGTAGCCTACAGAAAAGGGAGAGGTCTCTCGAATAGTAGCCATTCAAGCAATGACTGGAAAGCTAGCTAACAGCTGTTGACCGAAAAGCCTGTTTTCTATCCATAGACTGCAGCAAAGCGCTTGGTGCACCCAGCCATATGCGTCTATTTCAAGTCATGGAAGATGTGAAGTTTCTGTGGTACATGGTCGCACTTCTGCAGGGACAATACACAGACAACGGAGTCTACATTGTAGGCAATTCAACATACTTGTTAAAAACTACTGTAAATTAGTGTAGCCTACACGTAATAAGATTGTTATATGATATTTATTACTGTACATAGGCGTCAGGGGCGATGTCAGAAAATCAGTTTGAAGAGACACAAATTTCAACTTTGACACTTTAGTTTTATTTCGACCTATAAATATTTAATTGAAATATATGAATAATCGATTAAAACGTATCATCTTGTTCTGGGCGAATCTGTTATAACATAATTCATCCTCAAATTAAATTAGGTCAACCAAAGAGCCTGATAACTTATTCTTTCTTCCAAATTTTGTTTGTTTGTTAATGATCGTTTTCTCATACATGTACTTGTACGTCACTTTGCCCTAGAAACCTGGCTTCTGGGTTGCTCGAGTTCTGCTTTTGTAGAAGAACGCATTTTGTAGAAGGAAGTGAAACGCTACGAATCAACTGTGTACGGCATATTGACAAACTCCATTCAATACTTAAAATATTAGGGGCATGGTCCGGGTGCTCCCTGACTACGTTCACAGCAGGCGTATTATATGAGAATGTGCAATACTGACAGTGTATTATGCCATGATGAGTGAGTAGTAAGCAAAACTCCACTTCTGGACCGCGCAAGATGGCCGCCATCGCTGAGTCCCCCCCCTTCTGGCACGACAGAGTGTCGTGGTCGGCCGCCGTGGTGCTTCGTGTCTGAGTCCCCCCCCCCTCTGGAACGACAGAGGTTGTGGTCTGTCGTGGTGTGCCGGCCAGGTGGGTCCACGTTCACAACATGTTCGCTGACGTCCCCCCCCCTCTGGAACGACAGAGGTTGTGGTCTGTCGTGGTGTGCCGGCCAGGTGGGTCCACGTTCACAACATGTTCGCTGAGTCCCCCCCCCCCTGCAACGACAGAGTGTGAGACTCGGGTGAGTTGGTCCGACCGCCTGGTTGACGTGGGCGACCGTCTAGGTTGACGTGGGCGACCGCCAGGATTAGTCTTGAGGCTATAGTGTGTGATGTTTTTGGTGTGTAGCGTCCAAACGAAGCATCGGATGAGAAAACGGAGGTCAGATTCGGATTCAGCGTGAAATTCTGCATCGGTAGGGTGAGTTTCAACTCAATCGGAGAGAAAAAATTTTCGGCTGACGTCCCCCCCCCTGGACAGCTTGCTTCGATTTTGGCTTCTAGTGGACGGATTTTGTCGTGCGATAGCTCGTTTGAAAGCTAAGAGTGAGACAAATTCAGTGAAAGAATCGGCTTGTTCGTATCTGCCTTCGTTTAGATGTGAGACGCCATTTAAGATTTTGGGACATTGGTGAAAAACGACAGAGTTAGAATTTGGGACGTTTTGGGCTGTAGCTTCAAAACGAAGTATCGGATTGGTAAACGGATGCCAGATTTGGAATCAACTTGATGTTATTGTCCAATGAGGATCATCATCCAATGAGAATCAAGCATTTCTTTATAAATAGCGAGCCTTCCACAGCGAGAATCATTCCATCGTTGAATCACACGAGTGACGGACGCACATTTTCTCTCTCCCTAGTTCCCTGTTCTATTATCCAACTAAAATGGTAAGTCGCTACTTCCCTCCCTCTCCTCCCTTGAACGTAAACTTAATACAATCTTTTTTCATTTTCAGGCATCTACTCCATCTGCTGCACTAGTAGGACAAAATGGCGGTCAAACGTTACAAGGTTCGCTACGGTCAGATCATCTACAACTGAGGCCAGTGGAAGAAACAACCAAGGTACATAATCCTACACCGCTACAGCGTAAATTTAAACAAGCCTTGCGTTATGATGATCATAGCGTAGTACTCCAAACGGGAATGCTCCCTTCCACGGATGTCAAGATAATGCACAATCAGTATGGGGACTACATACTGATCCCCGTGAGTCCGTACATTCGCCACCAACTTGATACTATTGAGGAGTACGTGACATTAAATATGGACATTCCTACTCCTCTTGCTCAAGAGTGGAAGGCTAGAGATGACAAGGATACTCCCTATAGAAAGATTTGGGATGGTAATCACATTTGCCTACCGGTATCACATTGGTGTACTTACTATAAGAAGGATGGAGATCATTCAATACCCATCAGATGTGATGAGCTCGGAGAAGGTACTTGGGATATCCTTTTCAAAGTGAATGGGCTATATTATGGTCGACACAAGGATAATAAAATAGCCTCTCTCTCCATGCATATGGAATCCATCCTATATATTCCGAAACCACCCAACGTGGACGACATAATTGATCAAATCCTTAACAGCAGTGGTACGAAGCGCAAGTTGGAGAAGAATGCTACATCAAAACGCAAATCAAAGAAGGAGAATTGCTAGTCCTTTCCTAACTCTTCCCTATGACAATTCGCTTATGTGCTTTGAGTGTCGTAGACGTGGTCTTATTAGATACATTTTACTTCTTCGTTGCCATCATATCATTTGTGTATTTTGTCGTGAAAAGCATCGATGTAATTCTTCATTTTGTAATATGTTATAGAACGTTTCCTTAGATGTGGAAATTTCCGTTTTAGGCTTCTATCATCATTTTTATGGATTGTGAGGGTGAACCTGTACAGGAGCTCAGTGCTATTGCTATGAACAATTGGACATATCAGATTGTTAGTGTCTATCATCAACATGCCAACTGCGATCCCAATGTTGATCAATCGGCGAGAAAACACATTCATGGACTTAATCTGAAATATTTGCAAGACTATGGCTTTTCTTGTGAGAGTGCTCTTCTTATTGACTTTAAACGATGGTTAGCTGCTTTCAATGTTATACGCATCTTTTGTAATAATCCTGGTAAGGAGAGGAAAGTATTTCCCAATCTAATCATTGATGATATTTTGCTCCCACCATGGGATAGTAGAGTGAATCAACATTATCATGAAGTCACGAAACGTTTTAAGGATTTGTGTGTTCCTATTTTGTCTGTTCGTTGTAGTAGCTACGTTCATAACCAATGCTTCTTTCCTCCTTACCTCAACACTGCCAAAGTCCTGTATGGTTATCATTGCTCGCTGTATGATAGTTACCAGCTGTATCTATTTTATCTCTTTCAAACCATTGATTTATAATGCATGCTTGTTACCATTATTCAATAAATGTTACTATGAGAAGAGTTGTTGTTTTCATGCAATGGATGGGTTAGATAAAGGGCGATCATGTCTTTCTCAAACGACTGCGGAACATTACATTTTCATAGGCAAAGTTTAAAAGGAGCTGTTCAAGATTATGTGATAAAATTTCATAAAGATGAGACCGACATCGAAGCAGTGGTCGATGATGCTAGCACTCTATTTCTAGAGTTAATGAATACATTCTCTGATAGCATTATCATGGCGCGATTAGTTGCGAAAATTAAGTTTAGTCATTTTGGAAAGGAAGAGGTGGAAAGTCGCTCTTTCCATTTTGCTTCTTATTCAATGGAAGTGGTAGATCACCCCGAAGAATTTTTTAAAAGACATATGATAAAAATTGCTGAACGTCTTAACGCATTTAACCATCATGGTAGCAGTCTAGTGATTGAAGCGATTTCAGATATTCACATTCAACTTTCCATAAAGAAAAATTGAAAATGCAGTGGTACTTGATTGTAGCACAACTGGTTTTCGAGCTATGTCTGCTCACTCTCGAAGTATATTCCTTCTGTACATGCGTCTATTATTTAGAAAAGGCTAGCAAATTCATATCTTCAAAAAGACTTGCTATAGACATCAGTAACGGTGAAACTATGTGTTGTGATGTATGTAAGCGAAAGGATGGAAATGAAAAGCGCATCTTCAAGAGATGTAAGCATGCTTTTTGTCAACGCTGTTTCATACGTAATTGCATTCAACTTTGCCAATGTTACCACTGTGATATTGCTCATTTCGAGTGTCACTTATGTCGCAATAGTTAGTACCTATGCAAATGTGGTAAAGATAGGTTTTAGCAAAGACTAACACGGAAAATGGCGAAACGTAAAATGACGAAACGTAAAAGTCAAAAGTTTTCTTCAGCCATTCAAGCTCTCCGACGAATGAAAGCAAATCAGCGATACAATGCTTTACGACATGCTAACGATAAATTCATTTGTGAAATTATTTCTCATGTGAGGAAGTTGAGGACGAAGAAATTAGCGCCAAAACAACGAAAGTTACTTAAGCGATATGCTACAAAATTGCGTTTCATCTCCAATCCTAAAGTCGCCCTTCAAAGAAAGAGGAAAACTCTAACACAAAAGGGCGGTTTCCTTTCAGCAATACTTCCAATGATAGCTCCTGCCGTGGGCAACCTATTGGGAAATATCTTTGGCTCTAAGCGTTAATTATGCAAATGTTGAGTCTCAAAGTAATAAAATGGATTTCAGACTTCAATGTGATAAAGTTCTGACTGTATCAGGTCCATCTCATGCAGGTAAAACAGTTTTCACGCTGAATTTATTGGATAAAAGAAGGGAGTTGTTTAAGGAACCTATCAATCGAGTGATTTGGTGTTATGGTATTTATCAACCGTCGCTGTTTCAGGAATTGCAAAGTCGCAACTTTATTCGACATGAAGGAATTATTCCAGTGGATAAACTTCAGTCTAATGATGTTGTTGTATTGGATGATTTATTAAAAGAAAGTAATAATTCAAAAGATGTTACAGATATGTTTACTCGCGCAGCACACCATAAAAGGTGCTTTATCATCTATATTACACAAAATTTGTTTCCTGATGGAAAAGAAGCTCGTACACGAAACCTGAATACACACTATTATGCTATTTTCAAGAATCCGCGAGATAAAAGTCAATTTGAAATTTTAGCGCGACAAGTTGCACCCAGAGGATCAAAAGCCTTAATTGAAATTTTTCAAGCAGCTACTGAAAAACCATACGGTTACTTATTCATTGACTTTACGCAAGAGTGTCCGGAAGAATTTAGATTTCGAAGTGATATTTTGAAAACTCCCATGATTATCTACAAACTATGAGTTCTTATTCTCGCATGATTGTTATTCCTCAGGATGAATATGTACAATTGACTGCCATGCAGCAAGTAAAGCAACCTCTTGCAAATCAAATGTATAGGAAAGAAATAGATTATCAGCAAAATGTTCACATCAAAGATCCACATCGTGCTGTATTATTACAATCGGAAACTGTTGAGCAATTGAAAAACTTGAAGAATAAGATGCGTGACTCTGTATCGACTGCTACACCTTTAGCATCTCGCGCACATGCCATATCTCTTTTCAATAGTATTGAGCCCCATCTCAATGTAAATGATAGAGGAGAAATCATTACAGATGAAAATAAAGTGATTGATGCTTCACGTTATGAAGACTTGATTCAGTATGCGACACGTAGAAAGCGCCGTCAGGGCTATGTTCCACCTGGTTGGTCATACTTTCTTAAACTATTGAAAAAGCATAATGTGCCAAAATTTGCTTTGAATAATGAGACATTGAAAGAACTTGATTCAACAGTGGCTACTACTCCAATGCTTCAGACGATGAAAATGCCAACAAATTGGTTTAAGGCGTCACCTGCTACATCCCCTCCCACACTCACTAAGCAAACAAGAGGAAGAACTCGACGTAGATCTACATCGCCACTAAAACTGGTAAAAGGAAAACGTAAAACAGCTCCTCCCAGGAAATACATGTTCTCAGATTATTAATATGAAGCAGATGTGTTGCTTGCCATGTAATGAGCCGCCAGAGGTGAATGTCGTTGTCACTTGCACTTGCTGCGCCAGCTCTCATAATGAAACCCCTAAGCAATGTGAACACGATCGCAAAACCGCTAAAGCTAAATGCTGCAGTTGTTGTAAATGTAGAAAGGGAAGAAAACAAAAAGATGAGAAGGAGGAAAAAGAGTCAGTCGTCATCGACTGAACGTTTGAAGTCAATCTATTATGATGTAAAACATCCGGCAGGATTTGCATCTATCAAGAAATTATCAAAAGCGAGTGGTCTTCCACAATCACAAGTGAAACGATGGTTAAAGGGTCAGGCTACCTATACACTCTACAAACAAGCGAAAAAGAAGTACCGCACCCGCCATTATATTGTTCATGACATCGATGAACAGTGGCAAGCAGATTTGTGCGATGTTGCCTCCATTTCAAAACATAACTCGGGCAATAATTTTATTTTAACCGTCATTGATATTTTCTCGCGTTATGCGTGGGCTCAACCTTTAAAAACTAAAGAAGGGAAAGGAGTAGCAAAAGCATTCCAAACAATTTTTCGAGAAGGTCGCATTCCAAAAAGAATTCAGAGTGATCAAGGAAAAGAGTTTGAAAATCAGCATGTGACAAGATTATTTGAGAGGCATGACATTGAGTTGTTTAGTGTAAAGAGCGCTTATAAAGCTGCACTCGTTGAACGTTTTAATCGCACATTAAAAAATCGCTTGTGGCGACATTTTACTGCCAACTTGACACAAAATTGGACAAAGGTTCTACAAGATACACTCCATGCCTACAATCACTCTATCCATCGTTCTATTGGACTCAGACCAGTAGATGTAAATGCTAACAATGTAGATAAAGTGCGCGAATCATTCCAACGTAAACGCACTCATGTGAAAAGTGATGTGAAAATTGGCGATAAAGTTCGTATCTCAAAAGTGAAAAGTGTTTTTGCTAAAGGGTACCTCCCGAATTGGACAGAGGAGGTATTTACAGTATCAAGGATTAATCAAAAAGACTCTCCGACCACCTACAAGTTGAAAGATTACGATAATGAAGAAATTGAGGGTAGCTTTTACCGCGATGAGATTGAGGTAGTCACTGAAAGTGAAACATATTTGGTAGAGAAAATCATTCGATGTAAAAAACGGCAAGGTGAAGAATGGTGTCTTGTTAAATGGACTGGTTATCCTTCAAGTATGAACTCTTGGATGCGTCGTGCCGACATCTTTCATCTAAGTGATCGACAGTGATTCATGCAAAGTTGTAACTAACAATGTTTAGGGTTTGAGCTATGAATCCAACTGCCTCATTTTATTCACGACCCTCCTACGTAAGTGGTGGAGGACAAATTTACATCGGTGCTCGCCGCCAACGTGGAGGTAGCATACTTGGTGCACTGAAATCTGTTGTAGCACCTCTCGAATCCAATGTCGGTAGATCTTTAAAACGAAATGTTTTAAGTAATGCCGTTGGCTTTGCTGGTGATGTTGCTAGTGATCTTTCCAGAGGTAGAAGTTTTAAGAGCAGTTTGTTGAATCGTGGGAAGGAACGCGGTTTAAAAACATTGAAGCAGACCATTGCTGGTGTTACTCAAGGAAAGAAATCGCCTACACGAATGAATAAAGGAAGAAGGAAACATCGCGGAGCTGGTAAGGTGCGATCTTCAGTCAAAAGGCATTCACGAAAACGTCGCAGAGGCTCTAATCATTCATCAGGCGCTAAACGACGACGCTGCTATAACTTCTAATCATGGAGTGTAAAACTTCCGGTTTTTGTTTGTTCGATCAACAAGCCATACAGACAGATATTCTTAGTTCAAGTATTGTAGATTATCATCCTCGAACAGCTGAGAATGCTGGCCCCATTGAATTTGTTATTCCTGGTGGTAGTGATGACTACATAGATTTGAGTTATGCGATGCTTGATTTGAGGTTTAGAATTCAGCAAGCAGATGGAACTGCTATTGACGATGCACATAAAGTTGGACTGAACAATTTACCATTGACTACATTACTTCGCGATGTTTCTCTAACGATTGGAGAGCAGCAGGTGGAAGGTGTCAAAGCGATTATCCCTATAAATCATATTTCAATCATGTATCACAGTTTCATCCAGCAGCACAAAAAAGTCATATGGAAGCCATGGGATGGTACAGAGATGAAGCAGGAAAATTTGATGTTGAAACAAACAGTGGCTTTGTAAAGCGATCTGCTATGATTAAAGATAGTAGAGTATGTCAGCTATATGGTCCGCTGAATTTAGACTTCTTTAGACAGTCAAAGTTTTTACTCTGTAATACCAGCATGCGACTCAAGCTGACATTGAATAAGCCTGAATTTGTGCTGAATGCATTTGCTAAAGTTGACAATTTTAGAATTCATGTGGAAGATATTGCACTTTACATTCGTCGAGTAGTACCGAATCCAAGTGTCATTAGAGGGCATGCTGAAGGTCTTAACCGCCAAAATGCCATTTACCCCGTTCAGCATACAAAGCTTCTCACCTTTACAATTCCGAAAGATCAAAAGAGTTTCATGAAAGATGGCCTCTTTCCATCGGAAGCACCGAAGCTCCTCATGGTGGCAATGGTTGAAAATGATGCATTTAATGGTAATATAAAGAAGAATCCTTTCAATTTTAAACACAATCAGTTAAGTGAAATTGCTTTACGTGTTAATGGTGTGAGTCATCCTGGTCCACCCTACAAACCAGATTTTGCTTCGGATCAATTTATGCGCAGTTATGTTGATTTTATGGATGTCTTTGGCTTTTACAATACGGATGATACCAACGGACTGACTATGAAAGAGTTTAAGAGTGGATATACTATTTATGCATTTGATTTGACTGCTGACAGCGATATTAGTGCACCCTATCGTCAAGCGAACGTGCCTCATAATATTCGTTTGGATTTGACGTTCAAAAGAACACTACCTGAGACGATCAATGTATTAATTTATGCAGTCTTCGATTCAAATATTGAAATTACAAAGTATCGTGACGTGATTCTTCAGTATAATCGTTAATGAGTTGGTTGACTGCTGACGATATTAAGACTAAAGTGCAGCGTAATGCAGACGAAGCGACGTTGAAAGCTTTCGATAATGTCTATTCACTCGATACCTTACCACCTGCAGTAAATCACTATCCCATCTTTATTGTGCTAAACACTCATTCACAGAATTTAGGCGGTGAGCATTGGAAAGCGATCTTTATTGGAGAAGACCGACGTGGTGAACTATTTGACTCTCTTGCTCAACCTCCAAATATACCAACACAGCAGTGGTTGAGAAAACATACGCGTCAATATCAGCGAAATGAACGCATACTACAACATCCACTTTCATCAACGTGTGGTGCTTTTGTACTGTACTTCATCTTAAAACGTTTACATATATCTCGATTTGCATCTGTTATTCAAAACTTTTCATGTAATCCATCCTCTAATGAAAAAATGATTTGTAAGTTCTATCATGATTTGAAAGAAAAACATCATGTTGGAAAAATTGTTTTTTATTTTACAATCCGCTGGGTACGTACATACTCAATGAGATAGTCTAGGATCATATTTGCTTGTTCATGAGATTTTAGTCCAGTAATGATCACTTTACTATTATGAAAGATTGCCACATGCACAGGCAACCAACAACTAATGAGAGCTGCAGGAAAAAGTTCGGGTTCATAACACAAACTGTAACTGCTGGTACGAATCTTCAAAAATGATAGACTGTCACTCAATTGAGTAGAGATCACCATATTGTCCACAGTCAGATTCGACATCACACACCTCTCCCTCTTCCATATCCGACGTAGTAGTCTTTGTAGCTCTAAGCGCATTGACTGCGCCGATGAATGAGAAAGGGCGCCGAGAATCTGTACAGTCCCATTTGGGAAGAGTTGAAGATTCCGTGAATTGTTCATCTTCACCACTAACATTTGAGGACGGCCCGGGTAATACTTGCTGTTTGGAAGCTGTTGGCGTAATGTTGTGAGATCGATTTTGGTGTAGAGTCTGAAGCGACGGAGAATGTTGACGATGGTGTAGCGATGGCGCTTCATGATGAAAGAATGAGTAAATTGAGCGATGTACCTTCCTTTTATACTTTTCCCAACTACCTTGATGAAATGTGAAGTTAGTATGAAGTTGGGAATGATAGAGTTGAATTCGCCGATTGTTGACGCGCAGCCAGATGCGATTTCCAATACGTGAATGTCTTTTCATATAGAAGTATTTCAAGTCCTTCATGATATGATGTAGAGATTGAAAATGACGATAAGATAAAACAAACTCTCTTCTCACATTTCCAGTTGAATCTTTGAAATAGACGTTTCGATCATGATCCGTTTCAATACGTTGTAGGGAATCTAATTTCCAACTCATGGTGCGTGGTAATCATATCTGATTAAGATTTGCATAGTAGGGCGATGAACTCACGACGAATAAATGTCATGATGGAGCGATGTATGTATCTTCTATACTTCTCCCAATTGTATTTGCGAAATGAGAAACAGTTTGCGGAATGAGAATGGTAGATTTGAATTTCATTTCTGTAATGTTGAAGCCAAACTTGATCACCCAAGGAGATGAATCTTAATGTTTCAAAATATTCCAAATCCCTCATGATATCATTGAGGTTGACAAATTGTCGCCATGTTAATGTAATTCCTCTTGATGTATGACCATGAGAATTTTTGAAATGTACGTTTCCATCACGATCAACTCTGATATATTGTAGAGAGTCCAAAATCCAAGTCTTCATGATGTTATGCAAAGTTGCAGATTAGCAATATAAAAATGTCGTTTTATCATATTTTGCTTAGCAATGCGGCTACAAAGAGATTTACTAGCAATCGAGCCGCACTCTTTTCTACTCCCATTGATCATGCACAACAGCTAAATGGGAATTGGGAAGTGGGTGTCACTCAACTTGTTTATAGCAACTGTGTCTATACTTTTGATCATGAGGTGATGACTATTAATATGAGGCGTACAGCTGCTTATCAATGTGAAAAGGGGTGCCGAGTATACATTCCACAGTGGCCAAAGAAAGATCTCTTATCATGTAAAAAGTTTATATATGATTTCTTGAATAAAGCGTGTAAACATATTGTCCAATTTACTCCGCACAATGATGATTATAATTATGTACATCATGTAGTTGAGAAAGATTGGATTGTTGGTTTAAGTCCAAGTTTAAGAAATGATTTAGGCTACCTCGCTAGCGCCTTAACAAGCTATGATAATTTTAACGTTAATTACCACATAAGTGGTCATAAACAGTTAATATATCGAGAGGAAGCTTATTATGTAGATCTTATTCCAAGAAATGAGAAGACGTTGGTGAAGAAGATTGTGATTAAGCCAAGAAAGACAAACATGACTCCTGAAACATTATTGAAGAAATTTAATTATCTCCTTCGAGTTGATGACAAACAAGTGGCAACATTGACTTATATTAAATCATCTAATCATATTGCAATAAGCAAATTAAATGATGATGATCTAGTATTAGTTTGTTCAAAAGATTTTCATCAGTTCTTACGACATCGTTCTGCAGCTGTTCATGGAAAATCTGATATGCAACATTTACCATGTGAAAGGTCAAATCAATTTGATACAGAATGGGCCGTATCTTTATACAGAAAGTGTGTAGAGCCTTTTGGTGGTTTCTTACATGAAACAAGAGTGTTGATGCCTCGCATTATTACTTCGGTTAAATTGGTTGTAGATTATTTAAATGAAGTGATTAATGAGCAACATATTTCATTTTCTGAAAAAGAAGGTACTTTGTCTCTCACTATAAATGGAAAAGGTATTGAACTAATTATGGATAAAACTCTAATGGACATTTTGGGTTTTGATCAAAATATCTTTAAAAGTGGTACTGTAACCAAAGCTAGCGCAGACATGTCGCTATCGCGTCGTATTAACTATTTTCAGATATATTCCAATATTGGTGAAGATGTACGTGTGGGAGATGTTGAAGCTCCATTGCTAGCAATGATACCATACCAGCCAAAAAGCTGCAGTATTTTATCTGAGCATACTTTCAAGAAAGTGCATTATACAAAGCTGAAATCAAACTACATCCCACAAATTGATATTGCCATTTATGATGATGCTGGTGCGTTGATTCCTTTTCATAAAGATGCTGTGACAAGTATTACACTCCATTTCCGAATGAAGAGTTAATGCAAAAGTATGCTAATATATTTTTCCAATGTGAATAATATGGAAAGTGAAAATAAGGACTCGTTTCTAATCTACTTGCCCAGTAATGCTTCTATGAATAAATTTCCCAAAAATAAACCATCAGACTATCGAGTAGAATTAAATCGGCCACTGCATTTAGAAGGTGAATGGGAAGTTGGCGTTTCTAGTATTTGCTATGATAGCAATATTCAGAATGTGAATGATTTGGAAGAAATGATATTGACTCCTCGCACCCATGATGGAATAACGATGAATAATGCATTTCAGTTCCCATACAATTTAACATCAGATGGAAAGTGGAACTATGAATGGATTCAGATAAAATCAGATTCTTATGAGCCATTTGGGAATGAGAAAATTATTAAGGCATTCAACAGTGGTAATACTTCCATCATGAAGAATAAAAATCAGAAAGCTTATGAGTTTACTATCTATCATTGGAGTGGGAGACAGTTCCTCCGCTTTCATTCTTTTACTAAAGGTCTTACGCTGAGGTTGGATAGTGAATTCTATCCACATCTTGGTTTTGGTCATGGACTACATCTAACGTCAATTGCTACTGCAAATGTTAAAAAAGTTTATTCAACTCGAATCAACAAATTTCATTATAGATTTAAAATATTTGATGAAGATGTTGTAGAATGCGAAGAACGCATCATTTTGAAAAAGCGTGGTGTTCAACCTTTATCACTTATTGAGTTAGTAAAACGATGGAATGAGACTGTGGGTAAGAAGTATGGAGAGAAAATTATGGCGGACAAAAATAAGTTGGTTATTCAGAAATATAATGACAAACTTACAGTTTATTTCTCTCCAACCTTGCGTCATTTTGTAAGACATTATACGCCTATTATTGGAAGCGGTGTGGTGTATGGTTCTCATGAATATCACACTAAAGCTGATTCAGTTAATGATGAATGGTGGGTGGACATCTATGGCGATCGCATCAAGAAAATTTACCAGTCTTATGAAGAATCTAAAGTTGCTATCAATATAATGCCGCGTCTATATCATACAGTTGAAAGCTTCATTCATGTAGTAAATCCTTATATACAACAGAAGTTGAAGCATGTGATGAAAAGTAAATATGATGTAAAGACACACCACATTTCGTTTTCAATTGAAAATCAACGCGTTGTTCTGAAACTGGGTGATGACATTCAATGTCAATTGAGTAAAAATTTGAAAAAACTCTTTGGCTTTTCAATGCTACAAACTGTGTTTGCTGCTGCGCATACGATTGGTATAGAAACACCAATGACACTTGATAAACATGAACAACACCTTTACATTCAAAGTGATTTGATTTTACCTATTTCTGTTGGCGAGAAAAAAGAATACATTTTACGTGATTTCATTCATGATAAAGACGCTTCATATGGAATAGTCGAGAAGATGTTTGAATCTATTTTCTATCATCCCGTCGTCAAACAAACTATACCCTCTATTGCTATCAAAATTACCAATGGTTTACAAGAGTGTATCCATGTGAAAGATACTAAATCCCTCGTAACTTTAGTGTTTCGGAAAACAAAGTGAAGTCATTGTGATATGTTTATTGAAATAAAAATATGTATATGAAAAAGTCTTTTCACAGATATAGGGGGAATGGGCTGACTGTAGGCATATATTCACAAGGAAGAAACGATCTCATGCGATACATAAAACAACCATGTATATCTACAAAAAGCAACATCAAAATACTGAGTTAAAGTTGATTATGTCAATACATCTCCTGAATGTGGTAGCGTGAGTTTTATTCTTTTGGGTGGAGGTATGTTTGTGTCAGGATGTCCATGTGGAAGAGATGTGTTATGTCCTATCCAACACCTCTTATCCTCCCATGCTGAAAGTGCTCGTTTCTTGAACGTGTACGTTTTCACAGTATGAACTTGAGATTTTAAGATTGTCATATTGACAAACGTTATAGTTTTATTTTTATAGGCCTTCTTATAGGACCGATGTTTCATTTTATGAACAATGGATTTTGATATACCTTTAGCACGCTTAATACTATCTGCACATTCTTTTAGTTTCATGGAATACATTTTAGGACGGAGGAGAATCATTTCATCTATTTCCTTTCCTGCTGTTTCATCCTTAAAACAACCAAGTTTGGCTTTATTCTGTATGGAATAGAGTGGATGAGTGGGATTGTAGTTAGATGTATCGAAATATTTTTCTAATGACTTACCTACTTCATTAAAATTTAAATCTTTTTGAGTGGTAATTCCTAAAAAGAAACTATCTGTATCACCACCCAGCAAGCGAACCTCTTTTACGAGAGGGCATGGTTTTAATATTTTGTAGAAGAGTTGATACATTTCAAGCTTGGAATAATCTAAAACGGCTTGCCCAATATAGATGGGTTTGCACAACTCAACTTCTGATTTAATCATTTTAACACCTACAAGATCCTCATCGATGATGTCTCTATCAATGAAAAGAGGTGATGAGGTCAATTTGTGATATTTTTGTTCATCAACGACTAGTTTGTAATTCATACGTTTTCTAACATCCTCCATGGTCTTTCCGAATAGACTATTATTCTTATATTTATAAAAATCCTTTTCAAAATTATTTTGGGCGAGTGCACGTTTTTGACTGTTACTATCTATGTAGGGTTTGAGGAAGGCTTTCTGTCTAAATTTGATAATGCGGTGAACTGACTTTAGAAGCATGCCCATTTCTAAATAGAATTTTAATATGCAGAAGTGTACGAGATAATTTTTCTTATCATATTGGGTGAGTAAAAGTTTGCGGCATGGTTTGTACCTTGGCTGTCCACACTCTGTTAAGTTATTATGAAATTGTGACATGAATGGTGAAAACATATCTTCAGTCACTTCGCCAGATTCAGGTGCGAGTGGGAAATCAGCAGTTTTATTTTTAATACTATTTGGATAAATCAAATCCACTTCAAAATAATATCCCCAATCACCTTCATCTGGAATATTCAGTATGTTTGAAGGGTTGGAGTAATACTCAAGCTCATTTTGATTTAACCAACTAAACTCGGAATGAGGTAGTGGTTTAGACAGTGAACTGCCATATAAATTATTTTGGTCATAGTACTTTAGGTGGATATGATCATCACCTACTGTTTCAGATTTTATATGATGTTTATTTACAAATGTGAGACCACCGCGTATTCCGCGCTCAAATATATTATACATCTCCGGGTCTTGTAAGAGATGAATGGTCTCACCAGTCATTTTAAAGGCTGATTTAAAGGACATGGCTGGTAGACTGACAAAGTGGATAGGATCTAATTTGTCTTCTTCTAATGCCACTCGCCGAAACTCCTGAAAGACATCAGCCAGCAAAATGACATCTAATTCTAAGTAAGCGATCATATAATCGCCAAACGTTTTACAATTAAATTTTAACCATGCCTCTTGAGCATGTTCATAGTCCTCTACTGGACAATCTTCACCCGTCAAATCGTTTTTGAATTTGTCAATGGAAGGAAGGGTTGTTTCATTTAGTTTAGACATTGAGCTAAAATACGCATAAGGAAAGACTCCTTTGCGAGTGATTATTTCATCCGTTAAGTTTGGATAGTGTTTCTTCAAAGTTTGACTATGGGGAAGAAACTTGAGATTACGAACGAGAGAAGCTAGTGACGCTGACATGAATTGAAATGAATCTAAAAATTTTATTTCGAAGAAGACTGTCTTATTTTCTTTAGTTTTATCTACTGGTACTTTTGCTGTCATTGCCATGAATTTTTCTCTCGTTTGTGCTATTACATTAAACTGCCACGATTTCATCTGGCTCAACCCTCCTTTTATGAGCATATGACTGTCATAGCCCTTAAAGTTATGAAAAATGACGGGTAGTACACGACGTCTCAACCTAAGTGAAAAGTTACATTTGGAGCAGAGTGCGTTTCTAAATTTACCAGTGATGTGATCATGATCACGCACTTTCTTAATTTTATCGTCATCAAACGTTTTATGACATTTAGGACAGGATGTGCAACTTTCAAATTTTTGTTTGTCTTCATCTGACATATGTAGTGACTTACGCTGCAATTGGGAATCATATGATTGTTGAAATTTTGCAGCTTTATCGAGAAATTCTAGAAATTTTGAAATGCAATCTTCACCTTGCCAAGTATGCATTTTGTTTTGTCTATTCCTAAAGTGGTCATGCCATACTTCATAGCAGGATATGGCTGCTGGCTTGTGGATGATATCATCAATGTAGCATTCTATGTCTGCGTAAATGACACGCAGGGGACTTAATTCGTCACCATTATCCCTATGTGAAAATATTTTATCTTTGGGCATGCGTTCCATTTGTAATTTACCTCACTTGCACCATTCATAGTGAGTTTCAAATTTATCTTTACTCCAAAATGAGCGGATGCAGCGGTCGCATACAAAATGTTCACCTCTTTTAGAGTGCCCCAGTGAGTGTACAAGCGAGAGATTTTGGGAATACCACAGTAGTGCCATTCCTCGCTATCATCTTGTTTTACTAATAAGAGGTTGACTACACGTTCATAACAAGTTGAACGTGAATTATAGCGGGCACCCTTCAACCCCTTCTCCCACACGTGAACGACAATTTTAATCTTATTATGTTTTTCGAACGTTTCTACATCTTTGATTTTCATGTTGTTACTATCACAACCTTCAAAGTCTAGTTCATCCTCCCACTGTCTATAGCTATAGGTGCGATCTCGATGCGCGTTGATATCATTATAGTGAAGGATGGATAGGACTGCATATTTGAAACACTGTGATTTACAATCAACATTGATGACAGCTTTCTTATTATACAACGTTTTTGGAAGTTTAAATGTGCCTCGAGCTGCATGACTTTCTAATAGGGAAATTTTGAATATGGCTGAGTCCACACCATCAAAAATGAGAGCGCTGTCGCGTTGATTGAATTTATCTACATTTGATTTTAAACATTGAATGTGAAAATTTAGCCAAGACTCGCAGTCTACAACTTCGGTTGCGGAAGAGGAAGGAACATGAAACTGTATTCTCTCCGTCACTTGACCCGTTTGAAAATCTATTTTAATATATTTTAGTTTAAGGTAGATGAGCGCCTTCATTCTAAAATTGTCTAAATTATTGAAGAGCGCTTCGATAATGTTAGAATTTTGAAGGAGCCACTCAGGAAAATCTACAATTTGAGTATTGGACTCCATGCAGTAGTCGCGTACTAAATTATTATGTGAAACATTAATGAGGGAGATGGTAGAGGTACCGTTGGTGTAGTGATCATTTGCATGCGTGTGTTGAAGTCTGTGCGAAGATCGCTGAAAGTGACTATCAAAAGAAAGAGGGCACAAATCGCAAGGAAAGGAGATGTCATCGTCAGAATCAACTTCACCTCCGGAGATTGACGCCGCTTTGCGTTGACACACACGTTGTTTGATGTGTCGAAGGAGACTGTGCTTCCTTGTAAACATATGTCCGCAGTCGGCACATTCCCACTCGTTGCCTTGCCGCGAGAGTCCTGAGCTGGAACTCACATCACCTGAAAGAGAAATCATTCTTTCATCTCTGTTCAAGCCTCAGTGTAGTGTTACAACCTACCTTGACTCAATAACTCTAAACTTTCCTCGAGAAGAGAGGGCGTTGGTGATGAAGTTGATGCCTGAAATTGAGGAAGATGCTATTAGTCACACGTTTTGGAGGGAGATGAGAGGAAATTTTCAACTTACCATTTCAACGAAATCAAGTTTAAGGTTGATACTTCTACAAGATAGAGACTTCACTCAAATTTGGAATTCACGAGATAGCAGTTCACTTGTACACCTCAAATAATAGTCAAAGAGAGAGATCGTGCGTTCGTCACTTGTATGATTCACAGATTAAATGAAATGACCTGAATGTCACTTTGCTTATATACTTTCATCCTCTTCATTCATTGGATGTTCATTCTGATTGGCTGCTTGTGTATACTTAAGAATAGGAAAAATGTTAAAGTTATCATTATTCAAAGTCAGCATTTCAAAGACAACATGACAAGTCCTCCAACAACACCAAATACCGCATTGGAGTTCTCCTCTCCATATACATCAGCAAAGGTGCTCGTTACACCAAATGCACCAAGAAAGGCGAAGGTGGAGAAGACATACAATCTCGACAATATACGAAAGTTATCATTATCGGAGGAGGATGAAGAGGAGTTGCCCGACCTAACAGGCATACGGTGGAAATATTTACAATATGATGCCGAAGGGGTGATGGAGATGACCAGCAAGTCGCACTTGCATCAAATATGGGAGTGGTACACCCCTAACTCCCAACCGCGAACCGTGGCGGAGTGGGCGTACATTGAGAAAGTGAGGGACGCTGCAGAAGAACGTTTAAAGCAGCTCAACTGTTTTTGTGATCTATGTGAAGCCAGACTCTGGGACGATATTGACGATGAAGACCTTTTGAAATACATGCCATAATAAATGTTTATTTCGTATTATCTTTGCTTTCATACTGACTTACTTGAATGGGGTTTTAGTGAATAATTTAACCATGTATACTTTTTCATTTGGAAATAGTAGCACGCTTAGTTTAACTTGTAAATCTAAAAACATTTCATATGGGTGATAATGGTAGATAAAATAGTGTCAAATAAATTAAGATAGCTTACACTTCTGATACAGGGATAGCAATCGACTGCGATCCATGTGTAAAGAGCTTGTTAGACTACGGATGGGCTTAAGTGGATGATTTAACCATGTATACTTTTTCATTTGGAATTAGTAGCACGCTTAGTCTAACTTGTAAATCTAAAAACATTTCATATGGACGATGATGGTAGATAAAATAGTGTCAAATAAATTAAGATAGCTTACACTTCTGATACAGGGATAGCAATCGACTGCGATCCATGTGTAAAGAGCTTGTTAGACTACGGAAGAGAGAAGTGTGTTATGTTGCGTGTGGCGCGTGAGTGTCCTCCCATTTCATTCCATTCATCAATTCGTCTCATTGATAGAGACAGGTAGAACTCATGGTTCTTCATAACGTATGCAATGGAAAGTTTTAGGCAACCTTCGACAGTTGGCTAAATGTCGCCCTGGCGCGAATGCATACTACGTTGAGACAGAGGCAATCACTTGCAAACATGACGCAGAGAGGTTTAACAAGATTGACCATTGCCGAATGTCCCTTGCGGTATACATAGCTACGGGTTTCACCGCCGCCCTTTACAGGAACGCCCGTCGAAAGGAAGTATTACACCGAACTGCATTTGCAACGTTCAAGTTGACTGATAGCAGATTCAACTTAATGATAGTATTCGCCAGTCCGAAGACTGCCCAGGGCAAACCGCGAGGAGGTTCTATCATGTCTTGCCCCATGGTGGCCCTTAAGAGAGCCGATGGTTCGTTCTCGGGGACGTGAATTTGACTATTGACTGGAATAGTCAATGGGTATGACGCTTAGGTTGTCGTATACCCTATAGACCGCCTAAGCCGTGGTGGTGCATCTGGCACCTTTCGGATGCGAGTGGTATTCGGAGTCCACACCTCATCCGTCCAAATGATCCTCTTGATCTTCCCTTCTTCTCATCCTCATCCCACTCGTCGAGGATGACGAACTCGGGAATGCCGTTGTCTTCATCAGTGAAGACGGGAATATTGTCGGCAGATGTCGCTTCCATCGTGACTTCAAATTGAATGAGAAGCGCTACAATCTTCTAGCTTATATAGGGTTTTCAACAATGAATTGCTCAACAGCGAATCAGAATGCTTCAGGGATAGCAATCGACTGCATAATGTTCAAGTTGACTGATAGCAGATTCAACTTAATGATAGTATTCGCCAGTCCGAAGACTGCCCAGGGCAAACCGCGAGGAGGTTCTATCATGTCTTGCCCCATGGTGGCCCTTAAGAGAGCCGATGGTTCGTTCTCGGGAGTAGCGTCATCTTACACCCTACCAATTCTGCTGAGAGAGTCAAAGACTCTCTCTTTGGTAGCACTGTCGACTTCCACACTAACTGGCACATGACTAAAAATTGGAATGTAGCGCCATTCCGTTGGATTGACAGCAGTTGCTGTCATCGGATTGCCAATCCGAGCAAGATTATTAAAAACTCTGTCTTGCTCCTCTATTCTAGCAAATTCATTAAATAAATTTCGCGGCCTTAACTGTGGTCCGCGAGGAGAGCTGACTTGACTGTTCGGCGTCTGCATGATTGAAATGAAATGAAATGAGAGGCAGTGGTATCGTATATATACCCCTCTAACGCGACGCAACGTTCAAGTTGACTGATAGCAGATTCAACTTAATGATAGTATTCGCCAGTCCGAAGACTGCCCAGGGCAAACCGCGTGGAGGTTCTATCATGTCTTGCCCCTAGGTGGCCCTTAAGAGAGCCGATGGTTCGTTCTCGGGAGTGACGTGATGGGGTGGTGAAGGCGGGCAAAGATCTGCAATGAAAATGATATGTATTAGAATAGGATATACTATCTTATTTACTTTTTCACTTACCAAGTTAGTCATCCTTTGGCAGTCTCGCGCGTTTCCGAATCGAGAATTTATGTAGGTGACCGCGCATTCTCAGGCTGGCATGCAGACACTTCTTGCTCGGATGACCATTGTAACATAGGATGGACTCGTCGAGACTTTTATTTACCAATACTTCGCCGGCCAAATGATTATCCCGAATAGGGATGTGAAACTCAAACAAACGATCCTCATTCACCACGTTCCCACTCATCCCTCATGCGCTCCAACTTCTCATACGCCTGCCTCTCATCACCCCGCCGAGCCACAGTCCTCTCCAACTCAACATTCCTCGCTCTCAACACACTCATCTCCTTCATCATCTCCTCAAACTTCGCCTCTGCATCTCTCATTCTTCTCTCCGCAGCACTCGCCCTCTTCTCACACTCATCATTCTTCTCTTCCAACTCTCGCGTCTTATTCTTCAAATCAGTCACACAACGCCTCATTCTAATGTTTTCATCCGCCACCTCCTTCGACTTCAGTTCCTTCTTTTTTAACTCATCCAACTCCTTCACAACTTCATCCTTCACTTTCTTCAAACTCTCATACTTATTCACCAACAAATCATGCGCCATCTGCTGCGAAACATGCCTCTTCTCTTCATCCTTCAACCACCTCGCCGACTGCACACGAATCCCACCACTCTTCACTTTTGGGGAAGATGAGCTCTTCGGGGGGTCGGTGATGACGATGTTTGACACCTCCGATGACGAAGAGCTCAACTTCCTCACACGCTTCCTCACACGCTCCCTATCTAAATCCACATCATCCTCATCATCACTCTCAAGCACTCTCTTTCGCCCAATCTCACCCTCCAACGACGCAACCGCTCTCGCCAACTCATCATTCTCAACAACATTCTCAACAACATTCTCAACAACATTCTCAACCTTACCCTCTCGCTCGATCGCCAACATTCGCTCCCTCTCTTCCACAATCAACTGCGTAAATCTCAAATCAGTCACTAAACCACCACTACAGTCAGCATGCACTCTGTAGAAACGCGCCTCATCCTCATCACCCTTCAGCACTCTACACTTCACGCACGCAACCCTATTCAAGATAAACATGTGGCCGGTGCCCGCCTTCTTGACGTGAGCCTTGGCGTCCGCACTGCGATTTATACGACCGCACACACACATTTTGATATGATACTTTCTGTTTCTATCGTTTGCCATGCCTGATTTATCGTTAGCTGTAAGATAATGAAATTTGTATAAGTTTGGAATCATGTAGTACAGTCATATTCCTAAAGAGTGTAGTGAGTGGCACTCGATCCCGTCGACAGCCCGAAGGCCTTGTACCGATCACTAGGGAAGTGAGAGATCTTCCCCGATCTCTTTACAGCTGAAGACATCATTGTCACTGCCCCGAAGTGGTAACAGGAACGCCGAGTCAAAGGTAGTGATCAGTAGCTGGGATCTAACCCCTCAAAGCTGCCTTAGACTTAGTTAAATTTCAAATCTGATAGCAGATTTGAACTCAGGATACTTGAAAACCTTAGTCTATATGTTAAAACTTTGAAAAAACTGAAAATTAAGAATTTTTAAAAAATTCCGCATTTTACTACTCATACTACTTTTAAAAAATTTTATCAGTAGTAAAGACACTATCAAACTCTATCATACAAACTTTGAAGTAGCAAGATAGCTTGCCTACTTCAAAAGATAGAGTCCTTTGCACCCGATATCGGGAGCTCAGAGCGACGACCGTCGCTTACCTCGTCTTTCGATGAAGTGATCAGACTTACGTTGTCGGGGGTTTATATATGCTCGGAAGAAAACTTAAAATGGCTCTATCTCCGAAAGTATTCATCGTAGCGACATGCGGTTTGTTGCAAACGATTTGTCTCATCATTCTTTACAATATGACACCTGAACCATTCTCATATGACCACGGGAAGTTGGTCCGCCAGCACATGTCCATGTAACATGCCACAAGTGAAAAAATTCCTAAGTGTGAGAGCTCCAGTGTGGTGAAAATTTTGAAAAATTTAAAACTTCCGAATTTCAACCTGGGACCTTAACCAAAACATTTTTCATCAAATTTCACTGACCTCCCCCCCCTCCCCCCCTCGTTCAGAGAAATTTGATGAAAAATGTTTTGGTGACGGTCCCAGGTCGAAATTCCACACTTTGGAAAATTTTCAAAATTTTACCCATACAAAGTCACTCTGACACTTAGGATTTTTTCAGGTGAGCGAGCTCCGACCTAAAATCTTGTAACCGCTCTAACTTTTGAACGAAGACAGATAGGAACAAGCCGATTCTTTCACTGAATTTGTCTCACTCTTAGCTTTCAAACGAGCTATTGCACGACAAAATCCGTCCACTAGAAGCCAAGATAGAAGCTAGCTGTCCAGAGGGGGGGGGAGGTCAGTGAAATTTGATGAAAAATGTTTTGGTGGCGGTCCCAGGTCGAAATTCCACACTTTGGAAAATTTTCAAAATTTTACCCATACAAAGCCACTCTGACACTTAGGATTTTTTCAGGTGAGCGAGCTCCGACCTAAAATCTTGTAACCGCTCTAACTTGTGAACGGCTGGTCCGATTGACTCGCAACAAAAATGTTGTCGAGCAGTTTTTTCTCCTCTTTCAAACGAGTAGCTGTAAGACAAAATCCGTCCACTAGAACCAAAGTTAGAAGATTGCTGTCGGGGGGGAAGGGGTCAGTGAAATTTGATGAAAAATGTGTTGGTGACGGTCCCAGGTCGAAATTCCACACTTTGGAAAATTTTCAAAATTTTACCCATACAAAGTCACTCTGACACTTAGGATTTTTTCAGGTGAGCGAGCTCCGACCTAAAATCTTGTAACCGCTCTAACTTGTGAACGGCTGGTCCGATTGACTCGCAACAAAAAATGTTGTCGAGCAGTTTTTTCTCCTCTATCAAACGAGTAGCTGTAAGACAAAATCCGTCCACTAGAACCAAAGTTAGAAGATTGCTGTCGGGGGGGGGAGGTCAGTGAAATTTGATGAAAAATGTTTTGGTGACGGTCCCAGGTCGAAATTCCACACTTTGGAAAATTTTCAAAATTTTACCCATACAAAGTCACTCTGACACTTAGGATTTTTTCAGGTGAGCGAGCTCCGACCTAAAATCTTGTAACCGCTCTAACTTTTGAACGAAGACAGATAGGAACAAGCCGATTCTTTCACTGAATTTGTCTCACTCTTAGCTTTCAAACGAGCTATCGCACGACAAAATCCGTCCACTGGAAGCAAGCTGTCCAGGGGGGGAGGGGGGGGGACGTCAGCCGAAAATTTTTTCTCTCCGATTTCGCTGGAAACATCCTTCCTAACCCAAAATTTCACGTAGATTCCGAATCTGGCCTCCGTTTTCTCATCCGATGCTTCGTTTGGGCGCTACACACCAAAACGTCCCAAATTCTAACTCTGTCGTTTTTCGAAAAATGTTGAAAATTTTTTCTCACCGATTGCCTTGAAACTCACCCTACCGATGCAGAATTTCACGCTGAATCCGAATCTGACCTCCGTTTTCTCATCCGACCACTCCTTCCACTCGAAACAACCCATTTTACAACCCAACATTCAGCAGATTGCACCAAAAACATCACACACTATAGCCTCAAGACTAATCCTGGCGGTCGCCCACGTCAACCTAGACGGTCGCCCACGTCAACCAGGCGGTCGGACCAACTCACCCGAGTCTCACACTCTGTCGTTGCAGAGGGGGGGGGACGTCAGCGAACATGTTGTGAACGTGGACCCACCTGGCCGGCACACCACGACAGACCACAACCTCTGTCGTTCCAGAGGGGGGGGACTCAGACACGAAGCACCACGGCGGCCGACCACGACACTCTGTCGTGCCAGAAGGGGGGGGGACTCAGCGATGGCGGCCATCTTGCGCGGTCCAGAAGTGGAGTTTTGCTTACCTACTTGAGAAGCATTACATTACAGAAGATAGACGGACACTAAATTCGTTCAAATTCAATTATTGAAGCTTATCAATATCTATAGTAAAGTTGTAAATACCTAGAATAAATAGACCAAGAGTAATGTAAATTTACTATTCTTAAAATAAAGTAGCGTATTGAGGGTGACTAGTTTCAGAAATTTTGGAGATTTTAAAAAGTCCAACCAATCCAGCGTATTGCCAATCCTTGGTTTGAAGGCGCATTCACTATTTCAACGAATGATTACTTTGTGAGGATGAACCATGTTCAATGACCCCGATCGTCTTCCACATAATCTTTTATGGCCCATATGTGGATGATCGATGAAGATATTGCGGCTCAGCAAGCGACGGCTTCATAAAGATTGGGGATACTGGAGGAGGAGAATTGATATATTGGTATATATAATTGATATATAATATATATATAAATTGATACATCTAAGTCGATCTTCTTTGGCCTATGGATGACCAGTAAATAGCTCGACAAAGGCAGCAAGTTTTTCCGTCGAGTGCGTCGTAGATGGCTCTCTCTCGCTGAGGAAGGGAGAGCAACGGCTTTTCGAAACGACGGACATTTCACCAACTGATTAGTGACGTGTCCTCATTTTCTCGGCGTTCCTATCTCCTTCCTGGCAAAATTGTAATCGGTGCTACGAAAATGTTGATGATGGGACTAGGGAAATATGTTCAAACCGGACTTGGGCCGAAGAAGTATCTGATCAGTTTTCCTTCACTAGGTTGGCCGTGTCCTTTACCCGGATGACAAGTAAAAGGAGAATTCCAATAAACGTATTATCATTAACGATGCTTTCCCCGAAATTCCCATTGTCATTGTCACTCGCTCCGCAATTGAAATAATGTTAATTGTCTTATCCGAGATCAAAAATATTCGGATCTGACGTTATGAATACCAGCACTTGTTATTGCAAATTGTAATATCAATTACCATTTTCTGTTGATTAATTTGTAACTGTAACCAAATACATATTTAGCCGTGTAATTGAGAAGTAAGTATGCAATTACCTTCACAGTCGAGCAGATGTTTAATATTCATTTAACATGTAGTATAAAATTGCACTACAATCTCCTCGTCGATAATGCGCAAAAGAGCGTACACATTTTGCTAATAATACGACATTGCGGAAGTATCCATATAGATGTTGCAGTGCATCAGTTGCACAACTACCGCTAACCTTTTTTAAAAAAATTTATAAGGGGATATTGTAAATGTCAAAAATCTAAAATTAAGTAGTTAGTTCTAAAGTAAACATAATTGTAAAGTAATTGAAGCATAATTGTGAATAATAATTGAAGAAAAATGGAGTAGCATCGGCAATTGAAATCAATTGCACTTCAATAATACATGATAACTGACACATAGACTGATGAATACACCCACAAGTATCAAACACAAGCTCCATTTCGCTCAAAACATCGTGGACGATTGGAGCTATTCGAATTCATCTTGATGGTCATCTTGCTCCATAAATGAAAGCAGCACATAATGATCTTTATGTCACCAATAGATGGAATCATTTAATGGCGACCATGTAACCAACAAAGCTCGTCAGCTAGGAACTGGTGAAGATAGCCCACTATGAGAAAACAGTGTTGCGAATCACGATTACACTGTTGGTCGTATGCCGTTGACAGCTTTTTCGAAGACGACCTTGGTAAGCAGACATCCAGGGACAGAGGTCAGTCGATATCTCAAGTGCATCCGGTGATTTGAGACTTAAAGAATTCCTGCATCAAGTGCTTTATTATTTTACAAATAAGGTCCATCTCAAACTAGATTAGTTACCAGCTGGTTCGTCCGCCTTTTACTTCAGCATTCAGCAATAGGCCTACATGATATAATTCGAGGAATTTTTTCATAAAATTGATCTAAATCATAATTTTAAAATAATTGGCATCTAATCTCATTTTAAAAAAAACGAACATTCTAGACAGCTCATGCGATTGAGTCAAAAAAAGCGCTAGAGGAATTTTTTAAAACTCAAAATTTAATCGCTTTTCTATACAGAGATTTCTATCAAGATTTTCATAGATAGAATCAAAAGCTTTTTCTCATAATGAATCAACAATAATATGAATGAATAGGAAGCGATTGTCTCCCGCGGTTGAGACCATGCCAGCAGGTGCCATCCTCCTT